>LN891098.1:84483-214265 GCA_900010015.1 Tuber aestivum
CTACGAATATTGCGAATAAAATTCAATTGCTTACTGAAGCGAGACTTTACTTCAGAATATCTTTTTTTAAAAGCTTCCTCCCATCGCTTCCTAAGTGTCTCATGAGGATTTCTCTTTCGTACTATAGAGGTTGCAATTTCGTGCAATTGCCAAACAGTTGGTGGAAATCCTAAATAGCAGCAGAAATAACACCTGTCCAATACCGCTCGCTCTTCTTCTGGCAAGAGTTTTTGCCTTCTTTCACCTTCCTCCTCACGATTCTTTCTTCCCTTCCGACAATGCATAATAGTACTGGGAGCTGCTCCTACCATCCTAGCTGCAGCAGTAAGACTTGGGGCTGTTCCGAGGGCAGCTATCTCAATGGCCATTTGTTCTCGAACACGGACAGGAATTGTTAAGTCACTTGATCCCATTATCAGAGTATGTTGTACGAAATCAGTTGATAGATTTTCTTGATTCTGCAACTTGGTTTTGAGATGATGTGACAAAATTCACTTTACGAGCTATGTTGACTTCACTAACTATTTTTGAATGCCAAGATGCCAAGGTATGCCGCGCCTCGCTGAGGGTGCCGCCTCGCTGAGGGGTCTGGCGGTTTACGTCCTATCCCCCACGGTGTTGATAGTCCCGAACCTTCCCACATCGCGCCAAAATTCAAACCAGTGTCAATCGGTTCCGGGCCATTCTGGAAAGAGAAAGTGTGTGATATCAAAATTCACTACCGGTATGAGGTTACAAACCTCTTTCCTCTAACCCCACCAAGTGAGCCTATCACAGAAACCTCTTTCGCGTTCATAAGTTCCAGAAAATTGGTGGCGGCATCGTGGAACCTGTCCGTCACGCCACAGGCCGCGTAGCCTGTTGTCCTTAGAGGTTCCTTCCGTACGCTTAATTTGAGATCACTATTCCCGGTGAGGAGAGTCCGATGACCTGTCGATATCACGTGCCAACCACATTTAGAGCCGGAATGTTGGTATTACTCATCTGTGAGGTTGAAGGAACTCTATTAGTATGGCCAGCTTATCTTTAACATCGTGCAGGGAAACCCGGTACAGTCAACACTGCGGGTGGTAGGATATAGGAGCTGACAGTACAGAAAGGCTTATGGCCTGCACGAACAATTCCCGGTTGTTCACAGAGGCCTGCCGAATAAAAAACTTTCCCCGATTTGTACACCAAACACACCTCATGATCATGGGTTGTCACTCGATGTCCGCCATCTGCCAGATAGATGGGTTGTTTGTCCTACCTGGCACAAAGGGCGGGGAGATTTTTTCTTTTCACCTCGCGCAACAGTGGCCACACCCCTGCCGCCAGCTACCTTAATTGAGGGTGCCGAGAATGATACGATAGTCTAAGGTTGATGATGGCAGAACTATGATACCTCCTCTCTCGGATGAGTCAGCCCCCTTCACCCAAGTGAATGCACTACCGGTAAGTTAAGTAAGGTATGAGAATACTATGATATCTCCTCCTCCTCCTCCTCCTCCTCCTCCGAGGCACTGGCTCCCACCACTCTGTCATTCCCGGCACCCCACCAGCCACGATAGTCCATCTCCGAGGCAGTAGTTCCCGCTACCCTACCATTCTCGGCACCCCCATCAACCATGATATAATAGTCCACAATACGAGTATCCCAGATTAGAAAAAGATCCAAAAGAGTCTATCCAGCGGTGCGAGGGATCTGTGACCACAAAGAAATGCCGAGCTCGAAGAGATAGACTATCGCACAGACAGCCACCGCAAGGCCGACTACCGGTATCCGGATAATCGAGATCAAGGGTAGCCGGGACGTAATCATTGTTAGGGCAGCCATGTCTTACGATACTTAATTTTACTCGTATTTCACAGCTCATTGGTCACAATACTCCTTCCTCGGCCCCGGATTCAACATCGTTCACTTCTCTCCCAGCAGCCTGTCTCGTAAAATTCGACCACATAGACTGGACTACCCCCTCCCCTCCCCCTCCTCGGGAGCGGGCATCCAAGTTTCCCATCATATCCCGCACCCGCCAAATGCTTATCATAACAGAGGGGAGAAACCAAGAACCCACCCGCGACGAATCTGACGTTTACGACATGATATTATACCACCAAAAGTTTTGGCGTACACACCGGTACTATACGGAATGACGCACCTTCTGTTGCTGTTTCCCCCCCCCCCCTTGTTACTCCATCCAATCTATCACTCACTAAATTAAATATCGTACCACGATCCCAAATTTAGTAACAAAATTCGTAGCACCCCCCTCCCCCCAAATTTCACACCAAAATGGGCGCTTTTAGGTCTCAAATCTCAGCCTTGTCGCTTCGCAATATATATATATATATATATATCAAAATTCACACGAGTGGGAGCCATCCGGATATTCTCGTATGTGACAAGCTCTGTTAGTTGGCTCCCACGGCTCAACGCCAGAAATAATGATAGTGGGCAAAAGGTATCATACTTTCGGATCTTACGAGTTTCCCACGCAAAAGGTGTGATACATTGCGACACGATCCAATCTAACCTAGCTAGCTAGACCCCGAGCTCCCAGCCCCAGTAGTGGAGTAGGATGATCCCTCCAACCCTTTTAATTTTTTTAAGCTAGAAAGTCCAGGAAATCACCTACTCGAGTACACCATTGCGCTGATTTCGTTAACCCCACAATACCACATTCAGGCGAGTTAGGAGAATATAAAAATCTGCCATTTCCGGTGTAAAATGTTGGGGGGGAAAGGGGTGCCGCGAACGCCGCGAATTCCGTCACCAAGATCGGACATACCGAAAGTTACCCGGTACCACGGCTTATTCGGCACCTCTATGATATTTACAAACAGAAAGTCATAACATTTTTTCCTCGCAAGAGACCAGGTCCGAAATACTCGAGTACCATAGCAATCACCCAGCGAGCATACAGCGTCATATCATAACCTACTCCACCCCTGCAGCCCAGCACCTTCGGCCTTCCAAATCACAGCTCCCGGCCCCATGAGCCCCGCCCGAAACCCGAGATCCCGATTATGATATCGTAGCTTTTGTACGATATGCTGTAGTTATCATACTTCGCTTTCCTCGCCTCGGACCACGGCTCTCTATGGGTACCGGTGCCGCACGAGAGCCAACGGATGCTTGGCCGGCGAGGTCTAGAACGCGGCCGCATGAACGCAAGCTCCGGGCATACCGGTAGTCTTATATATATAAGTTATCACACCGGTAGGAAGGAATGAATGTGCTCCAGTATCAGAGTCCAACCGTCACACCCGCGTAGCGCCAGGACCCGAAATGCGAAAGGCGGGCCCGAGGGTGTGAGATAAAGGAATTATGATGTAGTTTATTGGTGGTATCATAAAAAAAGGAAATAGGATAACTTGGAGGGAATACGGTACGGTACCGTTCCATCACCGTGGAGGTGCAGGAGATCCATTGTGTGTTTCGCAAATATGCGCGTATCCTGTGCTATCGTAACACCCCGCGGTCCGATCCCGTGGGGATCTAAACTTTTACTCTACCGTATGCGACTCAAGTTCGTTTACGGTCACTGTATCATTCATTTGTTGCCCACGGCCCATCACAGCACTAGCGCTACGGTACTGTACCGGTATGATACTCTTCCGTATATCCATAAGAGCCCTATCATACCAAATGAAAGGCTTCCCCATAAACTTGTTCCCTCCCCCCCCTTCGTTCCCTTTCCTTCCCGAAGCTATGGCATACTACTGTACCGTACGGTACGTGCTAGCACAAGTCCAGTGCTCGTACTCCACGGCACCCCAACCATAAACAATACCATGGGACGTTTCTGCCGTAGTCCCACACCACATCACACCCCTACCCAGACGCCACGCGAGAAACCACCGTTCACTAAAACAAACCCCCTCCCCCGACCGTGTGGAAAATAACGGGATTTAACTTTTAGCTTTCCCTAAAAAGAGTTTCCTGTCCGACATCCCATGTGAGATGCGGTTCAAGCCGACGGTAATTGTCGACTGGGTATGAGGAGACTACGGGTAAAAGTACGGTACCGTACGACTAGCCACTTTAGCTAAATTATCATACAGTAGCTACCGGCAGTGCGATGTCTGCGGACCCGTGTGAAAGGAAAGGGAGAAAAAGAAAAGAAAAAAAGCACGAATGGCAAAAATGTCCACGGGCAAGTTGCGCCTGCTCGTGCTCGAGTGTAAGTATCAATCATACCGGTACATTCCTCAAGGGGGGGGAGGAGGCAGGCTGCGGAGACCCGAAACGCGAGATTCTATTCTTGAGAACCTTAACCGTACCGTACTGTACCCGTACTAGTATCCAGCATACCCTACAGCATTTCTACGGGGGTCGGATCGACAACACCACCACCAGAGTAGTATGATATTATAGAATTGGAGAAATAAATCTCCGGAGCCGAAGTTTTCCCGTCCGGTTCCGAGGGCCCATTCCTGTACGATACTCGAGCTCCTGTGCCACATTCATCTACCTATCCATCCATCCATACATCCCCGATGCACTCGGGTATCGTAATAATCGCATCGTACGATGTCCCCGCTAACATCTGACAACGCTGGCTCACTCGCCCCGTCAGCTAGACTATCACCATCGCCACCACCAAAAACAAAAACAAACAGAATAGAAAAGAAAAAAAAAAGCATTATCAGTACAGTAATCACAAGCATGCTCTGCACCCAACAGCACCACGTGTACTCGAACACGATTACCGGTACCCCAACCCCTCGGGCAAAAAGCAAAAAAAAAAACTCTGAATACGGTACCGGTAATGTCATTCATACATAGGAAAAAAAAAAAAAAAAAAGGAAAAAGAAAAGAAACGTCCGATCACTATATATCACTCGAATACTTTACATTTCTTTCAGCTTTCTCCCAACCACCTCTCCCTTTCTATGACACTAGGAAATGATTTACGTCTCACCGGAGATTCATCCGGGATAGATAGATAGATGTGCAAATCCCCCCCCCCCCCTTTTTTTTTCTTTTCTCCCATCGAGTAGGATACCGTAGATGATAATAAAAGGTGCACAAGCCCAACTCACATCATGGTAAGGCAACGTTTCGTGCCTGGTCTTTATGTACGTGTGCAGTGCGCGATGTGTGCTATCGTAGTATCATACTTGGGCAATCTGGTACGAGTAAGCGCGACATGATAGCATACGCTTCGCCTTAGGGTAGGGCACGATACGGGAGGCTAGCACTGGCCTCGTTTGTGGGGGATTGGGCGGTGTTGTGTGATGGATGAATAAGACTCTCTCTCTCTCAGGTCACTGGTTTAGATTCAATCATTTTGATTTTCCCGTGTGGGGGAGGGAGTGGGTTACCGGTGCCGTGGCTTTGAGTAGAGTTGTTGTATCATGTCATAGTTTTTCCTTTGCTTGCTTTCCTGGTATGATACTAGATCTCACCTGTTGTTAAGGCTGTGCGAGCCTGAGGATCGTGTGGAATGGTACAAGTATCATACAGTACGGTATGAGGAATCGAGGCTGACTCTTCCAGACAAATGTATCCCCGCCCGCCCCTTCCGGTTAACGGTTTCCCACCTCTGATACCTTCCGCAAGTACAGTAACTAATTAGATTATCTGGACCCCTTCAATCCGTGATGGACGGGTGGGTGGAGGGACCAATGGAAGAAGACTGGAGGTAAAAATTCCAAAAATGGATAAATAAACTGTTGTTGTAGTCCTGTAATTTTTTCCCCCCTCTATTCAATATGCCGTAGAGTACTGTACACCTGTACACACCGTGATAATAATATGGGAAATAGTCGTCGCTGTGGTTCCGTTACCCAGACCAATTGACCGGATTTCCCGATATGTTACCGTATCATGCTTTCAAGAATCGCGGGGCGCGAACAAATACATGATGCCGGCCCTTTTTTTTCTTTTTCTTCTTCTTCTCTTCTTTCAATCACCCCCCCTAAGGTTATCATCCTAACATGATATTGTACCATTCCTGAACAGGATACTCGAGCGTGGATACTCGGCTACCGGGTACGGGACAACATTTCTCAAAATCTCGGGCATATTTTCCCCGTTCCAACTTTTATCGCGGAGCAACAACGGAACAGGGATATTTATCAAATATCGCAACATCTTTCCAATAGCATGTTACATGCCGTTTCACGTTTTTATCGCAATAAAATTTTCTATTGGTACCATATACGGTACGCGTCGAACAGGGCCATACCAGTAGTATAGTACGGTAATTTACCAGTACTTTTCTCGGAGCTTGATTCTCGGCCGATGGGTCGGGATTTGGCTGTACTCCGTGAGGAGGAGGAGGAGGGGAGGAGAGAGAAAGAAAAAAGGGAAGAAAAAAGAAACAAAATCGTAGACTGTCATACCTTGCTATAATGGATCTCGTTATTAGGGAAACCTCGCTATTACGAACGAATCCTCTGTGAATTTACCCCCCTGCTCCCATGCAAACGGCTCCTGTTGTAAGGGATTCCGTTCAAAAGCTCGCATAGCGAACGAAAAATCCTGAATTCTTGGCATTCATTACAGCGAGGTGCGACTATACTCGGGTACAGCTCAGCAGTTTTCCTTACAGCATCTTACGCTATGGGGCTCTGACTCAGGCACCATCGGTGCCGTATTACCGTACCGTACTAGTACAGGCATGGGATTGATTGCCCGGTGCCCGGAGGGCCGGGCAGTACCGGTAGGTGGTGAGCCAGCGTTCTAGGCAGCCAGGAAGTCAAAGCGAGCCAGGGTGCCCAGTGCAGTACCGGTATTTTTGACGACTGATCACACGGAAGTGTGGCATCATTGTCCTACAGTATCCCTACCGTATCTCTCTATGTTAATACCCCCTAGGTGAAGAAGCCACTTCTCCCTCTCGTCGCAATCGGTAATCACGAGTGAGTTTACATGACCAGGTGGTGTGACGAGACGCTTGCGCCAGTAAAATCATGAGGCTTAAAACGCACCTTATCGAATATCTGGGCAGGATGTTGGCAGAGATGCACGAGTACTCGTGCGGTAGTGCCTTCGTCATCCGGGCTATAATAGCTTACCGTAACATAGCTTACCGTAACTCTTGGGGCAGTGGGGCAGTGGTGGAGGTAAAAGCTCCCAGGATGTTGCTGACGGTAACCAGCGTGTACGAGTAAGGTTTGTTTAGCGAGCGAGGTGTGCCCCAAAAGCGGCGCCAGCGAATGCCGACAGAGCGGCGTGGGGCAGCCTTTACCGACATTTCTCCGCCATTGAACGGACGAGCTCCTGGCTAAGTTTCATTTTGACGAGTTCGGCTTTTCTGAGGTTGGCCTTTGGCCTCTCCCTTTTTTTTTTCCATCTATTCTTGCTGCGATAAGGGAATCCTTTTCGAAGCCGCTCAGCGCAAAAGCTACTCAAACACCATACAGCACGGCGCAATCCCGCTGTGAATTCATTGTTCGGGTCTTCGGGAACGAATACGGTACCCTTCCGAGACATCGCTGCACACTCACCCGGAACCCTCTAAAGTGTCCTGCTCTTGTTGGCTGGGGAGCGAGTAGAGGGAGGGCTGCTCACAACTTTGGCCAGGATAATCGGAGCAGTGAGATACCTGAATGGGGAGCGTTCCCACCCCTGTCACTGCGGAGAAATAGCTTGCATAGGACCGGAATCGGGGGGGGGGGGAGATACGTCTTGGCTTGTCTCTCAGACAGAGTTGGACAACCAGAGCACTCGAGTTTTTATTCCTTTGGCCTATTCTCTGTGCTCGAGCACCGTACTGGCGCAGTGGGATAGACCTTTTAGAGGCGTCAAGTCGGGCTTTGATTTTCTTGGGGTGCTCGATTGTTATATTTTTAGACCACCATACTGCGATCAGCAACGGCAAGGGGAAGAAACGTCGTCCAGTAGTAACCAATCGAATTCTCGTTTCCGCCCTCGGAGCATAACTTCGAGTAAAAAGTTGACTAGGTTTCTGGGGAGTGGGAATTGCCGGCGTGGCTTTTCAAAATCATTCATTCCTTTCCACAGCAAATCTAAAGGCACAGATTCATATTTATATATATATATTTTTCGTGTTTATTGTAACCACGGGCTGAGTCGAAAAGAGAGAACCAGGGGGCTTCTGAAGTGGGAAGGGAAATTGGTGCCATGAAGCAGGAACTGCCAGCTCCACACAAGGGAGAGTGGGAAAGGATGGGCGGGGGCACAAAGGGCTTGCAGCGCGGGGGGGACTTTCTACTTCCTTTACTTTTCACGTCTTTGGGTAATTACCGTAGGCTGGAATTGTCAGAGTGTTGCGTGTGGTAGCCGAATAAGGAAAGATCTGCATTCGCGGTTGTCCATCGGCCCTGGGGGGGCTGGAAGTAGCGAAGGAAGGGGCGGTCGGCGGCTGGCTCTGCAGCAGGTCAGTGGGCTGTGATTAGACTGTTATGCACTCGGGTTGAAGTGCTCGTATGAGTACCCGATTAGTTTTGCCTCAAAGTTGTTGCTTTCTCACCATCATCACAGCTTGTCAGTGGGCAAGTCCAGGAAGTATACCGTAGTGAGAAATGATACATACGGTAAGCCTGTGCTTGTATCCCATCATAGAATGTGCGCTTGTGTAGAGTAGCGGTACTTGGAGGGCACGGTGCGGTACTCGTACTGTATAGTATACGGTGGTAGGCCTAGGTGGGTGCTGACCAGTCTTTCATATTTTGGCTGTGTATGGCCTAAGGGTTTGCATGGTATTTGCGTGGTGTCAGTGGTGTACGAGTACTCGTAGGGGGGCGGTGTTAGAGTCCTCCTGCATTTGATGTCCTGTGACACCGATGGTCATTGCCCACTGCTCTCGTCTCGACTTCTTGCTTGCGGGCGAGCGTTCGCCCCTCCTTACCTGCGCTTTCCTCTTCGCACACCCGTCCAAAAGCATGTACGGCGGTACACACCTTCCCCGTATCCCTCCCACAGTACCGGTACTCGAGTACTCATCTCACCCTCTTTTCGTCCCCTGTGCCTTTCGGGTTGATGAGAGCTACAGTAGCGGTACCGGTATTAGCTCCATCGTTCCGTCCCGTACGGTACGGTGCCCCTCGACCAGTCAGCAATCCGTCCTCGCTGGTTGCCGTTCCAGCTTTGCTCGGGCGTTGGGTCTGGCACTCCTTGGGGGTCTGCAGATGCTCGCCTGTGATACTCGTACCCGCCTTGCTCGTGGAGTCTTGGCTGGTTCGGCGATTGAGCGAACGGCAACCACGAGTGAGCAGGAAGGTATCATAAGTGCTCGATTGATTGCCTTATCATGTTATCATCGATCTTATAGGGAACACTGTAAGGTACGCTACAGTATTGTAACCATAAAAAAAGAAAAAGCCCATCATTTAGAAAAGCGTAAAGCACTGTATCGTACTCTCACTTGTACTACTCGTAGCACATCGCTTCTCACAGCCTGCAACAAAGCGCCGGGTTCCTTGCTGAGAGCCTCCTACACCCTTTCTTTCTTTCTCCTCCTTTTCTATCCTGCCTCTCTCGCAAACATCATCCATACCGGTACAGTCTGCCGTTACCTTGCTTGCCTGTCTTCTTACATAAGGTATGCCCCACGGCTTTGCCTCGCGTTGAGTGTCCCATTCCGTAATCTCTCCCACTCTCGATTCACACTCTGCGCCCACACCTTCACAACCCGCAATACACGCCCACACCCACGCCCTCGCCCACGCCCCCGCCCACGCCCACGCCCAGTGCCCTCCCACCTCCGCAACTACCCATACAGCAGCAGAATCCCGCCGTGCAACCACCACCTGCCCACCCACGACTTCTACCACCGCTGTAACCTCTCCCTCTACACCAGACACCACCTGCCACACACATCCCCCCCCCTCCATCAGTGCTCCGACTTCTACTAGCCGGGGGGAGAACTCAACAGGGCGATCATTCTCGCTGCCTCCTCCCTTCCCTCTTCCTGCTTGACTGACCCACCTAACCTACTCGTACCCCTTCTTTTCTCTTTCACCCCCCCCCCCCCCCATCACGCCCAAGTACCATATTGTCAGCGGCATCGCAATTCGAATCCAATCGAGTTTTTCCTTTTGTAAACCGTGCTGCTGCAACCTCAGCAGCTCAGCCCTGCGACCGCCAACCAGAATCGAAATCCCTCGCTTGTCGTTATTTGCAGCACACACTGGACGCACAGACACCAACCATCAAACACGCGGCTGACAGTCAACCTTACGACCGACCGAACCTCGCTTTCCTCTTCCCCTTTCCTCCCCGTGTGTGTTCTGTTGTCCTGGATCGTGGACGGTCTTGAAGAGATTATCTGGCTTTTACATTTGAACTTGTTGGGTGGATATATCGAGATAGGACGACACGACTGGTACAGCGCATCCCTGTCCGCTTTCTCTGCTCTAATTCCGAATCGCTACGGTACCTCTGCGAACCCTCGCTTTGGTCGACTGTCGATCCTCCTCGCCTCGAAAACCCCCGGAATCCCGCTACCAAAGCGTCCAACTGGTTTATCCCTCGATACATCCAAACCACCCCCTCACCCTCTATTTTGCACCCTGGTGGCCATCGTCTGCAACCCGGTGTTTGAAAACCCCCTCTACGACTGCGACGAGGTACTGCCAACACCCATCGGCAGAGCATCATCTCACAAAACCCCCCCTCCCGCCCCCCTCAGCTCTAGATTTTTGGTGTTCAACTCGTCCAGCTTTACGCCACCTCGGTGCTGCCACATTTCGTTCTTTTATATCGAAACTGGGAGAATATTTATTTATTGGGAAATCTGGTCCTTGTTCCGGTGGGGAAGTGAACTCTGAAGGTGTCGTTGTTGGGTAGCCTTCTCACTTGAGTTTCGCCTTTCTTCCGGCTGGACCGTGGTGTTATCCTTGACCTATCTTTTTTCTTTTTTCTTTTTTCTTTTTCCTCTTCTTTTCTTTTCTTCTTCTTTCTTTCAGTTTATACATCTGCGACGACAAACCTCACGGCCTTAAATACTAACTTTACTTAATACTTTAACGACTTTCGATCAGTTCGCGCGTCTTGCGCCTGTATTATCCGACTTTTATACCTGAATACTGTCCTTATAATATCTTCACAGATGGGTGCTTGTTTTTCGAGTGAGAGTGATGAGGATCGCGTCAGTGCAAGGATTGACAAGGAGATTGGGGAGGACTTGAGGAGACTTAGGAGGGAATGCAAGATTTTGTTGCTCGGTAAGGATATTTGGTGATGCCTATCATACTTGCTCGACTCTAATATTGGTGTTTAGGTTCTGGTGAGAGTGGAAAATCGACGATTGTAAAGCAGATGAAAATTATCCATCAGAATGGGTATTCTGTTGAGGAGCTCGCAATGTATCGGTTAACCATCTACAAGAATTTGGTGGATTGCGCGAGGGCACTGGTGACGGCCCTGCGGCAGTTTGACATAGAACCAGATACCACTACTAATAGGGTAAGGAGTGTGGCTTGGAATCCGCTGTATTTGATTTTGACCTTGGGGATTTCTAGGAATATGCGGACTTTATAATGGCCTTCCAAGTTGACCCCGATCCAAATACACCACTTGATCCAAAACTTGCATCGGCTGTCGTATCGTTATGGAAGGACCCTTGCATTCCCAAAGTGATGGCCCACCAAAACGAATTCTATCTTATGGATTCCGCACCTTAGTAGGTCATCTGGCAATGGGATATATGCCACTGCATAGCTAATTTCTGGGTATAGCTTTTTTGATGAGGCGCCTAGGATCGGCCAAGCTCATTACATACCAACAGAATCAGATGTTCTCCGGGCCCGAACAAAAACGACCGGTATATATGAGACTCGATTCTCGATGGGGCAGCTTAGTATCCAGTAATATTTACCCTGGGGAATGTTTGAGGGAGGAGCGTCTGTAGCTAACTTTTTCTCTTAGCATGTTTGATGTTGGCGGCCAAAGAAGTGAACGGAAAAAGTGGATTCATTGTTTCGAAACAGTAACTTCGATTATCTTCTGTGTTGCCCTCAGTGAATACGATCAAGTCCTATTGGAGGAGTCGAATCAAGTTGGTAGTCCGGTTTTCATTCGGGTTCGGGAGGGAGGCTTTTTCTAACGGGATATAGAACCGTATGATGGAGAGTCTTGTCCTTTTCGACTCGGTTGTCAATAGTCGCTGGTTTGTTCGAACGAGTATCATCCTGTTCCTCAACAAGGTCGATTTGTTCAAAACGAAGCTCGCTCGAAGTCCTTTATCAAATTATTTCCCGGATTATTCAGGCGGAAATGATGTTACAAGGGCCGCCAAGTACTTGTTGTGGCGGTTTAACCAAGTCAATCGGGCTCATCTAAACCTTTATCCACAGTATGATCTATCGACCCGCTTTGGGGGCATAGTAGCTAACACATGCATTAGTCTTACACAAGCAACGGACACGTCAAATATCCGACTGGTGTTTGCGGCAGTGAAGGAGACAATATTACAGAATGCTCTCAAGGAGTCCGGCATATTATGATTAAAATGAGTGGATCGACATTTCTCTCATTAATTCTAACGATCCTTTGTACAAAAACGTTTGCTTATTAGGTATTGGTTTTTCTTTTCTTTTCTTTTTGCTTGGCTTCGCTACCCTTCACGTTACAGCTTTTTTTTGTCTTACTATTTTCCTACATTCAGTTTTCCCTTCAAGTTGAGTACGGGTGGTGTGCACTGGATTTTGCATTCTGAAAGAAAATGGCGAGGTATTGTGTCACATCTTGAATGGGATTGCTATCGGGAATTGACCACTGCTTAATAATGGCTTTGGTCTTGCTTCTTTTCCTTCTCTTTTCCTCTCTCTTTCAGTATGGGTACAAAGCACGGGAGCATTTTTGTGAATTGGTTCGCGTGGTTTGTCAAGAATCGGAGTTTCGGCGAGAGTTATTAGCGCTCGCAATTGTGTATAGTTTTCCTTCGTAGCGTTCGAAATTCCCCCGTTCTCATTTATTTCTCTTCCTCTACCATCTATCTCGACTTCATTTTAAAGTATAAGGGGATACGGGCGGAAGTATGTAATTGGAGTAGAGTTCGTCTCATTCTCTTCTCTGCCGATTTTCCTTTTCCCGGTGCGGCAATTCTGCGACTTTTTCTCGATTTTTCTCCTTCACTTCGCATCTTTTTTTTTTCTTTCTTTCATTCAAAGGAGGGATGGATGGATTTCCATTCTTCCAGTGCTGGGATTAGTTTTTACGGAAAAATCCCATTTACTGCCGCAGTTGTACCGGTGTGAGAGGTGTGGTGGGCGAGAGAAGATGCAATGCTTTGTGTGTTTAAAGAGGGGGGAGGAAGAAAGCATCAGTCTTTTTTTTTTTTTTTTTTTCCTTGCCTCCTCTATGGGGGGCTTCGATTGATAGTGGTTGGTTTCTCGATGTGAAGGGAAGGGGGGTGTTAAAAGGAGTGATGGAATGAAAAAAAAAGGACAAGAACTGTTTTTGCTTGATTCCTTACTCCCTTATTTTCCCGGTATACGGTTCATTCTCGTGAATTATGGATATGATACTCTCCCGTTTATGATATTTGTCTTAGACAGGAAGGGGCAGACGTCTGAATGATACGATATATAGCAGAATATGTGTGCGGGTAGAGGGAGAGAGCGGGAGGCAAGGTAAGACAAGATGTCTATTTTGCCCGTTGGTACCGGATCGACTGGGAAGACTTTGGTACGAGCAGGAGTACAGCACCGGTAGTCTAAGTTTGCTTGGTGCGGAAAGGCATGCGAGCCCCTCCTGATGTTGTTGATACCCCGCCTGGACTGGTAAGGTGTTCACGCATAATTTAGAGGTTGTGTGCAGTTCTTATCGCTAGCCGGTAACGATCTGGATGTGATGTAAATGTATCGAATGCTAGGATTTCAGCTATTTTCTCTCCAAGAGCCCCTCCTTCCTCCTCCTCTCCATTCCCCTCCTCCCACACTTTCAACACGTCTATTTCCCCGCCGGATGTTTGAAATCCAATGTCTCCCGAGGTGGTGTGAACCGGTATGATAGTAGCTTACGATGCCTCTCATCCGAATGTGTCAATCCAATTGCATTTCAGAATATCCCCCTCAGGAAGGAAGGATGGGTCGAGGGGAAGAAAGGGAGGGGGGGGTCCTTTTGGCCGTATTTACATTTCTATGTAGACCGATTGTTTCCCAATATTTCTTACCATCCCCTCCTCCTCCACCTCTCCTCCTTCCTCCCACCATTGTCCCCCCTCCCCCTCCCCCTCCATCATCCTATCGTCCCTTTATCTTCCCCTTCTTCCTCCACAATTTCCCCTTGCGTCTTGATATTGTTCTGCCTTTCTTCATTCCTTGACCTCATCTTCACTTCTTATCACGATGTCGTCTTTATCGAATCCCCCCATTCCGGGCAATGTTCCAGCACCAGGCATGGCTGAGGGCCCATTCCGTCCAAAGCATCGTAGGACTCATACAGGGTTTGGGGTTCGTGAGATCAAAGCTGTTGAAGCAAGCATTCCTCAGCCTCTGCGGGAGACGTAGGTTTATCAATGCCCATCTTACATGAAGCATTGGGTGGCTAATTCGGCCTCTCGTATTTAGCTGGCTTAAGCTTGTACGTTTTCTTATATAGATTACAATGCCCTCTTGGCTTTGCGAACGAATTCTAACCCTGTTAGTCTGCCTGTGAGTTCAATGGGAAAGAGCAATTCCAGGTTGGTGAATCACCATCCGTTTCATAGGAAGACCGGGCTCTAATTGCCATTGATACTTTAGAAAGAGGTTGTCCGTCATGTCGAAACAACTTTGGCTCGCTCGATCTACAATTGCGACGATAATGCCGCATATTCCGGCACTGCCTTAGCTATCCGTGACAATCTCGTCATCAAGTGGAATAAGACCCAGCAGCAACAGACCCTCCAAGACCAAAAGAGAGTTTACTATCTCTCTCTCGAGTTCCTTATGGGAAGAACTCTTGACAATGCTATGCTTAACACCGGACTGAAGGACACGGCCAGAGAAGGTGTCGGTGAGCTCGGGTTCAGGATTGAGGACATCATTGATCAGGAACACGATGCTGCACTTGGGAATGGTGGTCTTGGACGATTGGCGGCTTGTTTCTTGGACTCGCTCGCCACCCTGAACTACCCTGCCTGGGGTTACGGTCTTAGGTACCGCTATGGCATTTTCAAGCAAGAGATCATCAATGGCTTCCAGGCCGAGGTTCCGGACTACTGGCTTGACTTCAATCCTTGGGAATTCCCGAGACATGATGTCGCTATTGATGTCATGTTTTATGGGACTGTGAACCCAGGCCCCAGGTGAGTGGTGTTGTGGGTTAGGAGAATATCTCTTTGACTAATTATTTGCATAGGGACGACCACGGAAATATCAAGAAGGTCTGGGAAGGAGGTGAAATCGTTCAGGCCATCGCCTATGATGTTCCTATCCCCGGATATGGCACCGATTGCACAAATAACCTGCGACTTTGGTCCTCAAAGCCATCCGGTGGCGAATTCGACTTTGGAAGGTTTAATTCTGGGGATTACGAGGGATCTATCCGTGACCAGCAGAGAGCCGAAACCATCTCCGCAGTCCTTTACCCCAACGATAACATCGATGCTGGTAAAGAGCTTAGGCTCAAGCAACAATACTTCTGGGTGGCGGCATCTCTGCATGATATTGTTAGGCGGTTCAAGAAATCTCACCGCCCTTGGAAGGAATTCCCCGAACAGGTAGCGATTCAGCTCAACGACACCCATCCAACACTCGCCATTGTGGAATTGCAGAGAATATTCATTGATATTGAGAATATGCCATGGGATGAGGCTTGGTCTATCGTCACTCGTACATTCGGTTACACCAACCACACCGTTCTCCCAGAAGCTCTTGAGAAGTGGTCAGTTCCACTTGTGCAAAACCTCCTGCCCCGCCACCTTCAAATTATTTACGACATCAACCTCTTCTTCCTGCAGTCCGTCGAACGTAAATTCCCCAAGGTTAGTTCCCGAACCCTTTTGGCTTCTATTTCACATAATGACAAGCGGGAACTAGGACCGTGACCTGCTCCGCAGAGTTTCAGTGGTTGAGGAGGGCACGCCCCAGGTGCTCCGTATGGCTTATCTTGCTATCATCGGTTCACACAAAGTCAATGGTGTTGCAGAATTGCACTCGGATCTCATTAAGGCTACCATATTCAAGGACTTCGTTGATATATTCGGTCAGGATAAGTTCACAAATGTCACTAACGGAATTACTCCTCGTCGTTGGCTCCACCAAGCAAACCCTAAACTCTCCGACCTTATTGCTAGCAAAGTGGGCGGTTATGATTTCCTGCGGGATCTGACCAAGCTCAACGTCTTAGAAAAATATATTGATGACAAGACATTCAAGAAGGAGGTGAGTGGCTACGCATGGGTATTGGTGGCGCTGACGTGCTAATATCGAAACAGTGGATGGAGATCAAATTGGCTGCTAAAGTCAAACTTGCAAAGTACATTAAGGACACAACACAAATGTCGGTCAACCCGCACTCTCTCTTCGATATCCAGGTCAAGAGAATTCATGAGGTAATTCCATCCGATGATGGTTAAGAGTCCTTGGCTGACAGAGCCAGTACAAACGCCAACAAATGAACATTTTTGGTGTCATTTATCGTTACCTCAGGCTGAAAGAGATGACGCCGGAAGAGCGCAAAAAGCAGGTCCCCAGAACCTCCATCTTTGGAGGCAAAGCAGCTCCTGGGTATTGGATGGTGAGCCCCCTCAACCTCCTCGGTCTCTCCGAAAGCTAACATAGCGTAGGCGAAAACAATCATTCGTTTGATCACCGCTGTCGGCGAAGTTGTTAACCAAGACAAGGAGATAAACGGTCTTCTCAAAGTTATCTTCATTGAAGATTATAACGTCAGCAAGGCAGAAATCATTGTTCCTGCTTCGGATATCAGCGAGCACATCTCTACTGCCGGAACCGAGGCTAGTGGCACCAGTAAGTTTGGTTGCTAAAAATGTGTATTATCGAACGTTTTTGACACGTTTCGTAGGCAACATGAAGTTTGTCTTGAATGGTGGTTTGATCATTGGTATGCACCTTTCCTACAACTTTCAATCATTGACACAAAAAACTGATAACTCTCAGGAACTTGCGATGGTGCCAATGTGAGTCCTAGCCAACAGGTATCAGACATAATGTGCGTACTGACGGATGTGCTTTAGATTGAAATCACCCGTGAGATAGGCGAAGAAAATATCTTCTTGTTGGGTAACCTAGCTGAGCAGGTTGAGGATCTCCGTCACCAGCACCGTTTTGGCAAGGATGTTACGATGGATCCCAAGCTCCGAGAAGTTTGTGATGCTATCGAGGCAGGACGTTTTGGCCCTGAGCAGACATATTCCGGGTTGATCGCGTCCCTCACTATAGGCTTCGATTACTACCTTGTCAGCGATGACTTTTCCAGCTATGTCGCTACCCAAGATTTGGTTGATGAAGCCTACAAAGATCAGGACGGCTGGGCTACCAAGTCCATTACAAGTGTGGCCCGCATGGGATTCTTTAGTGCGGATCGAGCCATCAATGAGTAAGATTTCTTTTGGACCCGGAAACTTCTGAGTACTAGGGGCTAAAGCTAATGTGTACGTTTTTTTTTTTTTTTAGGTATGCCGACGAGATTTGGAACGTTGAACCATCGAATATTAAGCCGTCTTAGGGATCCATGGCCGAGGAAGCTGGAACATTATCATACACCATAGTGCAAATGGGCTACTGTTTTCCTTTCAGTTGTTGTCGTCCCTGTCTGGGTTGTTATTTCTAAAGTTTTTTCTTTCTTTTCATCTCTTGCTCATTAAACGGGCAGATGGTTTGATACCACATCCACATTGGGACGGCGACGAATAAATGTTGTGCCTGCAAGCAAAGTCCCGTAGGATCACGAGCCGCTTTTGCCTTTCTGAGGATGGCGTTTCTATATGAATGAATAGTCCTTTTAAAGAAGGGATTTTGGTGCCCCGACAGCGTACTGTGCATCTGGGTGCTGGGGTGTCCCTTTGGTTTAGCTAAAGTGATATGCCGCATCCTGTCCCACACATGCCCAATTCATCTAAATAATTTATTGACCCCGGCTACCGTGCATTGCATATTTACAGACTCTTGCCCATAAAACGCCTCTTTGTGAAGCTCAACCACCACTATCAACTCGCTGTCAGTGTACCCTGTTCCGCTACCGTTGTTGGGTGGGAAGATATATGTGACAATACCTTACTCGGCTTTCCACTCCCGTCCGCGTACACCCTGTTCAACAACCTGATAACCAGCTCCTGCCTCATCTGACCGATATACCCCCTCAGCGCCTCAGCCTCCATCCGATCCCTCGGGGGCTGGTACAGAGCGTTGAGCGGGAACGCGGGATCACCCGGGAGTGCGAAGTGGTCCAGCGCCACCGTCTGCAGCGCCTTTTCGGAATCCCTCAAGCTCATACTGGGCTTGATCCTGCTCAGGCAATCTGAGATGAAGAGGATGCCGTAGATGAGGACGCGGTCGGCGGGGCCCTTGATCTCGAAGTTGCGGAAAAGCGTATTGGCACGGAAGAGCGTTATTGTCTCGTCTAGGATGTCGTAGTGCTCACTGTCCGGGTCGATGTCCAGGTCGTTGGTTATGCTGGCCGGGAGCGGGGACAGAGTGTATGCTGGCCCACGGGTGCGGGTGCGGAGGGGGAGGAGGGCGAAGTTGCCTGGGCAAATCGATCAGAAAGGGGGGGTGGAGAAGGGGTGATGGAAGGGGAGAAGGGAGGTAAGTACCGATGAGACGGACATCCGTGTCTTGGAGAAAGGCGGAGTGGTAAGACTGTTTGGATCTGTTGGTTATCTTCGGGCATGATATGGGATTTGGGTGTTAAGGGTGCATTTTGTGGGAAGAAAAAAGGGGGGATGACGTACGGGCATGGTCAACTTGGTGATCAATCAATCAATGATAAGTGGTGGTTCTTCTAGTGGTGATGGTTTGCCGTTGTTGTTGTTGTTGTTGTTGTTGTTGGAAGGGTGCACCAGTGGTATGACACCTTTAACGAAAATGGCGGGGGAGAGGCGCACTGTCGATAACGTATCGGATCCTTTTGTGGAGCTTGCGGCTCCAATGGTGCGCTCCATGAAGCACAAGCTTTCGGTTGTCAATCAAGGCCGGGTAACTTTCCTTCCCACACGGGACCCTGTGTCGTAGCTTTACGAGTATTGGCTTCAAGTTCCCGCAGCCGTTGACTACCCCCCTCCTGTAGGCTAATCCTACGGTACTTGTGTCCTCGCACTAATTATATCGTACCCTGGGGGGTATCAGTACTCGAGTAAAGGATCGATAAATTTCCCCGGGCGTCCCTCCATATCTGGCAGGAAGTACCTGGCACGAGTATGGTATGATAGCAATGTCAGGGAGGGCAGTTTTTCCCTTGTTTTTTTCTCCATGGCCTTTATCGGTACCGTGTTCGAGTACCATACCGGTAGCTGGAAAATTCCATATTTTCATCCACTTGTGAGACCTTAGAGCGCAGGTGTGACACTTGTACGGTACAAGTAGTCGACCGTATTGAATTTGTCACTTAAATTTGCCTGTCACTTGGATGGCGGATACCGTACGGTTACCCAGTAGGCGTGATTGGACGGGGATCTCCGTCACGGTGAAACCTGGTTTTTATTTGTTTAACCCTCCCACCAGTTTAAGTTATGTCACAGCGGTCCGAGTTTGAAACTCTGTCCATGAGCACGAGGCACAAGTATCACACCGCCATGAGAGTTGCACGTTATTATCATTATATCCCTCAGTATCTGCACCGTAACTTAAGAACCAGTCCAGGCAACCACGATCACGCTTTCCTTTTCTTTCTCCATCGTCTCGGGGTTCGGAATGTTTCTTTCGACTTCCATCGTAAACGCCGTTACGCCTCTCATAGATAAATACTGGGAAAAGGGTCCATTCTGAAACCTTTTCTTTTTTCTCTCTCTCACTAATAGTAAAACTGTGACAGGTGACTAAGCTGGACTCGTCATTCGTGCTTCTTTTTCATAATCCTTTCTGCTTCGCCATTCAATTCCGTCATATCTCACTTGATTGAGGCCAAGAACACCAAATCACTTTCCTCTCCTTACCGGCACCTCACCTCACCTCCCAGTGCTCCCACTGGCTCTCTTGTTCATCATAGCAACCGGGGCCACCTGCAAGAGTACCATACCCTGATAGTAGCGGTTTTTTCCCACCGGGGAGTTTTTTCCTTCTCTTTTTCTCTTTCTCCTCTGTAGGCTGTTTCTGCGTTGCGGAGGACGGATCGCGGGACCTTGCGTTTTAATTTCAAGTCTTTTGGAATTACTGGAAGAGAGAGGGAGAGAGAAGCTTCCGCTGGGAAAGAGGGGAAAAAACAAAAGACCGGGATAGAGGGGGCGTGATTGGAACTCTAACGCCTTCAACATGGCACGACAGAAGGAATTTGCACCTATGGTGAACTGGCTCTATGATCTTATTCTGTGGTCTTTCTCAAGTAAGTTTCGTGCCCTACCAGGTTTGTGTCTTTAGGGGTGACAGAGTGGATGAGGCTCTAGGGTGACATCATCTTTCGGCTATCCGCTTGTGGTGATGATGATGATGATGAGGATGCTAACGATGTTTTCTTTCAATCAATAAGTTCTTGTGGATCTTTTTTTCCGTGAGGTTCACCCCCGCGGTGCATTCCGTATCCCCCGAAGGGGCCCTATCATATTTGTTGGAGCACCGCATGCGAACCAGGTACGCCCCCTCTCCGCTTGCTGTCATTGATAGCAAGAAGGGCCTAACAACGCTACATAGTTCGTCGACCCTCTAATCCTCATGCGCGCTGTCCGCCTAGAGTCCCGCCGTCGCATAGCGTTCCTCGTAGCGGAAAAGTCAATGCGGAGGAAGTTTATCGGATGGCTGTCCCGCTGTGTGGGCGCTGTGCCCGTCGCTCGTGCCCTCGACATGACCAAGCCCGGCACCGGACGCATCTACCTACCAGACCCCCAACAACCCCTCAAGATTAGAGGTGTTGGGACCAAGTTTACGGAGGAGCTGGTTGCTGGCGGGTTGCTGGTTCTACCGCCGACAAAGGGACAGAGTGCGGCTAGTGCTGAGGTTATTGAAATATTGAGTGACGAGGAGGTCATGCTGAAAAGGGAGTTTAAGGGAGATATTGCCCTAAAACAGCTTACGCAGGAGAGTGAGGAGGATGGGAAAGGGAGCAAGTATAAGGTTGCGCCGAAGGTTGATCAGAGTCAGGTTTATGATGCGGTATTTCAGAGATTGAATTCGGGCGGTTGTGTGGGTATCTTTCCCGAGGGTGGTAGTCATGACAGGACGGAATTGTTGCCATTAAAGGGTAGAATGCTCCCCATCTTTTTTTTTTTTTTGAACTTCCGGTGTCACTCGGTGTTGAGAGAGTGATATCGCGTCTGTGATTACTTGGTTTCCAGGGAACGCTACTAACGTGTATCAGCTGGTGTTGCTATTATGGCGCTCGGTGCTCTCTCTGCCAACTCGGGTTGTGGGCTCAAAATTGTTCCCTGTGGATTGAATTATTTCCATGCTCATAAGTTCCGATCACGGGCTGTCATTGAGTTTGGAGCTCCGATCGAAGTGCCAAAAGAGCTTGTGGACCAATATTCTAAGGGCGAGAAACGTGAGGCCGTTAGGGCCCTGCTGGAAATGATCTATAACGGATTATTGGCAGTTACTGTTACCTCCCCGGATTATGATACCCTCATGGCATGTCCCTTGACCCCCGATAGACCAGCAAACTCAGAATTTAATGTTTTTACAGGCAATCCAAGCCGTCAGAAGACTCTACAAGCCGACCAACAAAAAGCTTCCCCTCCCGATGGTGGTAGAACTCAACCGACGACTAGTCACTGGATACACACATTACAAAGACGACCCACGCATAATCCACCTCCGCGCATCCGTATCAGAATACAACCGCCAGCTCCGTCTCCTCGGCCTCCGGGACCACCAGGTCGAGTACGCAAAGTTTTCCTTCTTCCGCGTTATTTTCACCCTGATCTACCGCGTCGGAAAGCTGGTCTTCCTCGGAACTGGCGCCCTACCGGGGTTCATCCTCTTCGCTCCCGTATTCGTCGCAACACGCATAATCTCCCACCGAAAAGCCAAAGAAGCCCTCAAGGCCTCAACTGTCAAGATCCAGGGTAAGGACGTAATGGCTAGTTGGAAACTCCTCGTGACCCTAGCCCTCGCGCCGATCCTGTACAACTTCTACGTCGTAATCCTCTGCTGGTGGACATACCGTCACCGTTTATTCGGGTTGATGCCGGACTGGATGCCGATAATCGGTGTGGCAGTCTTCGGCTGGATATGGTTTCCCAGCATCACATTTGCAGCCCTCCGCTTCGGCGAGATAGGAATGGACATCTTCAAGTCCCTGCGCCCCCTGGTCCTCTCACTGAACCCCACGAGCGCAAACACCCTCCACAAACTCCGCCAGAAGCGCGCGCAGCTGGCCGTAGAAGTGACCGACCTGATAAACGAACTCGGCCCCGAGATATTCCCGGACTTTGACTCTGCGAGAATAATCTCCGACCCGTTCATCAAGCCCGATGCACTCCCCACGATCCACACTACCTCCCGTACCCGCCGTGACTCGGAACTCTCCTCCGACTCAAACATCTCCCCCACCTCCGAGTCCGGTAGTGGCGCTCCTTACACCACCATCGGCTCAGGCTCCGGCATCGGAGGCAACAGTCACAACATCCCGCGCAACGAGAGCTTTGGGAACCTCGGCAGCATTGGTCTCTTCGCTTCTAGGCCCGTTAGTAGAGCGCGTAGTAGGAGTAACAGTGGTGGGTTCCCCATCAAGGCACTCAGCAACATTGAGGGCGCGGGACAGTTTGGCTTCGACGAGGTTAGCCGCAAGATTAGCTCTGCCATGGCCGAGCGCAGGAGAGAGAGAAGCCAGAGGAGGAGTGGGAGTTTGGGCTGGGGGGAAGAGGAAGTCGATGGGCATGGCAGAAGTGCTAGTGAGAGTGAGAGTGAGAGTGATGAGGAAGAAGAGGATAAAAAGATGGTTTGAGTACCGCAAGTGAATACGGTAAAGGCAAGAATAAACAAGAGAAGAAACGAAAAGAGCGCGCGGTGAGGATGGGGGGTTTACCTATTTTATTGTTTCACTTTCTATTCCTCCCTTGTTTAGCCGTTTGTCACGCTCCTTTTTTCCGTTTTCCCGTCGGTTTGGTCTGGGTTTTTTTTTTGCGCTTATTTGTTCACCCGTACCGTACTGTAGCTTCCTTTCCCTTCCACCTCACCCCCAGCACCCCACGCGCCTGGCCTGGCCCTACTCGTCAAGTTGAAGCTTGTCCTCCCGTTCCTCCACCCTAATAGTCTTGAGTCAAGGACGTTAAAATTAGTTGCGGAATACATTAGTCGTAATACGATATTCTTTGCTCGCTGCTCATGCGTAATCATTCGACCAGTTCTGTCTAGTTAGCTAAGTGTTAGCGGTAGTGGGTATTTCCTGGGATGATCTTAAACTGGGTTGATAACAATAGCTCAGCACAGAATTCAACATCACTATTGGGGGACCTGCACAGTGAGACCTACTCGAGTAGGTGGTTTTAACACAAGTTAATGGTAGGGCTTCGAGACTAGTTCTCTGGTCCCATGATACCTGGTCGAGGCGTAGAAACCACAAAAGTTGACTTGGAATTGAGGACCTTAAACATCCACTTCCACTGCGCCTTCATTAGGGTACGACTTTGCAGCCATCCTCCTTGAGCAAAATCCCAACAAGAGCAGTCCCAAGATATCTAAGAATTGGCCACTATACGACCTCTTGAAAGGGCCGTTTAATTGAAGAAACCCGACTTTAGTCAATGGTTTGGTGGGCTCTTGGTGTAGGTGGAAACCTCTGGGAACACTATTGATAGCTCCCACCCAGGTCGGGCTGCGCGAACTCTCTGTCGGACCAAGTCCGTTCAGTCGGTATTTATGATACCCCTCTCTTCTTCTCCACTTTCCATACCGTACGCAGAAATCGCCCCCACCAATCCCCCTTTCTTATCAGATTCATTTCTCATCAACTTCCACAAGGCATAAGAAAGGAACAATAGATTTCTCAAGCTAAGTTCACGTGAAACGGCTGCCCCAATTTTATTCAACCTAAGGAGGTGGGCGGGGAACGGAGCAACAGTAGAAAATAGAGTGAGATTGAGGAACACAAGAACTACAACCGCTTTCTCCCATATTAAACTAGCAAGAAGGAAAAAAAAAAAAAAAAAAAGGGACCGAATCTAGTTGGTCCCAGTAACAGCAAGTCTGTAATAGCGGTTAGAGGAATGCACAAACATCTGGAAAACGTAGAGGGGGCATTTACTTCATTAGATGTTCCATAAATGTTTGCAGTGAGACGTCGTCGGTGAATATAGTCTGAGCATTTTGCGGAACACCACCGTATCCGCCAGACGTGTGAGTTGTCGATGGGTTAAGTT
Organism: Tuber aestivum; assembly: GCA_900010015.1. Lineage (NCBI taxonomy): Eukaryota > Fungi > Ascomycota > Pezizomycetes > Pezizales > Tuberaceae > Tuber > Tuber aestivum. Next base: position 108,834 of record LN891098.1, read on the forward strand.
TTGATAGGAGGAAACGTGCTTGGGAACCACCAGCATCGCAGACGATGAATCGTGGTAGCGGGAAGCGGTCAGCAATCAGTTCCTGCATTGGCATTTATATTAGTGATATTTATTATTGGCGACAGGATAGGTACTCGCCCTGGCGTCTTCCTTGGGCAATTCCAACAGCTCCTTGAAGTTCTCGTACCCGTCTTGGTCCTGGTATCCGACCTTCTTCCACTCGGCGATGGTCTCGCCATGGAATATGAGAATGTGGAAGAAGGTATCGAGTAGCAGGATGTGATTAGGCTGGATGGATGTAGAATCCAGAAGAACAGGACGGGGTGGCTCATCAAAAGTGTATGTGTCAAGGGTAGGTTGAATCATGATAAGAGAGTTTCCAACATCTTCACGATTGATGACATGCCGGTAGAAAGCTGTTTCGTCAGGGGAGTTATTGAAGACCTGCAAAAATTGACTACGACGCAGATGGAAGACAAATTGCGGATACAAAGTAAAGTTCTTCTCCAATCTGAATGACGTAGGATCATCCTTGCGGTAGTCTGCGAACCTCGAGCACAACCTGATAAGCATTCGGTCGACCCATCTCAGCACATCTGGTCCGTCATCAACCTCTGCCTTAAAGACTGCAATTCTGGCCATAAGCACAGCCGCAGTTTCCTGGTCAAAGGAGTGGGCGACCGATGGATCACCAGTAGGGCCGCTAAGGTCACGACCAATAGTTGTAACTCTTAGGTGGAATTGGCCGGAAGAGTGCTGATAATAGGTCAGATATTGAATGAGGCCCTTCTGGGGCCCTTGTTGCTGCTGAGCTGGGCCCGCCTGGGAGGCAATCTCAAAGTAGGTCGCGACTGAGGTTGTGGGGCTGAGTCCACACATCTTCCATGAGCAAGTATTACCGATACCGCATTCTGTCTCACCAACGGATGTTGATTTCTTGTTCATTGAAACCGCGTGGCCAATCAAACCGGTGACCTTCAATTCCTTAGTAGTCAAAACTTCCAACGAAGCATTAAAGCCCATCAAGAGATTGTCGGCAGTATCCTTATCGAAAATCTTGACAAAACTCTGCCTGAACATGGAGGATGTAAAACTGTCGGTAAGGATCATATGTCCACCAGTAGAGTTGGCAAGCGATTTCATTTCCAGCAGCCCAACCTGATCCAAACAGCCGGCAAAGATATCAATGATATGGCCGTTATGTGCCGTCCTCTTGGCCATATTTTCGTAGAACTATGAAAAGGTAATGTCAAAAAAATTAAAATTAAAAATAGAATTCGAAAACACCGCCCTTACCTTAGTAGCCTTTTTATAGTACTTGATATTGTCTCTCTCAATGTCGTGATGAGATCTAATGGGCTCTCTGAGCTCCGGCCCAACAACAATTCCGGGGCCTTCGGTTCCAGGGCCTCCAGCAAACAGCATGATCCTAGCACCAGTATTTGCAAAAGACGTCTCCAAGAGTCCTACCGCAACACTCAACGCAACTCCAGTACATCTCAATGGACGCTTGTCATTAGCCACAGGCCAGGGATCCTTCTGAAGTTGTTCGAGAGCATTTGTCAATTGGAACTCGCACTGCTGGACAGGCAAAAGGAAGCGCGACGATGGTGGCATATGAGGCTGGGGACGTCCAGGGGCCATAGGTGCCTGCTGAGGGCGAAGGCCGGCAGCAAGAAGTCCGAGCATCTCCTGAACTTGCTTGGCGGAATACTCCTTGTTCCCCCGAAAAACGTAGGATTTGGCGCACTCAGTGTATCCAAGCTCGTGAACATGGGTCTGGATTGATTTTTTTTGATTTTTTTTTAGAAACTACCGCATCAGGAAGAAACAGGAAAAATAAAAAATAAAATTACCATAGTACCATAAGTAATCAGCCCGACCAGCGCATGCGGAGGAAGCAAGCTCAAGCTCATGATCAAAGAGTCCTTGAGAGCCTTCAAGGAATCCTCCTCCTGGCAGGTATCCACCACAAACAAGAATATTGGGGGTGCCGGGGCTGGGCGAGCCAGTTTGTACTCGATTGTAGAGGAAGAAGGAGACAACTCGAGAGGCCATGAATTTGGACCAATGTCTTTATAATGAGGCGGGAGCTGGTTCCTCTGCAAACAGAAGGGGCAGATCCAAAGCTTCGCACGATAATCTACCTGACTATATCACCGTCAGAAACCCAATTGGTGACAATAGAAAAGAATCTTTGTGAAACAAACCAGTACGGATTTAGAACAGCTCGACATGGTGCTTTGCATGTTACTGGCTCGTACTGAACAGGCAGCTGCTCTTTTTCTTTAAGGGGAGTGTAGAGGACACCGATAGGAACAACAAGCCGACTAGATTCTAGGCGATTACTGGGAAAAACGTTCCAACTAAGGGCCTCCGGAATAGCGGGGGTCAGCTATCACAAACGTAGACAGATGAGGTTATCTGCGGGGGATTGTGGTTATGGGTATAGCAGTTTTTCTTTCTTCTTCTTCTTCTTCTTTACCTCAAACGAACACCATCTTGCTCCTCCGCTACAACCCACTGGTCCTTTAGCTGCTCCATGTCCATCTTGTTCCTGGCTGTCGATACGACTGGCGCACGCTATATTATATCCACAGAGCTGTAAGAATGCAGGGTGAAGAAAAGAAAAAGAAAAAACGCAAATACGTGATAATAGAACTGTTGTTTAAACCGTAATTTATGGAAGGTATGGGAGGTGGGGGACTCCTATATTCTGCGATGCAGCAACCGCCGGGAATGAAGGGATGAGCCGCTGGATGGAGAGAAGGCAAGCCGGAGAAAGATGTGATGACTTCTTGGTTTCGTTGCTTAGGACAGATTGTCGACACAAGCAGTTCTCGTGGCTAGGGCACTAGTGGAATGTGGCTAATGCAAACGAGTGTGGCGTGCTGGCTGTTAACGAGACCCACAGTAGGTTGCCATTTTGCTCGGACTTTTTTGACTCACCCAAAAACAAGATAGAATTAATCAAAGTAGCATTACATGCTTTATAACTGCTTACCCCGTTTCAGCAAAAACCATGTGATTTTTGTGGCCCTTGTATGAGTGCTGATGGCCAAAGATTTGTTCTATGAGGTGTTGGAAGGTGCCATACCTTTTCCACAGGGAATTGGTATGATTTAAGGTATATTTTGTCCATCCCAAATGCTTCCGATATTCCTCCCAAGGTCTATTAATGGGACCCAAATTTTCTTTTTGAGGCCAGGCTCGTGCATTTCTCTCCCTCGGTCATTTACTTATTAGTTGGGGATGCTTATACAGAGGCCAGCACTTTAGATGCCATACTTGGCTTGCGGTATTTGAAGTATGTGGATGCCTTGGCACCAGGATAGGCACCGATCAGCACCAAGGTGTCCAGACGTTTCGCTGCGCACCCCAGTATGATACTTGTGTCATAATATGTAATTCCTGGGCTTTCAATACAAAGTTCTTTCAATTCTTCACTAACAGTCTCAAATACTGACAGACAGAGAGATGAAGCTGCCCCTAGTCCCTTGCAATGCAAACCCCATAGAAATTTCCTGCCTTAGAGTAGATTTTGACCTCCTCTTAAGAACTTAGACTTCTAGTTTTTGCAAGATATGATAGTTCCTGCAGTCTGACATTCAGTCATGTGAATCTTTGGGTTAGGCTCCCCATCAGAAAAAGTTACTGGAGTATTCTCACTCCTCGCTGCCAGATATATGTGTATTGAAAATTGTTGTTTTGTATGGGGCACTAAGAGGGGGTGAGCTTCTTATATAACCAGGTTCGTGCTCGCGCTTGCAGCACCGTAACGCAGTCAAGGACAACAGACGGGGAAGACCGAATAGCCTTACTAAATTTGACGTTAACTGCTGGATTCTTTTGGCATATTATTCGCCGCCGCCTCCGTTCGTTGCCCCATCCTCTATGTTATAAAGACCAAGGTAGCACTAACAAGCATAAAAACTGGCTGAGCGAGTGATGTCTCATGAAGGACGAACAAGAGTAATATTGGTGGAGAAAAATATCTATGGAAACAATGATTTCTTTAACCCGCGCCAACGTCACTTTTTTTTCTTTTCTTTTGATAGTATGAAGACTTAATACCCGGGTAAAGTAGCAACTTTGGAATGAAAGAGTTTCTCAGCCTCCTCCCATACTTTGGTCCTCTTTCTATCCTTCAATGAAAGCAGACTCGGAAGCAAATCCTTGCTGAATGCTTCACTGGCCTCACGCGGGAGGAGAGTTGGAAGGTGATCAATCGAGATGACAGAAAGAGGAGGGCCGCCGCCACTGACCCTGCGATATCAGCCTATGTAGCAATACAAACTAGATATTTTGTTGTGTTTGGAAACATACCTGACAGGGACAGGGACCGTCGGCTCATCAAACGTAGTATTTATGCTGTAGATGGGGATAGGGTTATGGGGGTTAGTAGTATCACAGCTAACATCCACAACGACCGAAAGCTTGCGGTCGGGGTTTTCCAAGGACTTAGTGTCAATGAAAGGAGGAATTGGCTGATTCAGGTAAATGCAGTTGATAAAGATGTCGGCTATGAAGGTTTTGGTTATGAAACCATTCCTGTGATAGCGCTCAGCCGCAAAAGGAACACTCACATTCAACAATCTCGACAAAAGGACCGCCCTTAGCGGTCTCAGCCATATCCCATTGTAAAACATTCTCGGCCGGGACGCCGACTTTAAGTGCCAAATCAACAGCGCCTTTTCCACATCTTCCCAGAGCACCAATCACCAAAATCTTGGGATTCCTCCCTATCTTTGCACCTTTGAATGGTCAGTAATCTTAGAAAGGGAAACAAAAAACAGAGAGAATAGTAAGGTTCTGATGAATCATAAAGAGATCATACTGCTCTCAGTAACCACACTCTTGATGTGTGAAACCAAAGCGTCCTCACTGGGGTAAGGCTTAACACCACGGAATTCCTCTTCAGGATGAGCATACCGCCATGCCCAAACCTCGACACCCAACGCGGCACCGGCGAATCCAGCATGGTAACCGAACGCAGCAACTCTACGACCGCTATCATCCTGAAGAAACTCCAAGTCTAGGAGAGTACCCTTGCCCTTAGGGAAGCGAGAGAGAACGCTCTCCCAGCCACCTTGGTCCTTGTAACAATGGGCGAATTGGATGTGAGTATGCTTGAGAGGGACTAATAATCATGAGTATTGAACAGGCCAATTCAATAAAAGGGGGGGGGATGGAGAAGATGTACATACAATCATCCTCGGGGAGTTCCTTAAGGCCAATAATAATGTGCTCCGTAGGGGCCTCTGGATTGAGAATTGCAACGGTTAGTGGCTCGTGGCAAATACTTGGTACAAGATGGGTGGCCAACACACCAGTCCAGGAGCCCTCAGGAACGAGCGTAGCGCCGACCCTTTTGAGTAATTAACGAATTGCCCTCCGAGCAGGTGTCCCGGAGTGTATCAAACTTACTTCTCAAACTCACTATCATCAAATATCCTCTGCTCACTGCGCTCGACACGGACATCATAACCAGCACTCAAAAGAGCGCTGGCAGTGGTAGGGGTTACTATTGATGACAATTCAGCAATTGGGGGGGATATTAGCAGTTCCCAGGCAACCCACGGGCAGAGCGATGCTCGAGCGGTTTAGCTGTACACGGAAAAATGTGAGTTCCAATGCTTGGCTCTTAGAACCAGAAAGCCAAAGATCCCTGAGAAATTCAACCAAAAGTAGAGATTGAATTGAAATTCATGAGGAACAAACTCACACTCGGCCCTCAAGTGGAGAACAACTTTGCCAGACATATATTCTCTATGGTCTCGTGTGTTGCGATTTCTTAGTGGTTGTGTGTCTCGTACGGGGAATGGAGTTTGTTTCTTCAAGAAGCGCTGGGGAGGGGGCGGGGTTGTCATCTGTGAAACGGGGAGGTTTTTTTCTTTTCTTTTCGGGGCTGGGCACATTTTAGACCGATAAGTTACCTAGGATACCGATATCATACCGGTATCATAGCCTGTCGTAACGCCAGACCCCCCGGAGGGTGCACGCACCCCCGTTCACTGGGCCATTCATTGTACCTGCTTCCGGTAACAGGCTGTTGTCCAGAAGCTACGAGTTATCATATTTTGACCACGCTATCATGATGTAATATTTCTAGCACTGAAGATCAAGCCAAGAAGAAATTTGAGCTTCGGTTCTATGTATTGTAAAAAGTTGCCCTAAGAACGGGGCAACAGCTTCTCCACACTGGTATAGCTATCCAACCATGAACCATTGGTCCCGTACCGGTATCTTAAAAAACCTAAAGATACATATCATGCAAGCCCAAGAGAAAAAAAGGTTAAAAACAGAGATTTAGGAATTTGTTTAGAAGCAAGACGGCAAGAAAAAAAGAAAGAGAAAAGACAAAACCCATCCCCCGACATACACTGGTTTACCACCACAAACCATATACCAACCGATGCGCAATGGCGGATACCGATCTGTAGCTAGTTACAAGAAGACAATTTAGTCCTAGTAAAATTAGATATCGTTAATAGTCATTATGTCGTCTGTTGCAACAATTCCTTAGGCCAAGTAACCTGTGTCGAGAGTTAGCGAATAGTTTCGGCCGGAACAAAGGAAACAATACCTAGGCGTTCCCCATCCAAACGCTCAAGGTACTCCTTCTCTAACAAGATATCAATACACTTTTTGATATCAGGAATCTTGGGTGTAAAGCGGGACTTGATTTGCCCAATGGTCTCCTGCACCAATACAACATGTTTGAGGACCTTTCGGGCCTTCATAATACGAACAATCGCGGACTAGGAACTATTAGTGAAAGAATTCTATATCCAACAACAGATACATATCTTACCTGCATCAGAAGCTTACGGTCCTCTTCAATGGTTTTATGAGTCTCCTCAACCTCCTGCTTCTGTTCTGCCCTGACAGCCATATTGAGGTTCACACGAATCTTCTTCGACTTGAAGTCGAAATTAAGGGAATATTGAGTCCCCGGCCCAATTTTCGAGCCGGGGGGCGATATGGTCAACACCCTAGCTTTCAAGAAGACTGCCAAGGCAGGTTCCATATACTCCTTAGACAATCCCGTAGATTTTTCAAATTCCTCGTAGGAAATCTTTGTCGCATCGTTAAACAGCAAAAGCATGGCCATCTGGTATGTCGAGACCTGGAAAGTATATGGGGTCTTGGTTGCCTTGCAGTAACTGGCTTTTAGTTCCCCTTTGCAAAGATGCCATAACCAGGTCAATTTACGCCCGTTGTGCTTCCCGTTGTAGAACTCAACGAATCGAGTGTAGGTTTGAACTATAACTTCAGGTATATTGAACGGGGTTGTGGGAGGGTTCAAGGGCCAAAAAGATGTTCCGAGAACTTGGCAACTGAAGTCAACGCCATTAGACGCACTCTCGCCCTTTCCTTCTAACCACGCCTTATAACTGTCGTTGAGGTCTTTAGATATCTGCATATCCTGGAACATGCGTTGGAGTTTGTTGGTATATTCGAAACCACAAGCCTCCTTGAGCTTTCCAATCATGCTTGTCTCTGCGTCGTCAGAGGCCGAAGTAAAGTTCACCAGTCTCTTCGCCAGCATTTTAGAGTAAAACTTCTGAAATACATCTTTGTCCTCAACATATTTGAAGACTGTCATGATGGCAGAAAGCTTATTCTCGAGGTCCGATTCTTCAGCGCTCTTGGCGCTCTTACGCAAAAGTGAATCTGCATACTTTGCAAGAAGTTCAGGGGATTTTGTAGATGCCGACTTGCACACCTTGTTCCTGTTGACAAATTCACGACAGGCGTTATCCAGTGAACGAACGAACTCTGCCTCGCCTTTGAACGCAACATTCACAAGATTCTGGTACTGGGTGTGAACCTCCAACAAAGCATCGACATAGACTTTTGGGTCGAGATTGTCTCCGCCCTCATCAGCAATCTTATCAACCGCAGATGTCCCCGCCCTCCTAACATGCGCCTCAAATTTCGTACGAAGAGGTTCAAGCCCATCCGGTATACGCGAGAGAAGGTTGTACATCCGCTGTAAATCGCTCTGACGATCGTTATCTAGCAACACCTGAAACTCCTCCCGGAGAAGGGGAGCATGTTCTTGAATGAGGACTTTCTGGCAGGTCTTCATCAATGGTCCATAGATATCGGGGTGGAGATACATCTGTACACGCCCCTCCTCTTCAGCTAGCCTGGTCTCGGCCTAGAATTCATATTAGTGCCAAGCGTCACGATAAACTACGAGAGCACAAACCTTTTTCATGTACTCTACCACACTGTTCTCGGCCACAAACTGCTTAGACTCCATTTGGTAATATGCAGTGGTAGCCTCCAGGAAGGGTTTTTCAAAAAATTGACGATAGACATCCAAGGTTGATTTGGAGGAATCGCTCTCGTCGAGTCCCAGCGAAACAAAGGAGTCTACTATGCTCTTGACCATAGCAGTCTCGATGGTCTCACCATTTCGCTGCTTCTCAACGAGCTTCAAAACACCGTCCATGACATATTTTTGGACATGATCGAAAAGATCAAGTCTCCAACGGACAAGATGGAGCTACAACACCTAATATCAGCGCTAGTTCTTTGCTTCCCCAAAGAGCCAACGAACTGTATAAACATCGTAGATGTTTTTCTTGCCTTCATCCATCTCACGCTTCACCCAATGTCGATTAAGATATCGGAACAGGTGGTTAATGTACTTTGCGGCAGTAGTGTACCGATCCCAATCGCGAATGTATAAGGCGAGGAGGGCTTCATCCGCATGACCAGATGCCTCCTAAGCCCGCCAAATCAGCGAATGATCATAATTAGTAGCAGAATAGAAATTTATCCAACGAACATCCTTCAGAGCGGTCAAGTGTTTGCTGAGGTAACCAATAAGGTTTTTGTAGAGATCCTCTCCGAGTAGATGAGCTACAGCGCCTCAAAAACAAAATCAGCAAGCCAGAACTTTCTCTAAAGTTGGATGACGACAGACCACCTCGATGAACGGCACCTGAATTATGCAGCGCTTGAGGGCTAGAGTTCACTGCCTTTTGGGATGTACAAAAATTATGAACCGCACTGAGGTCAGGCAGGAGAGCAGTTAGTGAGCAAAACAGCAAAAGCGTTCTGGGAAGAATATCTTACGTATAGACGCCCATATACTAAGAGGGTGGTTAGCTTAGCGGGTACAATATCAACGGTGAAGAGCCAGATGCAAAATATCTCACCGTAGTCATATCAACACCTGTTTGGAGATCCTTCATTATCTTTTCAACACCCGCCTCGAGATAGCTCCATCTAACATGATAATTCAGCCTCAAACTATCACCAAATAGGGATACAGGAAATACTCACGTTTGGCCAAGGTCCTCCCTGTTTGGTGCCTTTGGCTGCATCATCTGGACTCCTTATTAATGCAAAGAGGGAATGTAGAATAGAAACAAAGCTGCTCTGGTAGTCCGTGAAAAATGCCGAAACTAGCGTAGTGTGCCAGGGGAATAGAGTCGGGATGTGAAAGGAGAAGAGGGAAAATATAAGGAAAGGATTTGTGAAAGTGAACTGTTCGCAAATCGAGTTCACCGGATGGCGGGGTTCTGGGCAGGTGGAGGAAGGCTGGCGATGAAAGTGGATGCTGGTGTTGGAGGGGAACTCGAGAAGGTAAGAGCGGGTTCTGTCTGGTGTGGTGTTCTGGGGCTGGGGGGCAAGGACTACCCGTAGGCTGGGCACTGTGCCATGCAACTGTGAGTCGCTCCGTCTGTTGCGGGCGTAGTATCATATCATAGAAAAAGCGGCTCAAGTGAACCCGCAACCCCCAAAGCCGAGGCTGGAAAGCTATGATAGGATTCCCAGCCCCTACTGCCGGCAATCTCTATCAGATATCCTATGGGATGGTACCTGACACCAGCCGGTAAACCGGTGCCATCGGTGCTTCGCGAGGGCGAACGGTAGAAACCAGCTTGCTATCATAGGGTAAATGGTACTTAAGCGATATGGACTATGATACAGCCACGATTTTTCGGCACGTCAGTGGGCGAGAATGCTGGTATTCTGCATCCTACTACCGGTAGACTACTCGAGTACCGTACGGTAGACTATGGCAATGCCACTTTACAATACTATAGTAATGTACCCGCAACTACGGTAATACGGGTATGATAGCAGAAAATATGAATACGGTAGCTTAAAAGCTTAAACCCTGAACCCACACACATAAACTACATACTCGTGGGCATACTCGAGTACCGTACAAGTATCATTACACGTTATCATAGTTAATAATAAGTTACCGTGCTTTGCATGAGATATTGATTACCGTACTGTACTCGTACTAGTACTCGCCCTGTACGGTATTTTATTCGAAGCATTCCGACAGATCGCACTCTATTCCAACCCTGGATACCGGTACTGGTACCAGTGTGGCTATCCTGTCTACGAGTAGGATATCGATATCAATGATTCCGCACGACAGCCGGTGTTCCCCTTGCGTCTACGGTCCACCTCCTACGGAATACGGTATGGGGGCACCTTACGGAGACAGGGAACCCCAACACTCCAGGAACTGAAGCTTGTGTCTCGGATGCCGTTATTTGAGTATCGGCAATAATTTCTACCGGAAACATAGGGATACCGCCGGAAAGCTCTATGTACCAACACGGAGGAGGGCATTGTCCATCCCCATTGGGTATGATACCGCATGGTATCATACTGTATCATGTCAGGGGCTCGGTAGAAACCCTAACTCGTGCTAGTTTCAATAGCCCTACGATACCTGTACCATAGCTACAAATCTTAGGCATCAGGGTACGATACAAGCAGTGGGAGGTATGATATCATAATATGAGTATGGTTTTATTAGAACCAGCATATGGGCACTCAACCTCCAAAAATTATTTTGGTATAGCCACCTAGATAGACCTTTATAGCATACTCCTAATAGCTCAGAAAATATTCTAGAAGCTCCAACGACCTCTGTAGCATATTTTACATACAAAAATATGAAAATTTGTCTTTGGTTGTGATACTTCAAACTTGTTTTCCCAGTGACAACCAAAAATGCCCATATGCTGGTTCTAATAAAACCACACTCATATTATGTCAAAGTGAGATCCCTCCAAACGCATACTTTCCCGTTTCCCAACACTCTACCACTATCAACCCCCCTCCCCCGGGGTGGAAAAAGAAAGAAAAAACTGACTAACTTAGATACAAGATTAACAAGATACCGACCCATGAAGCTACTTGTCCTCCGCGCACACCCAGGGATTGGGCAGCAGCAGCAACAGAAAAACACATGAAAGCTAGCATGAGCACCTGGACCGGTGAAAGGGAAAAACAAAACAAAAGAGGGAGAGCGATAATAGATGTGCTGACATAGGGAAAAGACAGTGAGCCCGCCAGAGTAATATAATAGCAAATAAGAAACCAAACCCAACCAAAGCAAAGGTACAAGTACGAAAGTAAAGAGGAAAAAGAACGCCATGTCTACCTACCCATGCATTTTCTCCCACTCTGAAAAAAAAATATAAAAGAGAAACAGACAATTGAAGGAAATACTAATAGACCCAGACCATGTGATAAAAAAGGGATATACTATATGACTACAAAATTACCTTTGGCAGAGCGTTATAAAAAGAGAGTTTGGAAGAAAGAACTTTTTGTCTCTCCTGTCAAGGCCCAATCAAGGAGTGGTTGACTATTATTATGAGCGAGCCCCAGAAGAGACTCTCTCTACAAGTCTAGAAATATAGATTTCAGTTGGTGAAAAAAATACCGACCATACTGTGAAAAACTCACCTGAACACACTGACCGTGAATGTTGATACCCAAGCACACAACGCAAGGAATAGGAAGGCTGCGAGAGCTCGCTGCCTATCGCAGATAGGATCCACCGTCCGGGAGCTCTGGATCCGTGTCGTTAGTATCCTGATCGATTAAACGTCTCACGGCTTGGACTACTGTGAGTTACATTGAGGTCATCTTTAAAATCAGCGCTACTAGCTGCGCTTCGACAACTCCATCGAACATCGAAGAGTGTGTCGAAAGCCAAGGATAAGTTGGCCGAGTCAAAAATGATAAACAATAGGTCAAGCATTACTACGATTGATTATGATATCAGTATACAGCGCAAACATGTCTGGAAGGTTGGTGATCTTACTCAATCGCATTTTCGCTTTAGGAGACCGCAAGCCAAGCGGTTTGCCGGAATACTCGTCATACGTGATGTAGATTAGGTAAATCAGGGCGACCACATCCACAATGATAGCCATGATCGTGGAGGGCTTTTGTTCGAAATTGTACTTGTTGCTCAATTGAAACACACTGCATGCAAGGGCTAGGGCGAGAAGTGAAAGTACCCAAATCAAAGCCCTAAAGGTCAAAGGGACCATCGGATTGTTCAGCAGCATTACCTGCACACTCTGTCAGCATTTAATCCCCTTGAGTAAGCAGTAGACGCACATGTGCCCTCTTGTACCATATCTTCCTAGTCCTCGAACTGACAAACAATGCACCTTCATTTTCTTCTCCGACCCCACCGCCTTGGTTTTCCATATCTCTATTGCTTGAAAGCCATGGGCTACTGAGGTCGCCTTGCTGAGACAGCCATCCATCATCAACTCGTTTTTCCGACTGGGATGACTGTGGCGGGTAAGAGGTGACCTCCACAAATCCCCGCCATCGGCTCGCGTGCTCTCGGAATGGCGAAATGGTGACGGGGGTTGTTTCTCGCTGGGCGTCGTGTACCGATCGCTCTGGAGGCCTCCGGTGAGCCGCCGGTGGAGGAGAAATCAGGTCATCTTCATCTTCCTCTCGCCGTTGAACCCACGCTACAAGTAGATGAATGGACCATTAGCCCGATATGCCCGAAAACCACGAACCGCAACCAATAAATCTTACAACGAGGGGGGTGCCAACTTGGTAGCGTCCGGACATTATCCCACTTGTGATGATCCATATAGTCCCTGCCGTCCTTCGCATTCCCACTCGCGAGGGATCGTGAAGAGAGAGAATTTGTGGAAGTAGAGTTTCGGGCAGTGGTTGTCCCGGCTAGTGCGTCGTGCCGTTTCTCGTTCTGCTGTGACGACGACAAGCCGGAGGTTGGCCTCTGTTCGGTGTGAATAGAGGGACCATGGAGCTGATGTCGCTGTTGCGGTGACTGCTGGTACTGCGCTAACTGCTGCTGTTGCTGCTGGTCAACAGGCTGGTTGGCAGCCATGTCGACACTGACGCAGCCCTTTCCTGAGTTTGTGGGTGTGAAGAGACAGAGAAGCGTGGATTGGATTGGATAGGGATGTGAAGGAAGAGGCAATGCTAGATGATGTGGTGCCCAGGGCTCCTTAATTGATTTAAGATGGGTAGCCGCGTCGAGTGTATCAACTGGATGCGGGAAATTGAGGGCTGGGTCAAGACCCCAGAGAGAGCCTTTTTGCCTTTGTGGTTCGAGTGGGAACGGCCGTTGGCCTAGCGAATGAGATTTGGGCGCGATGAGGGCACAAGGCAGTGCCAAGGGGTACTTGTACTGTAATAAACGAGCAAGGACCGGGTGTTGGCAGAGTGAAATCCATGGCGGCGAAACCCCAACCCAAGGAATGTGTGTGCCCAATCCCAAGCTTGGCTACCGCAGCGACCCAATTCCCGGTACGTACGAGTACCGTATCATACAGTACGAGTACTCGTACTAACGAATTTCAAAAGTATTCGGACACCTTGGCGCCAAGAGAAAGTGTGATGCCAAGACTTTTGAGTAAATAGGCTGAATTCATCACAAGTTGATGAACACGTCTATGACAACAAACATTCTTATCTAATGATGAGTCCGAGTAGCTTCCTAGAGTCATGGCTAAATGTATTGAACAGGAGGGTGGAAACAAGTTCCATGGCTAAATGGATGAAAAGCCGGACAGAAGCAAATTCTATAGCTAGTTATTTTGTTGGATATACCGGATTTTGGATTGCACTAAGTGCCCGTGGCCTTGGCGCCAAGGTGTCCGAATACTTTTGAAATCTGTTAGTACAGTAGGGAAGGGAGCCGGACGGCTCGAAATCACTCTACGAGTACCGCATGAGGCTGATGAAGAGGCTTTTCCTCTGTAGCAGCCCTACGAGTACAGAACTGTGGCAACCTGTATGGAACCACCGCAACGAGCATAATCTGCACAGCCACATCTGGGCAAAGCTTTTTTTTTTTTCCTTTTCTTTTTTTTCAAGGATAACAGAGCTGGATGATGACGTTTCTCTCCGAGTTCTCCCTCCGGGGGGGGACGCTGAACACTTCACAGTTAAAGCCCATCTTCACTCACTGGATGACCCACGAGAAAACCCTTCGCCTGTGAAACACTTGCCCGCAGGTACCAATTGGAACTATTTCGGCGGTTGCTCTTCAGCTACCCGTAAACGAGGCGGCTCCTCTCCATCCGTCGATTCCATCTTCCTTTCCTACCTGCGATAAAACCGATTGATCACAGTATCGTTTTAGCACTCAGCATGTCCTCCCTATAAAGTCCTCGTGCCCACCAGAATGTATCATACCTGAAATTTCAAGAAAAAAATTCATAATTTTACCCATTTCCTTTGCCCCAACCCTTCCCATAATCCCACCTTTTTTCTCATAAGCTTCGGATAAAGCCAATCGAGGAGCAGGAAAACAAGGATCACCGTATCGACAAGGACCAAGAACAAACATTGTTCTTCGGATCGAAACAGAAAACCTCATGAGGCTCTTCCTAATTCCCATCTCGACTCGGCGCACTCTTGTCTACGCCCAGCGTCTGAACAAGATAACTCATGCAGAACCATCCTACGCTGATAAAGCCTCGGCGTGAGTTAACCTCACTATCTTCGCCATGTCGCTATCCTTTTCACTGATGATGGTTTACGCCGCAGCAAGGCTGCCAATGTTTGGTTTCAATGGGTTTGCTCGCCTCTCCCGTCTTCCCAGAGCTACCTATCTATCTATATCTGAACGAAAAAATATATACATATATAAATCTGCTACATGAAGAAGTTCACGACCTGATACCACTCCCTCTCGGACGATAGGAAACCGGAAAAGCTGGCTGGCAACGATGGATTACGGATGCAGGCAACAAACTTTTCAACAGGATACCCCACGAGGAATGGTTCGTAGATACACGCTTTCGCTCCGCTTTTTACCTATCTTCTTTTTTCATGACCAAGATCCGTGATATAGGAGTCTGAAATCTATACCGCCTCTATCTGCGCGCCGACGAGACGGGGGGGTCGACAAGCAGAAGATAGAAGTGCTATATCCACCTTCGGTCATTGAGGAGAAGAATGTCTCGTCTATACTGCAAAGACTCTCTACCGAGCGTAACCAGATTCACCGTACCCGGATGATCTGGTCCATAGTTGGAATGCCTATTGTCGCTCCGTTTGCTATTGTTCCCGTCATCCCAAACGTATGGCACCCGGTTCTGATTCCTATCCATACTCAAATACTCACACTAATGGAATTCAATAGATCCCCTTTTTCTATCTCTTGTATAGAGCCTTCTCTCACTGGAAAGGTAATTACCTCTTGAGATAGTCCAAGAAGATAATATTAACATCGTGATGAAGCATTATCTGGTGCAAAACACCTAGAGTTCTTGCTTAGCCGAAATCTTCTTGCCCCTACTCCAGCAACCTCCCTAGAATCGGTATATAGACCGATAATGTTGAGGATGGAATCTGGGAAGAAGGAAAGCTGCAAGCTGGCGCATGAGGTTATGCTACTTCGGAAAGGCCACGCCCAAGAGGTAGGCACTGCAATAAGCTCTACAAACGTTCCAGTATGCTGACATTCGGCTCGCTTTCAGATTGCATCTGTCACAGGAATTCCCGCCTTGGCCACAGAATGCGAACGCGCCTATAAGCAAGTGGAGGAACACATAAAAGAGGACCTGAAGAAGAAGAAACTGGAATGATAGTGGAGCACTCATGAGCATTAGGTAGGCCTGTAAATCCCACATCGCAGCTCATTGTATCATATTTCTATGCTGAGTGCGTGAAGACAGGTTGCTAGATAGATAGGTTAACGGTTATGGAAAAACGTGAGGACAAATTTCGTGCGTGAACAAATTTCCCTTGAATGGGCAGGAATAGGCAGCGAATCTGGGGTGACAAACAATTCCGCTTTCTAAAAATCTAGTAAAAATACTGGTGCGAGTACAGTGTCAATGCAAGGCAGCCCGAAAAACCCCGACCCAAACCTTCAAGCACCTAAGGCATCATACCGAAGCTTGGGCCTCGAATCTACCACCAATCCTAGTTCCTTTCTGCAGTCCTCCTAAGCCTTAAACCATCGCCAGGTAAATTGCGCTAATGGTCGTTAACCCAAGAACAGTGTACCCAGTCCTGTAGACATCTTTGATATCCAACGCCTTGCCAGTATCCCAGAGCAAATGCCTAATCCCATTCCAAGAGTGATAAGAAAACGGCAAGGCAACAGCAAGCTTAATGCCAAACTTGGCCGCAGCCGGTAGCCCTGAGAATGCCGCTGCGATAGTAGCGCTGTCAAAATGCCATCCGAACGCCGGCGCCACAGCGTACGCGGCGAAGAAGCCATATGCACCCACCGAGAGAACGGAACCAGTAATCCTGTTCGCAGCGGACCCGTACCAGGTCAGTTGCGGCTGGTAAATGCTTAGGTGCGGGGATATAGGCCGCTGCTTGCGCTGGGCGACCAGGATTGCGCAGGCGTCGTCCGGGGAGACATTCTGTGCGGGAACGGAGGTGGAGGTTGTGATGAGGCTATGACCGATAAGCAAAAGAAAGGAAGAGTTATCATACGGTGGTTAGAATGAGCCCAGGCAATTCGAGACAGGGGTTCTAGGTTCGGTGGCCATACCGGAATTGGCTCGCCACAAGAGAGTTCCTTGCTATGAAGAACGGCTTTGGCAGCGCCGATGCTGTGACTATCATTACATTCAATCCAATCAGTCTTCTTTCTCTTGCGCTCGGCGCATTGTGCAGGGGTGCGGGACGTACGACGGGTGGAAAATCTGAACATGATTGTTTGCTACCGTATGTCAGAGTAGCAAGTGAGGCGCTTCTTTTGAAGGATTCGGATTCCGAGGCTCAAACGCAAATTGTCGGTTGTGATGCGAGAAGTTATGGTAACTGCTGGGCCGAGGGGTTGGCTGCGGTTGCGGTGAGATCCCGTGGCACAGGTTAGGTGTTATTGTTATCACTGCCCCGATTGGCTGGCAGGCATGAGCTTGGTTGGTTGGCCGCGGGGGAATGCCTTCATTGCAGAAATTGGTGGTCATGAAACATCACTCGGTAAATGGCTGCGGTGTGCTTGCTCGGGGAAGATGGTTGGAAGGGATTTCTGTACTTCGAGAAAACTCCCTGATTTGACCATGCAGTTAAAAGGGGCTGGGAAAAAGAAATTTTACTTGCAGTAGACATGAGATCTTGGCTTCATAATAAGAGTCTACGAATATGGCTATGGAACGGCCAGGGGAGACCACGAGTTGGCTGGCCCCGGTATCTGGGCTAGAGAGCGCAGCTAGGTTGACGGGAGGATATGTTACTCGTATAGTAGGTTAGAATACCCCTGTGCTGGTTTAGAATTTCATCCTGCGTGACTGTGCACTATACACTTCCCTCCCCCCCCTTATGGTGAGAAACTCGAACACTCAGACACCCACCACCGAAAATCCAAGCTGTTGAATAAAGCTTGCGTTTTCGGTCACGTTTCCCTTCCTTTACTTATATGATACGACTACGGTCGAGTGCCAGCAGGCCCTAAGCAAGCCCCTCCTAATATGACTAATATCGAACCGTGATGCTATACCATGGCACCAAAATTATTCCTTTGAATACATAACGGGCGATGAGGGTGGTGCAATAGCGTGGTTCGTGGGAGACCTGGAAACCTTCCGTCTACTAGGACCCCGCCATCGGGCCAAATGGAGATATTGGTCAATGGGAGGGAGGTCTCTCGTGAGCCAGTGTCTGTCGCCCTAAATTTAAGATTCAGTTCCTCGTGGAACTGGATGGACTGGGAAAAACTTGGGGTACGGAAAAGCGATAGGTATATATGATACGCTCCGAGATACACGCTGACTTTACCAGGCCAAAACTTGAGGAAGGAGTGATAGTGAATATTGATAATGTTCGCCTTTACCTGGAGGAGGGAAAGGAGTCTATTACTTGTGACCCGCGTGAGCATTCTATCATACTTCACGAATTTTCTGGTCTTCAGCACTGGTTGGGTGCCTGGTTATCCCACCACGGATTACATTGGGAAGCACCAAAAGGCATATACTAATTTTAATTTTACCGCGAGTATTTCCCGGTACTGAGAGACCTTATAAGGGAGGAAAGATAGCATTTGTGCAGGGCATGCATGGGAGGACACTGGTTACCCGTGTCCAAGGAACAAGTTAATGCATAGGTGTTGAAGAGAGAGCCGCAATTCTAGCGCGTTGTTTAGAACTATAGTCTAAGTGCCTCATAGGCTCGTTGCAGCTGTCCTCACCCTTGATCAGAGGATTTCGATCCTGTGGGTTGCTAGAACTTCCCACAGTATCTTGTCCCAGGGTTGTGTGACCAGAGGAATAAAAGGTCGTAAGGAAATAGAATACTGTAATAGTGTGCTTATGATATGTTGTGTTACGGTATTGAATAAGTAAAATATATCGGTATTTGCAGACTCACATAGCTAGAT
Source organism: Tuber aestivum (assembly GCA_900010015.1). Taxonomy (NCBI): domain Eukaryota; kingdom Fungi; phylum Ascomycota; class Pezizomycetes; order Pezizales; family Tuberaceae; genus Tuber; species Tuber aestivum. The sequence goes on from LN891098.1 coordinate 127,456, forward strand.
GCTAACATCGCGTTTAAAGGTAAAATAAATAAATAGGCCTTCCCTCCATAATCTTATTATAGTAATTATCCTGAGAAAAACACCAGGAGCTATGCCGCTAACCTCAACAGTGGGAATATGCTTGTAGTAATACATGGTACGAGAAGATGAAACACCGCCCTAATGATAAAAGCAATACAAATGGTCACCACAGACTATGGTATCCCGGACAGTGATTATTCAAGCTACTACCCCTAAACCTCCTCCTCCTGAGAGGCCCCACCCTCTGGCTCATTGTCGGTCTCCTCGGTGCTACTCTCGGGAGGCATGCTCTCGAGGGCTGAAGAACACCCGGAAGAGTAACTCGGACTATGCTGGGCCCTCGCATACTTGCGCAAGCGTACTCTCTCGGTCCCACTGATCGTCCTGGGTCTGGGCCTGTTATCCCCACCGCTACCTCCCCCCTCTCCCCCCTTCCCGTCCGGCCTCGCGGAAGCAGCACCGCCCAACTTCAAAACCTTCGCCCTGGGCGTCGCCTCACTAATGGTCACTCCCACCTTCTCAATCCTGAACTTCTTGTTGGTCTCCCAGGGCGCGTAGTACTCGACGTCATCGGCCCAATCGTGAATGTCGGCCGGCCGTTTGCGACGCCCCTTCGGCATCGCGGGCACCTTTGGCAACTCCTCCAAAATTGACCGCTCTGGCTGCTTCTCGAGGAGTTGCCAGAGGCGTTTCTCCTCCTCTTGGGAGTCCAATTGGTCGCGCGATTCGAGGTAGGCTTCCTCTTGGTCTGCGTGCGCTTGGTACTCACGGTCGAGGCGTTTGCGGATTTTGTTCGGCTCGTGGTGCACGTCTGGATTCAGGACTATAAAGTCGTCGTCCTCTTCTTTGCTCTCTTCGTCTCGTGAAGTTTCGCCGTCTGACTCGTCGTTGTCCGAGGATGGTGGTGAGGCTTGGTTGGGATTGGAAAGGCCTGGTGTTTGAGTGGAGTCGCTAGGGTCTCCATTTTCGTCTTCGGTTTTGGAATCAGTGTGAGTTGTTCCTTCTCCCCCCCCCCCTTCTTCTTGAGCTGGTTCCTCCTGGCCGGATGCTCCTAACTCCTTGGTCGCTGGGCGTGTTCTAAAGGTTTCTTCAGAGCGCATGAAACGCTCCACCTCATCTAATGGAGTAAGAACGTGTTTTCTACCGCTGAGAATGTAGAATCTGCTCTCAAGAACATCTAGACCCAGTCTCCGGGGAGCCTTGGCCCAGTACTCCTTTGTGTTAGGAGTGAGTCCTAGAGTATTGATAGCCGCTTCTACGTCAGATGGCCTCACGTCAGATTCCTTGCTCGACCTGAGTATCCTGTTGCTGGTAGATCTAAGTCGTGACTGCGCCATGAAAATGGATGCTGACACAAGTCTCCTTGTGAAGCTAATGGCCAGAGTGTGGATATCGATGAAGGCGGTGTATCGTATTGAGGGGGGTTTGCCACCTAGGGTTTGCCAGCTTTCTTTGGGGCCATTCATAAACACACTTTGATTCGATCAGGTCAGTCCATTAGTCTCAGGGGCGAGGTAGGCGAAAGGTTAATGAATGAAGGATTGAAATGTACATACTATTCGGATAAATTCAGCATACTCAAGATGCTAAGTAATTCGGCCTCCGGCACAAACTCCCTAACCTTTTCAAGGCCCTCCTCATCGCTGCCATTCTCGTAACCCTTGTATAGATCCTCGATGTACTCAGAGATGTCGCCATCCAACAACCAGAATTTTCCCCACCTATCCTTTTCCCTTCTCTGCTCATCGGCCACTGTTCGATTTTCCAAGAGCTGTGCCTCCTCCTCCAGGGCCTCTGCACACTCGTCCGAGATTTCTACAGCTGCTGGAATGTCCGTCATTCTAGGCAGTCTCCCGCTTTTGTATAACAGATTCTCATTCGCCTCTACCACTGCCTGCTTTAGGAGTTTTAAGTATGCACGGCATTCCACAATGCTCTTGGTCTTCATGTTGTTTGCGAGAGCGGCAGCGTCGTGTCTTCCAATTCTAGCCACCAAATTGAAGAATTTGTGCTTCTCTGTGTGTGACCACCAGGAGCCAACGACCCATGACCCTCGTAGGATCCCCAGGCCATCGGGGCAGAGCTCCTGCGATTTTGCCGAAGATATGGTATCATTCAGCTCCTTGATGTATTCCGGGTTGAATCTGTCGATCTGCTGCCCACGCCTTCTTCCAGGAGTGCGCTTAGGTACTTTAGGCACTAGTTTTCGATCAGAATCGCTCTCAGTGTTCTCGGTAGAATCCCCAGTGTCTGAGCTTGAGCCTAATGCCTCGCTGGTTGGGGTGTAAGGTGAGGACCTAGTATTGGTTTTCTGGTGAACATCGTCTCCGGTGATTTGGGGAGCAGACTCGTCCGTTTGAGAAAGGTCTGTGATCCCATGGTCACCATTATCATTTGTCAACTCCAAAGAGTAAGCTCGAGGACTTGCCTCTTCCATAGGTTCATCGTGCTCTTCCTCACCCCCGCCATCATCTCCTCCGCTACCGTTGCCGTCTACATAGCCATCAGATTGTGAACCGAGATTGGAATCACTGTCCTCGTCACTAAGGGGGGGCGACGTAGGCGCCGCGGCAGGCACGATTTTTTCCAAGGGTGTAAATCTAGATCTTCCACGGATTCGCCCACTATCGCCAGATTCAAAGCCAGAGCCGGGGTCATCCGGCTCTGAGGCCGAACTCCAATCTAATTCTGGTCGGTGATAATCACTAATCTTGGCTGAGTGTAGTTCGCCTTGCTGTATTCTCATCCATTCATCTGAGTCCTCGAAGGTGGCTGACAAAACTGTTTTTGGAGAAGAGGGTTGTGACACAGAGTTCGCGCTTTCCTGCTCCAGCGCGGGAGAGCTCGGCCCGGGGTCACTAGTAGCCTGCGCTTTTCCTACCGCCTCTGGCTCCGATTCCGTCTCTGAGGAAACAATTACAGGTGGCCGACGCTGCTGTGTAGGTTGCGAATTTGGACTCGAAGACGTGGTGGATGAAGTAGAGGTGCGGGATGGCTTGGGCGATCCAGGAGATTTTGAAGCCATTTTTTTGTGAATTGAAGGTGTGAGAACAGTTAATGATTAGAAGTGGGTTGGGTGTTCACTTACCGGTAATTCAAGAGCTCAACTGTAAACAGCCATTGTTCGAAAACTAAAAGCAGTAACGTCCCTGCAGATCACTTCATCCAAGAAATCGATAAGATCAGATTAGATAACTTCAGTCCAAGGCTTGGCGCTGGCTTGGCAAGCGTTAAGGACACTCTGCTTTAACCCTCTTCCACGGTGCCGGGGGCACGATTTCATGCCTAAAGCTCCGACCAAGTAACCATAACTTCCTCTGCAAGAAAAGCATCTTCCAAATCTCTCGAAAATGGCAGCAAGGCCCAAAGCTAACCTTCATGCTCTCCCGGGTAGGTCATTCACTGCCTCCCTCATATGACCTCAAAGTTCGCCCGCTAACATGTGGTTTCCAGAACTGAAAAACACATCCGATGATTCCATAGCTCCCGTTTGTTCCATCCTTTTCACCCGCTATCTCGCATAACGGCAAGGGGAAAGTCCTAATAACTGACCCGCTTTCCAGTATCTAAAATCAAAAGGCTGGAAACAAAGCCACACTCTCATGGATGTGCGCCTTATCCTGGGCTTCACTGCCGTCACAATCGCCGGAAGCACCTTCTATTATGATTATACTCTAGGCTTCGATAAGACAAAAGTTATGACTTTATATGCTGTGGCTGCTTATTTTGTCATCAACACATTTCTCACATGGTGGATATGGGGCATGGAAGGCGGTAAGATTTATGTGGGTTCAAAAGACGGCGTCACTGTGAGTAGATTCTTACAAAGCACAAGTGCCCAATGAATAAGCATTAACAACTCGGGGTGTCAAGATCACTATATCATCGCGCGCCGAGAAGCATTCGCCAATCTACCATCTCAAAATTGTTTCTCAATCGCCGGGGCAGAGGCCTACTACGACCGAAGTGGAGGGTCCCTTCACCAGCTGGTTTGATACACAGGGGTTCCTTGTTGAGAAGCCATTCATGACTTTCATCTCCAATTCCATCCCCTCGATGGCAGCGACAACACCCGAAGGCCAGCACCTAAAATCTAAGGCGAAACCGAAAAGCACAAAGAAGGCTTGAGTGGATTGAATTGGCTAGGGGGAAACTGAAAACGAAAACTAGTCTCTGGTTCTATCGCTACTATGAATCTAATAATCATAGAGTCGATAAACGGTGTCTTGTATTATTAGGTGCTTGAGTTTTTTTTTTTTTACGGGAAAATGCACTCTCTTAAGGACTTGCTACGCTGTTTCATGTAATGCTCTGTAGACTGTTTAAATACTCTCGGTCCAGCTCTACCGTTTCCCACGTTGCGATTCGTAGTGCTCGCGGAGTGTCGAAAGATCAACCGAGTGCGTCCAACCGATCTCGTTATTACGAGGGCTGAAATTGTTCAGCATCCTGCGCCTCTGTTAGACTAGACTATGTGAATGGTGCACCACAGGATCAGGAAAGAGGATGTACTCGGGGAATTTGACCTGGACGGTCTTATTAGGCTCAGAGTTCAAGAACAAGGTTCGATCGGCCGCAGCTCTCTCTATAAGCACAGTACGCCGAGCGTTTCTCTTCTCCCAAAGGTCTTGAACATCCGAATAGTATTCGATAGCTCGGGTGAGGGGAGATCGGTCACTACCGGAGATGCTTTGTTCGAGTTTGTAGAGAGCGATCGTACCGACAACTGCCGCAATCGAGAGATAGAACCCTTTTCCAAAGGCTGGTGAAACATTAATCAATATCTAACTCAAATACATCAACAGGCCCTTTCCGGTGGGACCTACACTCTTCGGGATATTCGGGCGGCGGTGTAAAGTGATGGATCTCCTGGCCGTCTGGGGCATTCGGAGGAGCTGCTTTACCCTTCTGAGCGTCGGTCAAGGTAGCACCATGGCGTCGGCCCAGAACTGTTCTCGAGGAGCAGAAAACAGCCCTGCCGCTGCTTCGGAAGGCGAGCATAACGAAGAAATTAAAGGGAGACGGTGCACGAGTATTTTGAATGAATATGGGATGAAGTTTGACTTCGGAAATGGGTTGGGGTTGGCTGTGTACCGTATGAATCTCCTCCAATAATAGCCGGGTAACCTTACGTATAGCGGACGCCGCGACTGTGGCTTTCTCTGGACAATAAACTGGTTTAATTTCTAGTCCATCCTAGCAACTCAACAGCACCATCTCATCTCTCACTCACTCCACTCCACCCCCATCTCACACAAGCTACTTCTTCTTCACCATCGAGAACTATGGCTTCTAGGTTTCCATCCATTGAGGAGTTCGATGAGGGGCAAACATCTGCTGCCACTGGTGGCGAAACCCCTTTGGATCTTGGACTCGGCGAAACAGGCGGAATGAATTTCTCTGAGCGCGAGAGACTCGCTTTGGGAGAAGACGCAGCCCTTTTTGCTAATCCAGCCGATTCTGATCTTCTTGGTGGGAATAGCGATGCCCAGGAGAAATTCCAGCAGGATTCCTATGAGGGTACTTACTTCCCAGCTCTCGATAATCCGGTAGGTGGAGCAATGCTGCAGGCCTCCCGCTTTTTTTTTTTGCTCGAGTCTTCTAGAAGAAGGTATATCTTCTAATCCTAGGGTTCCCTGGGCAGAGCATCGGTCCCGGGGGTGTCATCACTGGAACCTCGGAGCCTTACCTCCCGAATCAGAATACTTATTCCGGGATGCCAATGCAGCCCGAGGAAGAGGAACCCGAAGTAATCAAGTTAGACATCCTAAACTTCCACGAGTCTATGTTACGGACCCTTCAGCTAACCCGAAACCCATAGGCAATGGCGCGAACGTCAAACTCTTGAGATTCAGCGCCGTGATGAGCTCTCGGAAACTCGCAAGCGCGAGACTATCGAGAAAGCTCAGCGCGCCGTCGACGACTTCTATGAGAACTACAACTCCAAGCGTGACAAGGCCATCGAGGTGACCCGGTAATCACATTTATGCCAACGCTCTCTGCGAAAAGTTAACGATAGTACAATAGTGCCGAAGCGCAGGAGTTCTTGGACTCTCGCGAGAATACTACTTCCGGAGGCACTTCTTGGGAGAGGATTGCAAAACTTGTTGACCTGACAGAAAAGGGTGCAAAGGCTGGCAAAAGCGACAAGACCAGATTTAGGGAAATGCTCTTGAGCTTGAAAAAGGACGAGAAGGTAAGCATGTGAAATAGGGCTATTTCACTCCAGTTCTAGCTCTAACTTCATATCGCTTAGGCACCTGGCGCTAGTGGTTTCTGAAATCCCTGATGGGTACGGTTTATCGGTAGGTCGTCTTTTTCTAAAAAAAAAAGGGCAAAAAAAAACAAGCAAGTAGGCGGGGAGCATAGAAATTCTAATTTGTTTCCTTTTGTCCTCGTATATCTTTCTGTGCTGGGAGAATGTACGAAACTGTAGCAGGGGCGTTGGCGGACATTTCTATTTTCCTTGTAGGATACCTTTATTGCTGCTGGTGTAGCCACACCATCCACTTTCTTATGATCCATGAAATTACATCAACCCCGGACTTACTCGATAGCTTCCCGTGAGTCTTCTAGAATTGCCCATTCTAGGAATTAGAGTAAGATAGCAGGAGTAGATCTCTACTTCCATTGAACCGGAATATAGAGGCTCCGCACGGTACTTGCACCAGTGCAAGTATACTAGTAGGGATATGGTACGTTTCTATTTCTAACACCAGGCTTTACCCCAGAACCACCATACCTGTAAATCCGCAACGATAAAATTGGTGACACCCCGAGACATATGTGTGATACTGTGCTTATCTGCTGCCCACTCAACCTCCGCTAACTGGTAACCCACTCAACTCATGTCCCACGGCACAACACACATTTGAATACAGTACCGTACTAGTACACTGTCCCTGGTACGATAACCAGCTTCATCCACTTTTGCTTCGGCCGCTGCATGCGATACAGTTCACCGGGGCATACTTAGATATCGTACAAGGGATACTCTATCTATCCATTGAATTCGCTTTAATTATTTCAAATACAGCACTCACACGATAATGTACCCAACTACTGCAGTTTTATAAACGTGCAAATAGAGAGAGAAATAAATTTTTCAAGCCATACTTGCCACCCATATAAGCCATCCATCCATTCTTACTTATCCCGTTATGACATGAAAGGAAAAGAAAAGAAAAAAAGGAAAGGTTCATTCAACAAATTAGATACACCACCCGCGTTGCGTCGGGGTGCGAATTGAATCTGAAGAAGGAAAGAAAAAAAAGGAGAATGGAGGAGATAACTGAGTAAAAGTGATGTGGCATACCGCCGCCACGAGAAGTGAGAGAGGAAGGAGAAGGAAGGGGATAAGAGAAGGGGAAGAAATAAAACACTATTCACGCGCCAATGAAACCCTTTTTAGGAAAGGAAAGGAGGAAACGGGGAAAGGGGAGAGATGATGGAATAGTAGTAGTGGTAATTCGTCGGTGTATTCCATTTATCCATCCATCAATCTAAGCTTCAAACGACACATACCCGCCCGGGTTCTCGAGCGATACTGGCTTCATACCCATCTGTGGAACCGTGGCAGATAGAGCCGTAGCAGAAGAGGAAGAGCCCGCAGGCGCAGGTGTAGAAGTAGCACTCCCAACCGCCGCTGTCATTGACGTCGTGGGCTGTTCGAAAGCTAGCCTGGGACCCTGCCCGCCAACCTGTCCGGCCTGTACCGCGATCTGGAAGCCCTCCGGTCCACCGACAGATATCGCACGCTGTAACTGCTCCTGCACCTGCAAACACTGCTTCTTCATGGCCAGCCTATCTAGGAATAGTTGCTGTCTCCCCTTCTCAATCTCCCGACGCTCCGCCTGCAGGACTTGCTCAAGCTCGTTGAACTGCGTGAGCTTGAGCTCTAGCTTGCGGAGGCTGCAGTTCACGACTGCATTGACGAGTTTGGTCATTTCGCGCTCTTCATTGGAGGCGAGCGCGTGTGCGCGCGCGGCGGACGCAGCGAGGGCGATTGTACCGGCCTTCGCAAGGGGGTTTTCGGAGGTGGAGGCGTCGTCGGAAGGTGAGAGGGGGTCGCCACCGGCGGTGGAGGAGGCTTCGGGTTCGTCAACATCCATACTCTCCTCTATTTGGCCTTCGGATTTTACTGGTGGGGTTGCAGTGGTATTTGTTGCAGCATCCGGGGAGGCGGGTTTTGATGTTGCAGAGTTTTCAGGTCCATTTTCTTTGGTCTTTTGGTCGGGCTTTTTGGAACCGGACTCGATCGTCTGGCTGAGGTTCTTAGTCATTTCTTCGATGGAACTTTTGGCTGCGGCTGCGGCAACCTTGGGGTCAACGATGCTGGCTAGGAAGGCTACAACACTCATCACTGGATTATCAGCCTGGGTAAAGGGTGTGCGGTTGTATTGGAGAGGGCCCAACTGCTCGGGCTTTTCTTCGAGGTAGTTGTCCTCAATTGGAAGTTGGAGAAAGCGAATTACACATTGCTCTCTTGTTCGGGTGCCAACATGGTCTGCAACCTGGTTCCAGTCTTCGTTATAAAGCTCGAGCCCCTCGAGTAGCTGGTATGTTTCCTGGTCTGTCCACGGCGCGTCCCTTTCGACTGTTGAGTAAGAGGGGTCTTCCATGCGCACGTAATCAGTGTTGGTAGATGAAGATGGGAAACGGGCCTCTAGGAAGCAGTTGGGGCACAACTCGATCTGCTTCTGGTTGCGAGAACTCCTCGAGGAATGATAACGGATGCGGGTGCAATCGATGCCGCAAGAAAAACAATTATAGGTCTTCTTGTCCGCGCCATCCTCCAAGTCCACGGAGTGCCCATTGGCTTGAGATGAGCCGCTAATCTTATTGCCAGAAGCGTCGTAGATGTTCTTGCGGATTTCCAAGTTCAATTCGGCCTTGGAAGGGCCGGCGCTTGCTGCGCGCTCAGTTAGAGCGTGGGGTTTTCCGGCTGTAGTGACAGCTCCAGGAGCGGGTTGAAAAGGCTGGAGACCTCGAGGAGTATCCGCGGTAATCCGGAAATGGCCTGTGAAAGGCGGTCCAATATTCGAAGGACGCGTCTCCGGGTCAATCTAATAAAATATTCAGCACTGCAAAAATTAGATCAGAGAAGAAAAAAGTTAATCGAACCTGATAATTTATCAATCCCCATTGTTCCAAAAAGGCATGAACGCGCATTATTGAGCAAACATCACCTGCGAGGTTTCTCCTGCAGGCTGTCACAGTAAGATATTCGGAGGGATTTAGACGATAAGTGTTGACCATGAAATCGCGATAGTCCTTGTATACCAATTGCGTCTTGGATCTATTTCTATTGTTGAAGAACTCGGGTAAAGACTTGCGCTCAATATCCTTGACAACATTCATGTCAAACCATGTTGAATAAGAAGGCATAACCACAGTGTGGGTCTGCTCAACGAGATATCCCCTCGCAGTCTCCTCCAGCTTCTTCTTCTCCGTTCCAGGTGAGGCTGGCGCTCCCGATGCTTGCCCTCCCTCCGTCCGCGCGCTGTCGCCATTCTTCCCAGGGGACCCTGGGGCATCACTTTTTTGAGGGGAATCACCAGCACCTTGCATGATGGAGTCACCATCCTCAGGTGCGATATTCAGTTGCTGCGCATTCGCGGTTGCAGGCGACCCAGCGGTCGAAATTCCCGGAGAAGCTTTTCGCTGTCGGTCAGATGAATTTGTGGGAAGTTGAAGGGAGTGAATCGGGTTGTGTCCAGTGCTCTGCTCATCATCCTCCATAGGTTGTCCTGGTGTTAGCCCCAAAGGAGTTCCCGCTTCAGTGACGAGATGAGGCTGACCCAACGGAATATTGGTTATCGGGGTGCCAGCATTAGTTCCTGATAAAGGCGACTCGCCAAAGTCGATATTGTCCGAGTCCATAATTCTTCTCTACTTTAACTATAGGATGAAACCAGGGGTTATGGTCGCTGCGGCCCCAAATAAGTCGAATATTCACTTATTCCGGTTCAAAAAAAAAGGGGGGGGGGATAGTTGTTGATGATTTATCCCCCAGAATAAAATAAAAAGTGGACGGGTATCTCGGGTGGGTTGGGGAGGGGAGTAATGCTGGAGGAAGCGAGCGAGTGCCGAGCCGTGCAGATGAGGATGGGTTCCTGGACGGTGATGGAGAGAGGTTGTCGCGTTGAAGAAGAGCGGTTGGTGTCAGTTGCGCGATGGCGGCTGGATTTTGCAGGGAACGAAACAATGTGGCTGATAAGAACCCCAATCTGATCTTGCAACCACGACCAGACGCACCATTAGTAATCGTGATCACAAGTTCACATCCAACCAGTACATCTCAGCCTGAGCACGAGTAAACATTTCTTCCCGTACCGGCCGGTCTGTGGGAACTCCCGAAGCAAAGCCGCCGCTTTCTTCCAACATCCCCACCAAAACAACCTTCGACCATGTGTATTTGTGTCGCTCTGGCAAGAGCTTCCGTGCTTCAACCATTCCGTCAGTCTGCTCGTTCTGCCGTCTCTTCTCGTCTATTCCTGTTGAGCCCACGACCTCTCAGCACTCTTGCAATTCTTGAACACAGAGAGGGAAGGATATCAGCTCAATCATTCCCGGTCGTCACTGCTGCCTCGAAATTCGGTGGGCCTATCACGGTTTTACTTGCAGGCTCAGGTTCGAAGGAGGTATCAACGCAAGCTGCGAAACTCAATGGCGTTGAGAAGGTGATTTACGCTTCGAACAATGCCTACGACAAGGTACCCCCCCACTCTTGAGCTCGGACACCGTCTATCCTCTCTTCCAAGGTCAACACTCTCACTCACATTACCCTTAGGGATTGCCCGAGAACTTTGCACCTCTACTCGTCGAGAATATTAAGAAGGGAAATTTCACACATGTTGTCGGTGCTCACTCGGCATTTGGCAAGAACATTCTTCCACGAGCATCTGCTCTGCTGGACGTTCAACAGATCTCCGACTGTATTGAGATCAAGGACGAAAATACCTTTGTCCGACCCATTTATGCCGGTAACGCCATAGCGACGGTCAGGTCTACCGACACAATCAAGATTGTCACTATCCGAGGAACTGCATTCTCCCCAGCGGAAGAGACATCAAGTTCAGCGACCGTCGAGGAGGCGCCTGTAGACCCTGATGCAGAATGCACGACAGCTTGGGTATCTGAGAATCTCACTAGATCAGAGAGGCCAGACTTGGGAACCGCTCCAAAGGTTGTTTCAGGTGGGCGAGGACTTAAGGATAAGGAGAACTTTGATAGATTAATGCCCCCACTCGCAGATGCCCTTGGCGCTGCCATTGGTGCCTCAAGGGCTGCCGTGGATGCCGGGTTCGCGGATAACAGTTTACAAATTGGCCAGACGGGGAAGGTCGTTGCTCCTCAGCTTTACCTAGCGGCTGGGATCTCAGGAGCCATCCAACATCTGGCAGGAATGAAGGATTCCAAGGTTATCGCTGCCATTAACAAGGGTATGCACGAACCATACGAGAAATACCAAGGATAACCGCCAGTACTAATACGGTATGCGATAGATCCCGATGCGCCAATATTTCAGGTTGCCGATGTCGGGTTAGTGGCAGATCTGTTCCAGGCTGTGAGTTAATCTGCCTGTTTAAACTACACTTCCGATTATTGGCTAATAATCCACCTGACAGATACCGGAGCTCACTGAAAAATTGAATACAGGGAACAAGTAACCACATTTTTTCAATTGGTCACATTAGTAGTGCATAGATGGCTCTAAAATATCATGTCGCCGACACCAGTAAAGTGCCATAATTTATCCTCCATGGCCGCCACTAACCAAGTCAATTATCGCACGAATATACAAAGCCGTGAAAGATCCAATTTTCTTTCCCACCCAAAACATAAGCCTATTTTACTTTTTGGGGCCCCCAGGGATGATATGCGCATTATACCGTGCCTGTTTAATTATTAGAGTGGTGGATGCCAGCAGAATCTCACTATCAGGATTGTAAACAGGGTTCTCCAAACATTTACCACTGATCATGGACAGCTTGCCGTCCTATAGGAGCTATAGAAGCTACCTGCATAGTTCTGGTAATACTGTAATTGATATTATTACTATAGGCAACTTGCTTGTGCAATGTAAAGCATTCATGTATGGTGCCTGCCATCCAAAACGTGCACCAAAGTTGAACTTCCCAAATTAGATAAGCTTCACAACTAGTATGATAGCATTATGGGAGATTAAAGAGAAAGTGCAGGAGAATAAGCATGAGTTCTTTCTTTCCTATAATGCTACTAGTTGTGAAGCCTATCTAATTTGAAAAGTTCAAATTTTGGATGGCAGGCACCATATGATTCATATGATATCATAGCATTATCATGCTTTTCACAACTCAACTGGTGTAGGGGCTGAAAGAATGCCCCCTAAACGATTCTCAAGTGACCAAAGGTGCTGTGGGGAGGGCTGTTTGTGAACCACTTTGCGGGTTGCAACGCGAGAAAAATGAAAATAAATACGCCTAGCTAAACGCGTCTTTCCGTGGTTCCTGCCACCACCTCCTGACTTCACTCCCCCTTCACACTCCTTGTCGCGTTCAGTGCTCAGTTCAACACCCGCACCACACACTCTCCCTGAGAGATCATACCCACTCTTTAAGACTTTTCTGCTTATCTTTCCCCCCCTCCTCTCTCCCTCTCTCTCTCTTTTACTATTCCTATCTAATTCTTTCATCCTTTTCTTTTTCCCTTTCACGACCGAAGACATGTCTAGCGGGTCTCCTTCCAATGCAAACTCCCCCGCCGATACTCAGGCGACCTCTGTTTCACCTCCTGGTGAAACAGACTACTCCCCTACAGAGCCGATAAAGGTTGAAGATACCGGTAAGCCATTTCCTTTTATCTCCTGGCTTCCAGAAGCCCTACTTGTGTCTTCATATATATCTCCATATATACATATATATAAGTGGGGGAATTCCAATAACTGACTCAATACTATCCTGTATTAGAGGGTGGCTTTTCCAATGTTCCTGTGGACAAGATGAAGATTCGTCTCGACTTTTTAATCAAGCAGAGCGGAATTTATACCTCCATCATTGGGGAGAAAATGATGCAGCAGCAGCAAGCGATGAGGAAGCGAGCTGAAGCTATCGATAAGAAGCAAAAGGCGGAAATGGAGGAAGAGGCAGCAAAAGCCGATGGGAGCGTTAAGGTCGAGAACGTTCGCAAGAGCTCTCGCACTGCTGGTGCTTCCTCTACTGAGCAGGAGTCGCACACCACAAAGGCCAAGAGAAGGCTTGGACGCCCTGCTAAGAAGGAAACAGCCAACATTTCTGATTACTTCACCAAAGATGAATTGAAAGGCGCGGGAAATACTGCTCAGGCATTGGCATCTGCAGTTGAGGAAGCTGGGGAGACGAAATTGGGTCAACAGAAAGACCTAAAATCGGCTAGGCAGCCTAAGTTGATTACTGGCGGTATTATGAAAGAATATCAACTTCAAGGACTAGAATGGTTGGTTTCCTTATATGAGAATGGACTCAACGGAATTCTAGCAGACGAGATGGGACTTGGTAAAACTCTTCAAACAATCAGTTTCCTGGCGTTTCTGAGAGAAAAGGGCATGATGGGTCCTTTCCTGGTCGTCGCACCCGTGTCTACGCTGTCGAATTGGGTTGAAGAGATTGCGAGGTTAGTGGTTCTGTTTGGTTGCTAGTCATATTAGGCTTGATGGCTTATTTTTCGTTTAGATTCGCTCCCGAGATCCCAGCCGTTCTTTACCATGGGACTCCACCTGAGCGTGAGGAAATACGTAGGACAAGGATGGCGAGGATGGATGCGAGATTCCCCGTTATATGCACATCCTATGAACTCGTCATGATCGACCGCAAGCATCTCAAAAAGCACAGCTGGAAGTTTATCATTATCGATGAAGGTCACCGTATCAAGAATCTCAACTGCAAGTTGATCAGCGAGTTAAAGAAGTACAAGTCAGCCAATCGTCTGCTACTTACTGGCACTCCTCTTCAGAACAATTTGTCAGAGTTGTGGTCGTTGTTGAACTTTTTATTGCCCGATATCTTCGACGATCTCGCTAGTTTTCAAGACTGGTTCAACTTCAATGATTTGCAAGAGAAGGAAGGGCATCACGCGTGGTTGGAAGAGGAGAAGAAGGTTGGAATTGTTGCCAGTCTACATGCAATCTTGAAGCCGTTCTTGCTCCGGAGGATCAAGGCAGACGTCGAAACTAACTTGCCTCCCAAGCGAGAGTATATCTTGTATGCACCTCTCACCATGAACCAAAAGGATCTCTACGGAATGATCTTGGATCGCAAAGCTAAGGAGTGGTTGATAGAACAACTACTTAGCAGCAGAAATAGTAATAAAAAGCGTAAGCTTTTAACTGTTGGCCAAGAATCACCCAATAAGAGAGCCAAGAGCCCTGATCCAAAGCGGAAGAAAAAGTGTGTTTCATACAAGGAACTGTCAGATGATGAGTATTTTGAAATGCTGGAAGAAGCACCCTCTGAGAAAGAGGAGCTAGAGCCTGCTCTCACTCAGGAAGAAATGCAGATTCTCCAAGCCAGTAAGTTTTCCGGCCGGCCTGCCACTTGAATTTTTCACTGGTACAGTTTTCCCTGTCGATAGCTTATTAACTTTTTTGTTCTACCTTCCTTTCAACAGCTCAGGAGATCGGCGCTAAGAAACTGCAAAATCCTATTATGCAACTACGTCTCGCCTGCGATAGTCCTCATTTGTTTTACTGGCCTTGGGACCAGGGTGATCCTGACGAACGTCTAGTAACTGCCTCCGGAAAGATGATGCTCCTCGAGAGACTCGTGCCGGCACTCTTCGCGAGAGGCCACAAGGTTCTTATCTTCAGCCAGTTCACCAGGATGCTTGACATTCTCGAGGAATGGGCCGTGACTCTTAGAAACTGGCCTGTTTGTAGAATTGATGGTGGAATCAAACAAGAAGATCGACGTGAGCACATTAGGAGATTCAACAAAGAGGAAGGGTGGAATATTTTCTTGCTTAGCACTAGAGCCGGTGGTTTGGGTATCAATGTAAGTCTCCCCTCTCTGCCCACTACCAAGACCCTTTTTATATTTGCTTTTCTTTATTTTTTACTGACTTGAGTAACAGCTCACAGCCGCTGACACCGTCATCCTCTTTGACTCAGACTGGAACCCACAGCAGGACCTCCAAGCCCAAGATCGTGCGCACCGCATTGGACAAAAAAGACCCGTGATAATCTACCGCTTCGCCACCGCCGCAACCATAGAGCAGAGCATCCTAGAGAAAGCAGATGGTAAGCGCCGGCTCGAAAAGCTGGTCATTCAGAAGGGCAAGTTCCGGAGTGTCTCCGCCCCCTCGGCGATTGAGGAGGAAGAGATCGCCCAGATCCTCAAGGAGGACTTTGAGAAGGTCAATGTCGTTGAGCAGGGCACGCAGTTGCTCACCGACGCAGAGCTAGAGACTTTAATGGATCGCAGCCCCGAAGCGTACGCTCGCGCTGCTAAGGGTAAGGAGGAGGCTAGTGGAGCGTTTAGAGTCGTGGAGACCGGTGTGAATAAGGAGGAGGTGGAAGAGGCCTAAGCAGTCGAGGGCGGTGCTAATGACGGACGGAACTGACGAAGTTTAACCTCCCGAACTATCCCTCTTGAAGGAAGCAACGAAGGCGGAAGCGGGTTCGTGCAATCAATGTCATATACTTCCCATCCCCCCTTTTTTCCCTTCTACCTCCCCCTTTTTTTTCCCCACAAAAACATTAGGTGATATGGGTTAGACGTGCTGGCGGTAATCCGGTGCTGACTTACTTTTTTTCATGTTTATCTGTCTTGCCTTACTATTTGTCATGGAACGCTGGATCATTGCTTCCCCTCCCCCCCTCATATGTATTTTTATTCCCACCACCCCCATCATACAGTACAATTGTCATGGGCTGGGGGAAACTAGCTTTCTTCTTTCTTTCCTTGCTTGGTGTGGTTTGGTTCGTTAGATATTTTTTATTTTCTACATTTTTTATTTTATTTTTTTTAGTCAAAGTTATGATGAAGGGGTGGGTGGGTGGGCATTTTATTGCATTTTTTCCCCTTTACTACACCTGTCCCACCAAAAATGTATGTTATGTGCGATGAGTGCTGGCTGGTTGGGTGTGCAGTTAATAGCTTTTTCACATTTTCTATCATACCCTCCACTTTTTTCATTGGTGGCGGGTCGCTCAAGTAGCTTTTACCATTCAATGTTATGATATTACCTTGAGTCGTTGGTGTGGTAGGCATGCAGCCTACTGGTGAGCAGGTTACTAGAGGCCCAATTGTGTGGTAAACCGAAAACAATGTCTTTATAATTTGTAAAATGCTTCCTTTCTAACTCTGCTGTGTTGTGCATAAATTATGCCCAGACTGTCTGCCGACCTATCCATCCATCCATCCTCCACCTTTAGTCTTCATAGGACTTCACTCGCCGTGGAGTGCCCTTGCAATCAATTGCATACAGTGTCTTCGAGTCGCCGGATCATGCCATACCGGACAGACAGCGAGTGGTTGGTCTCGGAGGGGGGGGGGGTTAATCCGGCGCCGGTGGTTCTGCATTAAATGTTTGCATGAGGAAAATATGGCAGTGTGAGACCCGTGTGATAAGTGCGGAGATGATGGCTTTGGAGGCGGGTGGTGAGCGATCTGGGGACGAGTTACCGGTAATATGATTGGTGGTATATCTCAGGGCAATAGGTGCAGTGGGGTTGTGTGGCACCGGTGGCACACATTGACTTCTGGCTGGGCTAACCCAACATACCTCGCCCAATGGTTATGGGAGGGCGCCTCAAAGGGTAGTGATATCATACCACGTTGCAAGCCGCAAGTCGTGAGTTTTTTTCCCCCTATGATATTTACCGGGCATGGAGGATAGTATTCGTCAGGCATTTCTCGAGTGCAGCCGCGCCAACACATTGATGGTATCGTCTTGTGTCGACAGTCACTGAAGTCGCGAAAATCGAATATCCTTGTCCCACCCGCCCAACTCTCTTCCACCTCATCCCACGCGCTCCTTAATTCTGCTTAGGCTTAACAACTCCCTCCCCAACAACATAGTAAACAACGGTACTATCATCACTAACAACCCCCATCATCAACTTTTTTCCCTCCCTTTCCTCCTCCTTCTCCTTCCCCCTATCCCCATCAATCTCGGGCAGAGTATCAAAAACTTCGGCCCACTTCCGCAGTGACCATTTCTCGCGCAAGCTAACCGGCAGCACCCACTCCTTCTTCGTGCCCTCCGGTGGAATACCGGTGATCAGCGGCCGTGGGAGGCTCGGCGACGTGTGGATCGAGAGGGAGTGCCAGTCGGCTTGGTGTTGGAGGTTTGTGTGCACGATTTGTAAGAGGTTGTGGAGGTACTGGGGGTGTGGATCAGTTGGGGGGGTGGTTTCGGTGCTTGACATTTTGCTTGTGGTTGTGGTGTTTTCGGTGTCTGTAGTGGGGTTGTTGGTGGGGGGAGGATGGTTGGTTGAGACTCTTGGGCAGGATGGATGTATCGTAGCTTGAGCTTAGTGGTGCACCTAGCGCCTGGGTGCCAAGAGTCATCGGGTAGCACTCGGAAACTTGAAACTTCAAGCTTGGTTTTGGTAGGTCTTTGGTAACCAGTACTGGGTTCCGAAAATATCATAAACTCGTTAAATCCGCCATCGCCCATCGGTCAGGATTCCTGCCAGATCAAATATAAAATACCCCGACAGAGGATAGTGTTTTCCGGACGGAGTACTGGGCCATTTTTTAAGTAATCGGAACGTGGGTTACCCGACTGAAGTAGTAGGTTATGGCTATTCCGCAAAATTAGGTGCGCGTGGAGGCATCAGTTACACCACCATAACAGGATCACTTACGCTTTCCATTCCGAATACTTAAAAAATGGCCTAGTATAGTTGGAGGAGTGTGAGTCGTCTACCGGGAGATTTCATTAGCAGATATTCGTAATTTCGCTTACCTACTCGACTGGGCCCATTGTGGCTTGGATAGTGATTTTGATCGAGATCTCCGATGGTGGATTTAACGAGTTTATACAGTATCAGTTATAATAGAAACTTTGGCTATGCAAAAGTGGGGTTAAGCGAAAGGCAAGCGAGAAACGCTCCCTAGCTGTGCCCGGGAACCTGTCTCGTGGCGAGTGCGACATACAGCGGATAGCGGAGGTAGGGGTTCGCCAATGATTGGCGGGAAATAAAACCGGTTTACAAGATCATTGATCCATATCTAGCCGCCCAGGACCTTCCTCTTGATCATTCCGCAAAGGCTCTCAAAGAGGACAGAATCAGTCCCCCTTGTCCACCTGATCTTCACCTTTACATTCTGGTCTCCCTTCTCCATCCCAACCCGAAAGCCCAAAGCAGCCCCACTACTAATCCCCTCCATTTCCAATCCCCTAGCTTTCGCCCTTCGAGCAGCCCTTGACCATACATTCCCCTTCACACCTCCCCACCCCGCACTCACCAATGGATCCCACGTCCACTCCCCGGACCTAAGCCCGATCTCCCCGGCAAGTATATTATCGATAGCCTCACCAATGCTCATCACATTCCCTGCAGCATCAAATTCAAACTCGGTGGGGAACGGCATCAACCCTCTCGACTGTGGGCTATCATACCGCACAGCAGCCAGACGAGGTCTCCTATCACCAAAGTTCCATGCGACTCCCCACCGCCGTGTAGAACCCTGCTTGAATTCAGTGATTGCGTAGTTTTTTGTATGCAGCTTCATTGCTGGCACGAGTGATTCCACGGAACTATGCTTTCCAAGCATGCTGGTGTACCAGGTGTTCTCAAAACCGGGGTTTGAACGGAGTTGGAGGGATTGGTTGAACATTAAGGTTATGAAGGAGGTTTCGCCGCCGGGGTAGACCATTTCGGTGGCGGTGCCGGTGCAGGCCTAGGTATATCAGTTACAGATGGTTAATGGAGAGTGCAGGCGATTGAGAAGGTACCGATGAGGGCGGTAGGTTCTTTTGTCTGGCGGAGTCGAACATGTCGTCTATGGAGGCGTAAAATGGAGGGTTGCACATTGTGAAATCAAGCCTGTTATCTATTATTAGTATATCGTTCACTTGTTCGCTGGTAGGTGATAGTATGATACCTCTCAATCCCCAATTTCCCAAGCGGGAAGATATCATCACCATCAGGAGAACTATCAAAGACCGTGATCCTCTCATCTAAGTCTCCGACCTTCTCTTTATTCCTCTTGACATTCTCTCTAGCATACTCAAGTGACCTCCCGTCGATGTCTAACTCGTCAGCCAGAAAATACACATTCCCATGCCAACCCACCAAAAAAAAATCAAGCACGCAAACCTGTTGCGACAAACTTCCAACCATTTCGTAATGTGCATCCAAGAAGCGGGTATATACAACTCGCACCAGTGCCCCTATCACATACAACTCAGCGTGCCCTCGTAGGATTTTGGGGAGTGAAAATAGCATACACATCCAGCCCGACAACCTCACGGGTAGGATCAAACTCATCATTTTCAAGATTGCCGGTGGAATCAAGTAGATCTTGAACCCAAAGGATGTAATTCAACCTAAACCAAACACTCAGCCCAGGGCCCGCGTACACTATATCACCGTAACAGTGGAAATTCCAGACCTATTCGGCACGGTGGGGCACAGCCGGTCGCTCGGGAGTGCAAGGTTCAGGCCAAAATCTCGATAAAGAAGGCATTTTGTAAGCTCCCTGGTAAGTATCAGACTTTGCGCTAGAAGCTGTATAAGAGGGCCGGTACACACCGAACAGCGTCCGGGTCTTTAAAGTTGATATTCGAACTCGTATCGAGACTATTCACACCACGCTTAGAGTTAGAATAGAGCATGGCATAGCTACATTATTAGGGCCATGGCCAAATGTACTATCTCGCCAAAGAAGGGCAATCCCTTGCTAACTGTCCAAAGTCGACAAACTCTCGATAAATACTACGGGGGTGCATGCCGTGCCGTGAGTGGTGGAGCGGATATAGAACTTGAGCGTGTTGCCGTGTGAGGACCCTGCCCCCGCACCAGCCAGGGTGCCGGAATGACGTTGAAACAAGGCTTAAGCCACAAAGTCTCACTCTGAAACCGCGGCTCAACTGCTGGTCTAAATTACACTGCCCGGCACAGCAGGGTACGATACCGGTACCGAAGGCTGGGTTACTGAATATCGGAAGTGTGCGACAGGCAAGAAAACCACCAACCATGTCCGCCACAACTACATTCTCGAAACGGTTATCACCCTCAACACTGCGGCGGGCTTTTTTTCGGTCACCTGGGAGCCGATGTTTGAACACGGTAGCCGGGCGACGGGACCGGCCCTTCCGCGTGGCGGTGGTGGGAGCTGGGCCCGCCGGGTTTTACACTGCATATCGGGTCCTGAGCAAACTTGCCAGTGCGAAGGTAGATATGTACGAGTCATTACCAGCGCCGTACGGGCTTATCAGGTTCGGCGTTGCACCGGATCACCCCGAAGTCAAGGTTTCCTCTTCCCCTCCCTAACTTCCACACACCGCCACCAATCACTCACACACGCAAAAAAAATACGCCCCAGAACTGTCAAGACAAATTCAACGAAGTGGCCCAAGACCCACGCTTCACTTACATCGGCAACACCCCAATCGGCACATCCTGGCCACACCCGCCACACCGCAGCCTCCCACTGGCCGTTCTGGGCCCGCACTACGATGCCCTCCTCCTCTCCTACGGCGCCTCCAGAGACCGCAAACTCGCGATCCCTGGCGAAGAATCATTAGCGGGTGTGCACTCCGCCCGGGCGTTTGTCGGCTGGTACAACGGCCTCCCGGAGTGCCGCCACCTGAAGCCGGACCTGCACCTGGCTGAGGAAGCGACGGTGATTGGACAGGGCAATGTTGCGCTGGATGTGGCGAGGATGTTACTCTCGCGGCCGGACGATTTGAGGACGACGGATATCACCGAGTATGCTATTGAAGAGCTGAGCAGGAGCAGGGTTAAGCGGGTGAGGGTTGTGGGTAGGAGGGGGCTATTGCAGGCGGCGTTTACAGTGAAGGAGTTGAGAGAGCTGTTGTCTCTGCGGGGAGTTGGGTTTCACCCCGTGCACGCTTCTCTACTCCCCGAAGATCCGAATTCCTTCCCGAGAGCGCAGAAGCGGATCATTCAGGTCCTACAGAAAGGTCCAAAGACACAGCTGACTGGTGCGGAGAAGTCGTGGGAACTAGGCTTCCTACGCTCGCCGAAGGCGTTTATCCCATCAGCGAGTGACCCGGCTCGCATTGGAGCAATAGAGTTCGAAAAGAACAGACTAGAGGAACCGATGTTCTCCCCTACTTCCAACGCCATTGGCACCAGCCAGACCGAAGTGCTCCCGACGGATCTAGCATTCAGAAGCATCGGATATCTGAGTGAGCGAATCCCCGGATTCGGGGATCTCGGCATTCCCTTCAACGAGAAACGCGGATTGGTTCCCAACGAGGACGGCCGCGTCGTTAGACCCCTTGGCCCAAAAACCGGGGATCCTGCCATCCCCGTACCCGGAGTCTACACCAGTGGATGGGTCAAACGCGGGCCTACGGGTGTCATTGCTAGCACTATGTACGATGCCTTTGACACTGGCGATAGAATGGTCAGTGACTGGACGGGTGGTCAAGTGGAGTTTATGAGGTTTGGCGGGGCAGAGAAGAAGTCTGGCTGGGAGGCCGTCAGGAATGAAGTTGCGAGTCGGGGGATAAGGCCCATCAGCTGGGCGCAATGGATGAAGATTGACAAGGCAGAGAAGGAGCGTGGGGCTAGATTTGGGAAGGAGAGGGAGAAGTTTACGAGTGAGGAGGAGATGCTCGCCGTTTTGGAGTAATGGGTTAACAATTGTACATACAATCATGGAATATCATAGATTCAAAGAGGAAATGGACATAATGCCTATGTGCTCTGCAACCCGCTGGAAAGTCATATACCTGTATATCGCGCGCCGTAATTCCGAGATTTCATCTCAATCTTCACCCGTACAGAATCCCATCAACCATCTCCGCAATCGCCAACGAAGAAGTAAGTCCTATCCAACAATCAGCATCCGCTTCCCTTGGACGTGGAGCATAATAGATGCGTGATGGGTATGCAAAGCGCACCAGGACTTTCAATCCCCAGCAGATTCACAAATCCGCTATACCCCTCCTCCTCCCGAATGACAAAGTCCACCTGCCCAACCCCACCCAGCCCTTCAGGCACTAATTTGGGCCTAATCCCACAATAATCCGGCGCGAGCACGGCCTCCCGCAACCCGGGCAAATAAGTCTTTATGGCGGCAATCGCCGCGGCTACCCTACTCTCATTGGGCTTTAGGTCACTCGGGCCCGGGACCCACTCTACATCAGGCCCGAACCTGACGCGCCCGGCCATATCTATGGTCAAATGGGTGCCGAGTCCGGCGAAGCCTTTGATCGGTGTGGGGTAAAGCAGGGTCCCGACCTTGGGCGTGGAAGCGGAATAGGAGAAGTACGTCCCCTTGCAAAAGTAAGCCCGCTGTAACCTTTCCGGGTGGCTCCGCAAGAGCATGTTCGAAATGCCAATGGCGGACAAGCCCGCCGCGTTAACCAACACATCGGCAGAAACACTAAACTCCCCACCACCGCTCTGCCCATCACCATGCACGGTAACTCTATACCCCATATCCCCGCCCGACCCAACCGTCTGGACGTCAACCACCCGTGCGCCCTTGGCGAGGTCGCCGCCGGCGCTTTCGAAATCCCCGAGCAGGAACGTCATGAGCGCATGCGAGTCCACGATACCGGTGAGCGGCGACTCGAGAACCCCGGCTTCCGCCCGGACGGCGGGCTCCCGTGAGCGCGCCTGCTGGGACGTAAGCCATGTCATGGGGATGGAGAGAGCGCGGGCGTGAGCGTGCAAGTGCTCGAGCGATTCGAGTTGGGTGGGGTCCTGTGCTAGTATCCATTTGCCAGTACGCCGATGGGGAATGCGGTATTTTTCGCAGAGGGCGTAGAGAAGGGCGCTGCCAGCCTTGCAGAGCCTGGTTTTGTGGCTATTGGGCGGGTAGTAGAGGCCCGCGTGGATTACCTAGGGGCTGATTAGTATGCAGGAGGAGGAGGGAGGGGGGAGGGGAAGGACCTCAGAATTCCTAGACGAGGTCTCTGTGCCAATTGCTTTGTGCCGCTCAAGCAATAACGTACTCGTTCCCGGTCTCTTGGATAATTGCCTGGCGACAGCTAAGCCCACAACTCCTCCTCCTATTACCTGTACATCCCCTCACTCACCCACCCACCCTCCCCAACTCAGAAATTAGCCAAACCCCAGATCCCTTTTATCATCATCATCATCACCATTTCCTCCTCCCTCCACTTACACAATGCGTAAAATCATTCCTAGAGGGTCCCCGCCCCGCCACCGCCGCGGCAGATGCAAAAGACCTCCTCGACACCCCAAGAAACATTTTTGCCTAAAACCCCGGTCCCCAAGTATTTCTTTTTATATAATATACCGGTAGATATATAGCACGGGAGTGCCTGGTGCGTGTATGGATTTACCGTACGGTACCAGTGCGATGGGGGGAAGGAAGGAAGGAAAGAGGAACCCTGGTTCACGGAAACTCGGCTGTCGTCTTCCCGCTCGATCACGGTAACGTCGCTCCTAAGGTGTCGAGAGGGGTATAGTATCGGTATACTTGTAACCGTACCCAACAGCTGGGAAGCTACGGTGGCGCATTGGCGCCAATCCTGGCTACCGCAGATTTCTTCCTGCAGGCTCTTGCCGTGCGAGTGATGGAGGGTGATGCCTCTTGTGATTTCCCCCACTCTCTCTGCAAAGAAGACCGGTATCATTCATACGGTACAGCAAAGAACGGCAACGACGATATCAACACATCACGCAAAGGCTGTAAGAGTTAGTTATCAGCCAAAACGCAAGGTATCCTGGCGTGCAAATTTACGATGCGGGTATCCAGCAGGTTCATCTCTCTGCTGGTATCGCAATCACCTCTCAAAAGTGTTGTCCCACTTTCTAAAACCCCACCAAAAAGTGCATAAACACGGGTAATTAACTAGCCCATTTCTATATGATGAAATATTGTAAAGAAAAATGGAAAAATTTAGGTTACTTTTTATAAGTTTTATTTCATAATCTAATCAAAATAGTAAGCATTCAATATTTGCATGATCTGCACCTGGATTTATCCAGGCATGGTATGATGAAAAGCAGATCTCCACCAAAGTTAGCCAAATTTATATGGGGGGCTTGGCATTCTATATTAACAATTGGATAAAAATAAATACCAGCTTTGTGAAGCAAATAGATAAAATAAATAAAAATCATAAAATGATTTTCCTTTTAAATACCTACTTTTTAACAATTTTGAATAATCTTAGATAATTTTCTTTTATTATTTTTTTCACCTAATGAATATACAGACTTTTGCGGGAAAACGGGGTATGGGACAATACTTTTGAGAGTTGAGTTTATTGTTGTCGGGAATACAAATTCAGGCAGTGAATGACTGAGGTGCACGTTGGTAGCGATACGATGAGTCATCAGCTATTTAACCGGATGGTGAAGGTTACACAAGGCCTTATCGTTATCAGATGATGATACCACAAGGCCTCCCCATGCTCGGACCGTCTCGAGATGGTACCGGTATCCTACACGTATGATACGAGCATGGTGCCGGCCGCGACAATGACAAACCGACAATCACATACACGTTTGTGTGTTTCTACAAAACTACAAGTAAGACAAAGCGGAGGAGAGAAGAGGTGTTTATCGCCATTTTCCACAAAAAAAACAAATATCAATCGGGACCAGTATAACTAAGCAAACCAGACAAGACTGGAGAAAAAAACGCGGCAACAGAAACACCGTTGTGGATAAATAGTTATTGGAGGGTGGGATGGGAAAAAGGCCGGAACGGAAAAGAGACAGAAGTGAAAGAGACAAAAATAGACCCAGCAGTAAAAAAAGTGAAGACAACAGTAGTGCCCCTCTCCCGCGCCCTTTCATCGTACATTTAAGAAGTAGTGCCGCCCGGAGGCGCAACATCGCTCCTGGAAGTTGACTACTTGGAGCTAAGTTCCGAAACCTGTCTCTCAAGCTCTCTAATCCTCCTTTTTAGCATTTCGTTCTCCCTCGTGAGCATCTGCGCCTCCGCGACGTAGAATCCCATATCGCTATGTGAAGACCCGATCCAGGGCACGCTAGCGGAAGTGTCACTAGCATTATCTGGAATGAAGCTCCCAGTCGGAAAACTAGGACTAGAAGTCGACGTAGCCGTAGAAGTCCTGGAGGCCGACCTCCTCCTCCTACCCCTGCTGGCAGATGTGGTGGAATTCTCCCGGGATAAACGTCCGCTACGGCTATACGCCGAGACCGGTGACAGCGCTCGCCCACCACCCACAGCGGCGCCGAGGGTAGAGTTCGAATCAATGGTTGCAGCGGTGGAGGAGTTATCATCTATGACGCTGCCGCCCGAGCCTTGGTTCTGGGACTGCTGCTGGAATTGCTGCAGGCGGATCATGTTTAACAATCTATTGACCTGCGCTTCTTGCTCCGTCTCGAGTTCCTGGTGGAGTTCTGCGAAGGCAGCGGCATCCTGAGGGGTTGGCTGACGGGGCAGACGCTGCGGGAGGGATTGGTCGGCTGAGGATGGTGAGAGGATTGAGGAAGAGGGGCGGCGAGATGACGAAGAACCGATTGAGAGGGATGATGAGGGGCGGCGGGAGGAGATTGACGGGTGGTGCTGAGGGTGGTAATGGTGGAGGTTGGAAGAGGAGGCACGGGGGGAAGGGGTGGTTGGGCGGGAGGTTTGGAAGACTGGGGAGGGGAGGGGAGAGGGGACTTCTGTGGAGGTGCGGGGCATCATGGTTGTGGTTGCGGTTGTCGGTCTGGCGATGGCTGCGGAAGGAGGGGTAGGAGTGGTGGTGGTGGTGGTGGATTGTATGATGAGAGGTGAGGTGCTAGTAGTAGTGGAAGCGGCTGCAACAGCCTCGAGTTTGCTGACATCAGGCATCTTTGCTGAGTCTGTCGTTGTTTTCGGAGTTTGCAGGGGCTGTTGGAGGAGCTTAGGGGAGGGGAAAGAGGAAGCAGGTGGTGGTGGTGGCAGTGGAGAAGGAGGCAGGTAGGCAGACCGAGCGGACAGTAGATTCTGGAACCCGGGCGTGGTATCAGATCAGATAAGGGTGAAGCAACGGGAGCTACCGGTACGAGTACGGTAGTCTATGGTATGGTACCATAATATTATGATAATTTATTATGCTATTATGATACGGTACTGTATGATACCGGTCCCGTACGGTAATGTAACGGAGCATTCCGCCTAAACCCCCAAGGTTCAACAGCCCTAACCCCACTCAACCCTTCGGATGAGGAACTGCAGCCTGGGGGATCATCATTAAAAGTCTCAGGAGCAGATCGAAACAAAACGGAATATATATAGGATATAGTATCACCGATAGCAACAATCCGGCAGATCAACAGAGTTCACCCCACCACCTTCAGAAAAAGCCAACCGCAGCAGATCCCGCTCGCTGTGAAAATTTAAATAGCAATACGGGTACAGTACAGTATCCTTACCCGTACTGATATCATACGGTACTCGCACCGTACCAGCCGAAACCAAAAGTCTGTTCCTGCCAGTTCCCTGCCAGTCGCAAACAACGGGACAATTACTCGCGTCCGACAGTCTTGGCGATACTGTAGGAGAAGTTGTGCTGACAGTTAGTCTACTCGTGCCAAGGTTGTGGCTGCGCCACAACCCAGGTCTGCTCGCTGGCTCGCAACCGTGGGCACTCTCAAGAGAGTGCCGGACAGCTCAACGGTCTTGGACAGCTCAACGGTCCTTGGGTGTTGGCATGGTAACCTCCTAGCTCAATACAATATTACCTAACATGTTGCCATAGAAACATGACAGTGGTAGGGCAATACAATATAGCAATGCAGCAACACAGAATTGCTATATTTAGCTTAATAACTAATATACAAGCGACTTCTCTTAACACATTTGTCTTAGTGGTATATATGTCTTTTATTGCTTTGGTAGATGCCAATAGGGAAATTGAGTATTCACTAATAAATAAATGCCAATATTTGTAGAGTTGTATTGTAATGAGTGTAACTATGCTGTCATACAATAGCGGAATTGTAACAGAATGCTTAGCAATAATGTTTCTATGGTAATAATGTTTCTATGGTAACGCTGTTCCTATGGCAACATAGTTTCTATGAAAACAGAGTTTCTATGGCAACACCCAAGGACCGTTGAGCTGTCCAAGACCGTTGAGCTGTCCGGCACTCTCTTGAGAGTGCCCACGGTTGCGAGCCAGCGAGCAGACGTGGGTTGTGGCGCAGCCACAACCTTGGCACGAGTACCGCCCATAAATCAAATATCCCTAGAAGCCGAAGCCAGTGCTTCTGGTCGAGTAGTGTTGGGGTTTGTGCAATGCAAAGGGTTGGGGACGAGTACCGCATGACACCGTATTAGGGAGGTTCAAAGCTCTCAGTACGCTGCGAAACCGAGTACTACAGTACATAATATACCCCACAAATACTCGAGTGCTCGTACAGGTGTGCTAGCACAAGTGCTGCTTGGATAAAATGACCGTACCTCTGTGCTGGTACTGGTATGGCGCATCCCTCCTCCTGAGGTTTGCTGTGTACCGGTACCGTAATTTCCAAAAGAAAACACACCTCCACCAAAACACTTGTACTCGAGTACCTTCCGTGTAGACTACCGGGTGCTTTGAACCTTCCTACTCGAGTACTTGCTGGGTAGTTTAGTCTTGGCACAGAAGGCACACTTCCAAAAGCATCCCAAACTACGGGGCGAAATGTCCTGGTTCCCCAGTTTTGAATCTATTAACGTTTGGCGAGGGTACAGTACAAGTACGGATATGATGGCATGGAGTCGCTGCATATCATTATGGCGGAACCGGCTACCAGCACGCGCTGCACGGGAGGAAGAGCTCCCGATTTTGACCAGAAACACCTCTTTTAGAATCCTGAAATGACTTTCCCTACCGGTTATCCCCTTTCCTCATCCCCTCTTCCTCACCCCCCCCCCGTGCCGCACTTTTTTTTATACCGTGCTCGATTACAATATACAGTGTTGTACAAGTGCTCGAGTACTCGAGTATACCGGTTGTGTGTGCCCTTGTCGCGTGGGGAATATTGGTGTGGGAAAATACCGACAGGGTGGCCCCTCGTTTTAACGGTGAGGAAGTTGCGGGGCATTGGTTCACGGGCTGGGAGCTGTGCACGAGGCGGTTTGCCGTAAAGAGAGGGAAGAAAACAAAAGAAATTGAGCATGATACTTGTACGGTAGGAGTACGATACTGTAGAAAGGCAAAAAAAAAAAAAGGAGAGTGTGAGCGAGGGAAAAAGTAAAAGAAATCAAAAAGAAGAGTGAAGGAAGAAACTTTGGCGTTCAGGGGAAACGGGATGATTTACGGATGGGGTATCGTCGATTGAAGCAACCCATGGGCAATTGGATAAATTTGGATGCATGAGTGGACGAAGGGAGCTTTTCTTTTCTTTTTCATGCACAATCAAACGGCAATACCGGTAACTCGAACGACGATTCCGGCAGCTAGGAATACCGGTACTGTACTTGTACTCGAGTACTTGTACCTCGGAGTAGATTACAGTCCCATACATGGGTGGTCGAATTACCGGATTAGATATCACACCTATCAAGCTTATTATTATCACGGTCTAGAGTACCGTGGTTTACAATGATGCATGATGAGATAAGGTACGGTATAGCGCTTGCTACTCGAGTACATTGAATCGGAGTACGGTGCAAGTAATTACCAAGAATCTTACTCTGAAATAACAGGTACACGGGTGGAATTTGCCGCTCTGGTGCTCGAGCACAGGTACCGGTACTGGTATGGGTACGGGTATGTTTACGGTAGGGCATACTGTTTCTCCGACTCCATAACTGCAATTCCTTCTCGGCTTCCCCATTTACCGTACATCGATAAAGGGTTGCGAAAGTCTCGCACTGTGTTGCGTTCAATAGACTCTTTAAATACCCTACCGGCACTTGTACCACGATGAACACGGTAAGGCTGGGAAAACGTTTCTGGAGACGTCGCCCTTTGGCAGGGCGTAGACCACGGGGAATAAAGAGCCACGAGCGGCGGGCACTACGGCTGGCCGGTGGGCCACACCACAAAGAACGGCCCAAGCCACACTGAAGCGCATTGGCACAGTGGTGCTGTACTAGTAATCACTACTTGTACTCGAGTACCTGTACACAGTGCTCGTACAATACGGTACGGTACGAGTACTAGTACTTGTGCTCGAGGACCGGTAGATTTACATGAGCCCATCTTTGGCCATGGCTTGCTCGTGAGAGCGAGCTCCTCGGGTAAAAGGTGTGCTCTCGAGTACTCGAGTAAACACAAAGGATGGCGACGGATGGTGTGCCGTACAGCTGGGACCTCTGAACAGGGGCCTGGCCCCCGCCCTTGCTGGGTTTATACCGGTATGCGGCCAGCCTGATTTCCCCAATGGGAAGGGCTAAAAGGTTCAGACCGACAGGAGTTGGTGGTGCTCAAGTATCATACAGGTACTGTACTCGAGTACGGGTACTCGTACTTGTACGGTACAGTGTACAGTATCATACCAGGGGATCTCGCTCGACCCTCTCTCCCTGCACGTCCCGTTGTATTTACCGGTATTTTGCACACCGTTTTTTTTTTCTTCTTTCCTTTCTTTTTCTGTATTTTGGCCCCTTGTGCAGTTGTGGACGTTCATGTTCCTGCTTTTTTTATTTTCTTTTTATTTTCTTCCTCATTCCTGTTCCTGTGCCCGTTTTGGTGGTTGCACGAGACGAGCTCCAGCACGAGTGAGCTCCGAGCGCGGCGTACGCGAGGGCAAGAGAAAACAAGAGAGTGTCATAATTGCTCAAGGCCGGGCCATAGACTGGCTTACTGCTCGGGCGCACTGTGCGGGTACCGGTACTCGTGCGAGCGCTCGAGTACGATGTGCTCAGCAGTGAGCGAGCGGGCCCACTCACTCACTACGGTACCTTCCCAACTTGAGGAGACGAGATGCGGAAATAGTGGGGAAAGTGAGAAACCTGTGCCATATGGATCAATGGACCAATGGGCCATGAACATCGCCCTTCCCCCCCTGGCGGTGCTTTGATTGTGCACTGTTCTGCGGGCAGCAGACCAGAAACAGGGCCAGGATTCGGGTATGGAAACGTGGGAGATTTAAGCATGGGAAACGGTGAGCATCCGATCCGCCCACCGAATTGGTTCTGATGGAGAAACAAGGTAAAACAAACAATTTCCTCCACCGCCATAGCAAACCTTTCCGGATTGCATCTCCTCCCATGGAATACTGCCTCCGTCCTCCTGTCCAATACTCGTACCGGTACGTTAGCGGTTGGGCAAGTACAGGTACGAGTGCTAGTACTGTACTCGAGTACATACGATGGTGCAACATCAGTACTTACCACTTACCAGATAAATCGTGCATCAACGCTCTTGCCTGGCTTTCCCCCTCTCAATACTCGAGCACGCAGTCCGATACCGGACTCGGTATCATAGTACCCTTCATCATCATCTCCTAACCGCATCATCCTGTCCGATTACTCTGTTGGTGGGGGAGTCCTTGCCATCATACCATGGGCCACGGCTACTCGTCCCCCCTCCCCCCAAAAAACAACAACAATAACAACCTTTCCTCCTCCTCCCCAACCTGACCATTCAGCTTAGGCCAGCCCCTTTCACTTCCGGTACTCCCCCAAACATCCCCTCCGTCCTTTCCCTCTTTCCTTTTTATTTTACGGTATTCTACCGGTATTTCATTCTGGCTTTTGCTTTTTCACTCTTTCATTCTTGCTTTATTATTTTTCACCCCCCCGCTCCCCTTCTCCCCTTGTGTTCGTCCTTTACCGGTACACTCCCCCCTTCCCTTCTCGTTCCTGTTTCTGACTTCATTCATGCCCTTGTCAATCCTTACTCGCCGCCGCCTCTATTGTTTTTCACTCTTTTGATTTCTTGCTTTCCCCTCGTCCGGGGTTCCTACACATATTTCCCCTTCCTCTTCCTTTATCCGACACACCGGAATCGAGTGCTCTTGTCACCTTCCCGGCTTCTGCGTTCCCGGTTGGATGTCCGATGTTTGAACGTGGCAATGGATCGAAGTCTACAGGAACCAGCGTGTATGTACCGGTGGTCGATAACTCACCACGGCTGACCCGTACATATTTCATGGCTACCCCTCCGCTGGCCCCTCTGGTTGTGGGCTTTGAGGATTCCGGGGCTCTGAACACCCCAAAGCAGCAGAAGGGTTTCTTTTCGCTATTTTCACGTTTTGGTGGGAAAAACAAGTCTCTATCTAATATCATTACAAAGCCTGAAGCACTCGCCAAACCCGTTGAAAGCAATAGAGCTTCCGTCCCGAATACGCCGATTACACCCTCAATGAGGCGCTCTCTATCTATTCCGGTGTTTAACGCTTCCGCAACAAATGATCACTCTCCTTCCTCACCTTCCCGGAGGTCATGGGAACCTGTTCCTCTCAACGAGGCTTTTGCTCAGGCCATTCGAGTTGCCTCCCTCTCGGCCTCCTCTCTTTCGATGGAAACTCTGATCAGACGAAACTCTGAGCGAGGCAAGGGCCCGAAGGACAGGCGTGGTCGCATTCTGCATCGAAGCCACGCTTCTACTAGGTCTGTAGATTTGGATTGGACACGCAAGACTTTTGTGCTGATCGAGGGATTTCTCCTCCAATATGCCGGGGATGGCCCTCACGATCGAGGTCCGGAGAAGACCCTGCAGCTCACTCCAGCCTCCATCGCGTTTGCAAGCGATGTGATTCCTGGTAGGCCGTGGGTGTTACAGGTTTACCGAAGCGCTGGCCCCGACGGTAACTTATTGCCTGAACGAAAAGGCTCCTTCTTGTCTAAAATTGCATTCAAGGGTCCTGCAAAGAATACTGCAGTATCTCTTTTGTTGGTTTTTGACGGAGCTGAGGAAATGGATGCTTGGATGGGATGTATAAGGGCCGAGGCTGTCAGGCTTGGGGGAGGAACTGTAAATAAACCGGCGAATGAAATTGTCGTCGGTGGAATACGGGAGGAGGAAGAGGGTGAAGAGCAAGGTGACCCTCGCCACACTAGGAGATTTGTTATAGATCGCGCGGCGGGCTCGTTTAAGAGCGAAACTATTTCAGACGGAAACACCTCGAAGCGGGCTTCCACGTATTATCGGTCCTCCTTAGATGCAGGGAGATCGTTTACAACAACGGTTTCCGGGGATCACGTTCTCTTGGAGCATCTTCGCGGATCCAGGCTTTCTCTCAACTCTACCCACGGGGCCAGAGTTTCTACTGTTTCGCCAGACACGAGTCCCGAAAGGTCCTCGACACGGAACAAGCGATCTTCCATGGCTCTGTCGGCTCGATCACGTTCATCAATGGAGCTAAAACCGCCCTCCCAGAGGCCACTTTCAGTCGTAGACCGTGATGGCAATCTATACTGGATCCGGACACCTTCACCATCTGCTCCCAACTTTTCCCTCCCCATTCCCCTTTCCGGTGGTCACCCCCAGATGGGAAGCAGGCGTTCGACTTTCTCGACCACCGGAGCAATATCTCCGATGCCCATCCCGCCCATTTCCACTCGGCCGAGTTTGTCCGCGATGTCCACGGTCGGGGCCCTCTCGGAAATATCACACCCACGGACGCGGCCGCGCCAATCCCAGTCCAACCCCCCGTCCCCGTCGGTAATCGCATCACCAATGGCAAAATCAACGCCCTTACCTGTGAGGCCGCAGCGCCCTGCATCCATGTTTGACTCTCGGCCCTCGCCGCCCTCCGAGATGCAGAATCTCTCAAAGTCTCCATCAATCAGGAGGCACCATCTGCAAGCTGGAATTGCGGTACCGCCCCGGACCAAGTCCCTCCGCAGAAAATCCATGACTTCAATTGGGCCGTCTGGAACCGGAGCCGCGGGACCACCACTGCATCCGCCTCCCTCCATTCCTCTTCCTAGATTGCCATCTAGTGAGGATGGCACTTTCTACTCTTCTTCCATGCCTTCATCGCATTATCGGAAACTTCCACCCCCGCCTGGCCCTAATCCTCCAAGGAACAAGTCTTTAGGGAACAGGCATTCATTTCATGGGTGTTCGCCGAGAGAATTGCGTTTAATGTCTTAATCCCCACGTCACGTTTCTTCCTTTCCCTTTCTGCATTTCGTTTGTTAATCCCATTTGTTGCAGCATTTTCCTTCCACCAGCGCTGGCTTTGGGGCTCTCATAGACGTGAGGAACTTGTTCTGTCTCGGGTCTGGATCTCATTGGACCACTCGTACAAAATGCTTTACTTGTGAATTTCTCTTTGATTTTTTTTTTTCAGGGCTATCGCTCATCGCCCATCTTATCGTGGCTTGGCGCTATTTTTCCGTTCTTTTAGGGAGGAAATGGTTATACCCGGTTTGCTCATTTTACTCTTTTCACTTTGATTTTTACTTATTCATGGGTGTTTCTCGTTTGGGTGAGGGGCGAATCTGTAACATTAGTTGGCCCGACGAATGGGCCATGGAGGGGGGTATCATAGGTTGGGAGGGAAGATGCGGTCATCCGTTGAAAAAACAAAAGTTTGCTTCTGTGAGTTGGGATCCTAGTCTTTTTTTTCCTCCTTTTTACGTTTTGTTCGGGATCATTTTTTTATTTGCTTTTTTTATGGCCTCTAGAGCGTACAGGTAGGTGGTGGAGTTGGTGGTGGCGTGATAGCGAAAGGTGCCGGGTGAGTGAGTGGACTGACGGGTTTGTTGGATTGGGCTAACAGCACTGTATTTTTTAATGAGGTTATGCTTGAATTCGGGGCGTTCGAGAGAGCAGTGAGTGAGCGAGAGAGGAAAGCACTTTCATGTACTTGTACGGTAGACGGTATATTATATAATAATACCTTTTTCGAAAGAAAAAAAAACTCCTCCCGATAATTGTAGCGTGCGGTTGCACTCAGGTACAAGTGCTCACATTTCTGCGCGACATTTTCGTAAGGTGGGATTTGATAGGCCCGATTTTAATGTTGTACGAGTATTGCCGGTATGCACATCCTGCCGCTCTCTTTCCCCTTCCCCTTCCGAGACTACCGTACTGTATGTATGTCGGATGCAGGTACAATCAAACTGGATCGTATGCTTCCTTCCTTTTGCCAAGGTGGCTAGCATTGTTTGTACTGTAGTGTACGGTACTGTACAGTACGGTAGGTATCGTAAATATCATTAGGTGTGTTTATGCATGTGGATGGGTGGGAGGAGACACGGTATCGTACCACATGATTTTTCCACTGGCATAAGTCTACCACGGTAACTGTGCGATTGGCTGTAATGGAGTACCGGTAGTGCTGAACTTGTTACGTTGGCTTTCTTTGCTTTTCTTCTCTCCTTCTCCCCCCCCCCCCCCCCACCCAAACAGAAAAACGCTTCGGAGGCACATTTGCTCAGCGTGGGTCCGCAAAGTGTTATCGGTATGATACTCGAGTACCTGGTAGTCATACGGCAGGTGGTGGGGGTACCGTATCACGAGCATGCTGCGCTGTATCGTCACCATCATAACGGTATCACACCGGCACGAGCACCCGCGTGGAGCACAGGCCACGCCGTTCGCCCCTGGAGCCTATGATAGTACCGTACCGGTAGGGTGATTCTCTCGTGCAAGCAAGCTCGCCCCTTCCACCTTTCATGCTGGTGGCGCCTTCTGCCCACCTTTCCGGAGTCACAACGGTTTCGGTGGGGCGATGGGGGTTAGGCTATGCTCCTGGCAAGCAAGCAAGCAAGCAAGGGGTATCATACTTGTACTCGATCACCGTACGGGTGTTGGATGGGTTCCGGGTGCCATCCAGTAGCCCTGTCGGAAAATTCATGGACACTCGATGACATGATACTCGTAGATCTGGCAGCAGGGCCCCCACCGGCACTGTACTCGTACTCGTACGGTACCGTACTCATACAGTACGGGCACCACGAGCGCAGCATTTGTGCTCATTCAGGTGTCTTGGATAACATAGACTATTGATTTTTTTTCCTTCCTTTTCCCCCACAGCCTCTGCTTCCAGCCCATGCCTTTCAAGTGTTGAAGCGCTTTTTGCAGGGACGAGCTCGTTCACTCCCGGCAAGTGAGAAGGAAAGTAGACTATTATTTACCGTAGTTGTGGGCATGGGGTAGTGGCCCGATGGCATACTAGTAACTTATCATACCGGTATCATACTTGTACCGTTATGATGCTAGTAATCCCGTCCCTGTGGACCGGTCTAGTCTGCTCGTAGCATCCTCCGCGCTCCGGGTGGGGAGGAGAGTACGAGTACAGTACCGTATGATACCGGTATGATGCGATAAATACTGGTGTGGATCATAGTACCGGTAGTGTTTTGTATTGGATGTGGGGTTTCCCTTTTCTTCCTCCCTGTGTTCCATGTGCCGTTCCGGGGTTTGCTACGGTCCGGCACTCGTACACTCTTGACAAGCTGTGAAGGACAAAAGCCCAGTGTTGGGCCCACTACGGTATACGCATAGGCCTTATCTGATGATATGGACATACCGTATCAGTCTTTTCTACGTGTAGTAGATTCATAGAATACTCGTACCGATACCGGTACTCGAGTACCGGTATTGTACGGTACAGTACGTACTCCACGGTATCATACACGTGACTCTTGTGACGACCATTACTCAT
Source organism: Tuber aestivum (assembly GCA_900010015.1). Lineage (NCBI taxonomy): Eukaryota > Fungi > Ascomycota > Pezizomycetes > Pezizales > Tuberaceae > Tuber > Tuber aestivum. The sequence goes on from LN891098.1 coordinate 163,109, forward strand.
CCCTGCAGATCCTGCAGGTAAATCAAACAGGCTTTCTAATCTGTTGCCCTAATTAAGGGAAGCGCCCGGTTTTTCCCCCTTGGACCGCCGACGTGCGTACTCGAGTATGCTTGCTTGCTTGAATTTGCTTGGCTGGGGGGAGTTCGCTTGTGTGAGTTTCCCTTGACGTAAAGAACTGTGCCTTACCTTACCTTGACCTTACCGTACCTTGGCCCTACTGTTGCTCATAGCAAGAAGTGCTGTTTAACCCTTCTTCCTCCCTACCAGTGTATCATACCACTACCGACCTGTGAACCTGGGGAGGGGGGGGGAATTTCATGACCTTTTTTTTTTGTTTTGAAAGAAAAGAAAAAAAGCACGTCACGTCGGAGTATAACGGAGAGATTCCAGGGGGAAGGAGGTTTTTTTTTTCCCCCCTTTTTTGCCTGCAGTTTGCTGTCTGCTCCGGATGAGCGAGGATATTCCCACACCCGAGGAGGAGGAGGAGGAGGAGGAGATACTAATTGAGCAGCCGGAGAACATCGGCGGCGTCAGGCTTGATCCGAATTCTTATACTGCGCATCGGCTGGTTTGTTCATCCCTTCCTTTCTTCTTCCTCGAGGAGTTTGTGGACTTGGTGATGAAGCTGACTGTATGTATGTACGGGTGTGCTTGTAGCATCATGCTACTCCTGAACATTTACATGTCACGACGCGACGGGTGTAAGTTTTGCACCTCTCTTCTCATTCCCAGGGCCCCTCTAACGGTGTTTAGCTTTGTCGGGCCGATACCTATGGGCTGGTTGAGGAGCCACCGGTCAGAGTGGTACAAGCACCATATCGGCGTGTTTGGAGCGGGAGGGAACCCGACCTTCACCGCCGCCGAGGATGGTTGCGGGGAACCGAGGCTTGGGGGTTTGGAGCGGCGGGACACGGGCGATTGGTGGGCGGAGGAGGTTGAAGGGGGAGGTCCTAGAGCTCTCGATGGCCTCCCCGGGACTCCCGGGCCCGTTCCGATACCACGGCCGAGTACAATGGCCAGCGAATCACGGAGGAGGAAGGGCAAAGGAAGGGCTACTGCTACGGATGGGCCGGGACGGCGGCCAGCGTCTCAGGGATCACGCAAGCGCTCGAAACCGGCGGGCATGAATCGGGGGGAGTCGTTTGCGACGGCTAACGAATCCTGGGACTCTGCCGAGGAGAGGCAGGAGCAGGAAGACGAAGAGGAGGAGGAGAATGCTCCGCCAATGCGGACGATAGAGAGTTTGCACGTTGAGATGGAATTGGAGGGGTCTCTCGAAGGTCTTGTAAATCAAGCGCCAGTTCCTCTTAGCGCGGGAAGCGACGTAGCAGCAAGTTCAGTTTCCCCGGCTCGATCTCTGGAGGCATCTAATTCGCTGGCATCTCTGTTGAAGCACGACGCGCAAGCTCGAGAAAGATTATCGAGACAAGCGTCCTCCCAAGGACGCGCCCCACCTCTCGAACGCAAGCAATCGGGCGGGAAACTCGGAATTCTTTCGAGAGCTCGGGGTTCACGGTCGCCGAAGAAGAATGCTGCCGGCAGTTCCTCACCCCCGCCTCCCCCGCCTGCCGAACGTGTCGTTACTAATAAGGAGCGGGTCACTGGAGGTCTAGTACGCTTTAATACAGCTGTAGACGTCCGTGAGCGGGATAGGGAGATGCAGATGAAGCTCGCTGATCTCAGTCGGAGCAGGACGTTCCGTCAAATGGGGCGGTGTCATCACAATTTCCGGAGACGGGAAGGGGAGATTGTCAAGATGGAGAATATGCTTGTCCGAGTGGAAGTATCTGCTATACCTGTGCCTGGGGAATACGATGAGAATGAGAGCATGAAGGTCGTCACTCGATTGATGGAGAAGTGGCGGGAATTCGTCGTGGTCTGTCGCCAGACTGGGGAGAAGGAGACACCATTAGCCTTGCTACTCTACAAGAAGAGGGTCGTTCCGGCCATTGACAGGCCGAGGATCTCCTCTCACGGAGTGAGGAAGATACCGCTTAATCCGAAAACCACTAAAGTCAATCTTTACTCGACTCTGGACAAGACGCTGGTTGTTTGGTTGCCATACAAGCAGGGGTCGATTATTTATATTATGCGGCCTCGCTGCAGTTCTTCATCTGTGGAGTGGTATACATTTCTTCACGGAGCGCTGGGCTGGAACAGATCGGACAAGTTACTTATATCTGTCCCGGACTTGTCCCTATCAATCACGGTTGACAAGCCTTTTGCACGGGTGGAGCAGAAATTGCGTGAAGATTCAGACGATGAGGCACCAATTAGGGAGGAGAGGGCTGTCGCTAAAAACCTGCTGAACCGAAGCATGCAACTGCTAGGGGAAGTCAAAGAATGGGGCGATATCACAGACCACTGGAGGAAGGATGAGCGCATGGGGTTGGTGTGGAGGCGTTACGACCGCTTGGAGTGGATCCATGGGGTAGGATTATTTGCAGAAGTAATTGCTTGATCCCATTGCTAATAATGGTATAGGTGAATGAGCATAGGATGTACGGAACTATGGCTATGCAGAAGGTTTGTCTCGTGTTTTTTTAGCCATGATTGGTCACCCATTGCTAATTTTTTTTGTTGGGGGGGGGGGTAGACGCATGAGCTAGAGATACGGCCCAAGACTCATTACCCGACTAAGGTTAGGGTTGGTGGCGAGGAAATGACGGAACCTGCTCCGGTCGAGGGGTTCCTACTTCGATTGACGTCCGGGAAGGGCCACCAGGAACGCCTAGGCAAGCTCTTCTATAAGCGTTTGTACTTTACCACTCATGACAACCTCCTTTGCTTTTGCAAGCCCGCGAGAGCGTTGCCTCCGCCGCCGCCAAAATTGCCGGTCAATAAAGGGGCTATCCCAAAGCCCAGTGAGATCAAGGACGAAATCCCACTCATATATGCCGTAGCACCCTATGCCCCAGACGCGGACGGGGACATCGCTTGGATCACAAGGGGCACGGCGAAAGAGATTGGCTCCCGTGATAGAGATGCTTATGACGAAGGGGAGAGGAAGGTCAATACCCTGCTGAGGGCCGAAGGGTTCATTGATCTATGCAACGTTGTCGAGGTGCGCTGCGCCGGGCGGCATTCACAAGGCAGAGATACTGGGGCTGGTCACAGCGAATTGGCGGGCTCTGATCGGCCTGTGCTGGATACGAATCGCGAGAATGGGGCTGTTGGCGAGTTTAATGATGGGAAGACATTCGAGCTTGTCCTTGACAATGGGCTAACCTTGAGGTTGCAGGTGGGAGTTTTGCATGGCTGGGCAATATGGATGGATGCTGACCGAGATACAGGGTTATGATCAAAGGACCAGGGACGAGTGGGTGACAAGGTTGAAGGATTTGGTCAAGTACTGGAGGGTGAGGGATAAGGAGGATTTGGCTACCATCAGAAGGACCAGGGATGCGAATCTGAAGCTGCTGAACTTGGACGAAGAGATGGAGTCGGCCGTTGGGCAGTTTGCCAGAAAGTGGGAGGTGTCTCGATCGATCGCATCGGGGGAAATATTCAATGTCTGCGGGCTGTCCTCTTGCAGGGCTATTACAGTACGTTGGGTGGTGATATCGTAACACAAGACGCAGCTAACACAGAGCCACAGATGTCCGGCGTCCTATACCGCAAGCCCCGCCGTCACTCCACCTTCAACCGCTACAATGTAGTCCTCTGTCACGGCGAACTCCTAACCTTCCATAACACCTACCGCAAAAACTCCGGGGCCGAACTCCCACACATTCACCAGGAACGCCATCTCTCACTCTCCCTTCGAGATTGCTTCGTCTACTCGGGCCTGGTGACGGAAAGCGAACTCCTCTACCAGAACCAGACATTTGACTCCAACACTCCGGGTCGTCATGCGCTTCCCCGAGTGTATCAGGATGGGATGACATCCCATGACGAGGACACGATGACCTGCTTCGTAATCTGGCATGGCATGAGGAGGAACATTTTCAAGACTAAGGATGATGAAGGGAAGACTGTTAGGTATCGTGTTACTGCGCTGGGAGAGACAGGGAAGTCGATCGTGTTTAAGGCGAGGAGCAGGCTGGAGAGGGATGCTTGGGTTATGAGTATTGGGATGGAGATTGAGAGGTTGAATGCTACGGCACCGGAGGATATCCGGGTCACGGCTTGATTGTGGTGTATTCTCCCGGTGATTGGGATTTTGGGATTTTCTTCTTGATTGTTTTTTTTTTTTTTTGGAGGGGGAGGGGTTTCAAAGCATAGCGAATGGTGTTTCCCTGTTTTTTATGTAATAATTTTTCTTCCCCCGTTTCCCTTCTCCCTTTCTACTAATGTTTCATTTGTAGTCTTTGAGCCCTTTTGCTCGCGCTCTCGGTTTTGGTGTAACTCCTAGTTTAGTGTAGTAGTCTGAACATGTCGGGTATAACCTCTAATATTAACAATACTTACAAAAACTATATACATATTTACACCCCCCCCTTCATGGAATCGTTCGATCACCCCGGGCCCTGCACTTTAAGGCCCCAACCCTCCCCATAGAATCCTCCTTAACCCTCCCAGCCCTCGATGGTGGCCAAACTACATGAGTAACCTTTGCCTCAATCAAAGCTTTCGGAATCTATCCCCCAATCAGCCCCAGATACTTGTTTCAAAAAGAAAGAAAGAAAGAAAGAAAGAGGTAGAAGGGGGGGGGAAAGAAAGAAAAAAAAACCCACAGGTCCATAAACATTACTATCAACCGACCAAAAGCCTTCATCCCCCTCCACCCACACCTTCCCCGCCCCAACCTTGACCGCCTCCCCCACCCTCCCCCGCCCCTCCCCACCCACCGGCCTGACGACGACCACATCCCCCTCCAGCCCCACAACCCTCTTGACAGCGACCCTCTCGGGATCCACCGGCGAACGGTACAGCACCACCTGCCCGCGCCGGAGGTTCTCCGTAGCGTTGTGCCGTTGCGCGAGTATCACGTCGCGGGACAGGGTCGGCGACATGCTCCTCCCGTGGATCCTGTGCAGGGAGTAGACGTGGTTCGTTACGAAGATTAGGATTGGGAGGGATTTTAAGGCCTGGAGGAGGAAGGGGGGGGATGGCATTTTTTGTTTTTGTTTTTGTTTTTGTTTTGGTGGTTTGTGGTGATGGGGAGGTTGGTTGGGATAGGGTCTTTTTTTTAATTAATTTTTATTTTCTTCCCTCTTTCAAAGGTGTTGTATCATACGGTGCTGGTTCCAGTGGTCGGTCGTCGGTCGTCGGTGGTGGTTGTGGGGGGGGGGATGGGATGGGTCGGTGGATAAGATAATTTAATTATGATAACCGTGCCGTACGGGTACGAGTAGGGTGCAGGCAAGCGTTGAAGCTAGGGGTTGGGGTTGAATTGATCGACCAACCGACTGGGTTAGGTTTAGTTAGCTTACTTTAAAGTGCAGAGTCCATTAGACTAATTTTGCAGTGCTACTGTACTAGTGAATTATTAGCGTGTGGTAGTTTATACCGTATTATATCATAACTTCCACGCATTGTACTTGTATTTGCAATTTGCTATCGGGAAACACAGTGGGGTGTTTAGGGAATCCGTATCAGATTAACATCTTGGGAATACACTACTACCATGAGAAATTCGGGATCCATAGACGCAAATTTGCCATGAAAATGAAAGTGGAAGTGAAAACCAAAAAAAAACAAAAAAAACGCCGATTCTGCCGTTTGTTTGTACAAAACTTAGCACCGGTCTAGCCCATCGCGACAAACAAAATTGGGGGCAAAAGTGGTGCTAATCCCGGGTTATTGAGGAGAAGTAGGAGTAGAAGAATATGCCGGCGAAAAACCGGTCTTTCTATTGGTGTGGGGGACCACCGATTCTGCGGCGTATTGAATATTTTTTACAAGAAAAGGGAGAAAAGCAGGAGGGAGAGAAGCTTAATGCTGATATAGTTCCTCGGTAACTATGACGAATCCGCCATCCTCGTGGGCCTGAGGGTCGGAAGTAATATGCTGGTTTTGTTGGTGGTGGTAGTGGTGGCGATTCGGGTCTTGAGGTCCGGGAGTTTCCTCGAACTTTGGTGATATCAGGAGGGTGTTACTATGAAGTGCTGCCGCAGCGGAGGAGGAGGAGCCGGTCACGATTTCCTGGGGGGCTTTCTGTTCAGGTTGTTTTGTAGAGTCTTCCTTGTCGCCTGCTGGGGGGAAGTAATTCCTGCAGTAGCAGGATCAATAACCATACATCAAAGAGTATGGTAGAGGGTACTAACGGCAGCAACTCGATATACGCAATCTCATCCTTGCTCTCAAACGTGCAAAAGACTACTAATCGCAACCTCCGCCCCTCCGCCCCGCCCTCCTGCTCCTCCCTATCCAGGAAATCCCTAACAGTCGAAATCGCCACCTCCGCCGCCTCGTAACTCGGGTACCCAAACACCCCCGTAGAAATGGCCGGAAGCGCAATGGTATCTAATCCATTCGCCACCGCCAGCCTCAAAGAAGCCAGATAGCAGCTCGCGAGCAGCGAGGCATGCTCATTCGTCCTGCGCGCCCTCCAGTACACCGGCCCGACGGCGTGAATCACGTTCCGGCAGGCCAACTCGTACGCACCCGTGATCTTTGCATTGCCGGTCTCACACCCGCCCAGTGTCAAACATTCCGCTAGCAGTCCGCGTCCCGCGGCGTTGTGGATCGCACCACAGATACCGCCGGCATTGAGGAGCGATGTGTTTGTGGCGTTCACAATTGCCCCGTTCGGGAGGGAGAGTTTGGTTATCTCGCTGCGGATCAGGCCCACTCTGGTGTTTATGGTTGCGGAAGGGGTGCGCTGTGGGGCCTTGCTGCTGGGTATTAGGCGCTTTGCGTGGTAGAGGAGTGAAAGGCGGGGGATTTCGGATTGGGGGATGGACATTTTGGCAGTTGGTTTGGTGGTTCGGGGGAGAATTGTTTAGTTTGGAGTTTGTGGTTGTGGAGTGGATCGATGTTTGGTGGTGGCGGGGTGATTGTGGCGGTGGTGGGGCAAAAGATTAGATTTGGAGATAGGAGGGATGGAAGGATGGAGGGATAGAAGGGCGGGGGAGAAAGGGGGGGGGGTTTATACAAGCTCAGTCAATCAGTTTCCGTCTCGTGACTAACCCATGGCTCGGGCACAATGGAAGGAGAGGATAAGGGAAGAGAAGAGGAATTGTGGCAATGTTGGGGTACCCGAAAGGTACAGTACAGTTGTTATGATATCTTACAAGTATCGTTGTCACGAAGGAATCTCCCAAGCTACTGAAACCTGTCCTAAGCTGCTGGAGATGTTTCACAATGAAAGGAAGCTAGGCTACCAGCACTCGAGCACAGTACAAGTATCACATCATACTGCCACCGTCAAATAAACCCTGCAATTCTCGTAGCCTACCGAAGAAAGCCGGGGAATGGGGCAGAGACTCAGACACATCTGCGGCAGATTGTGGGAACTGGCTTACCGTAGCCTCCCGTGCATCACACACACTCACACACACACTCTTCTCCGCGTTATATCATACGGTGTGGTGGTTGGTAGAAAGCCCCATCTCCCTTTCCCCCACTGTCACACTCTCCCCCTGTGGACTGCATCTCTCCCCTGGCCTTCCAATGCAACCAGATAAACCACGATGATAACTCCATCATAAGTGCAACAATTGTGAGTAACCTAATCTACGGTCCATCACACATGATAACTCCAGCCACCACCACCGCGAGTTTTAAGAACGCATCATCATCATCACCTTGTCCCATAGCCACTCGCGCAGCAATCGAGCGGGCAAGGGAAAAAGGATTGACTCTTCCCCGTAAGCAGCCGCGCAACCTGTCACGAATAATGACGCGGACTTGGATCTTGATATGATACGGTACTGTAGCGGTAACGTTGACTGTTGCCAAGATAGGGTAACTCTCTATAATACTCGAGTGCCGGTAACGGGATCGGTGGTATCATACGTGGCCCGCAGCGTATCATACTGTGCCAAAGGGACTTGCCATACGGGCATTGTTTCTGTTCCCGTTACAATAGAGACAGAGTCACACAGTCACACCCTTCCCTCCCCTGCCTTCTTCTCTCTTCTCTTCTCTCTCCCCCTCTCCCCAACGTGAAGGTGACGCGTTCCACCTCCCCCTTCTCTCCTTCTCTCTTCCGAAATTACGGTATCGGGGACTGTACTGCACCACACCATTCGCAAACCCCTCCGGCCAAACTTGGACCCTCCGGACACATACAGTATGGCCGCCATTAAACCTATCGAAGGCCGCTCGGTACGTTGGAAATTCCTCCTCCTCCTCCTCTTCCTACTGGAATAGCTTGTAAGAAGAAAAGGATTGTTGTAGAAGGAAAAAATGTATTAAATTGAGTCTTGCGTGGCCGGTTTTGTGCTATCGCCTTGGGTTGGCTGGTTTTTGATAGGTTCACCAAATACAATCTGGGCAAGTTATCAGCGAGGGCTTGACTTCTGTTGTTAAAGAATTGGTGGAGAATGGGTTGGATGCTCACGCTACGTCTATCGGTATGGTGGTTGCCCTCTTCTTGCACTGCCATTCTGTATGGGTTCTGATTGTTTGTGCGTGGGAGCTGGGGGAGAGTAGAGGTTAGATTTAAGAGCAATGGCCTCGATGCGATCGAGGTTATGGATAATGGGGATGGGATTTCGCCGGACAATTATGAGAGCATTGGTAAGGGATACATTTTCCCTTATTTTCGTTTTCTTTTCCTTTCCTACTGGTGGAGATTTTTGTCTGAATACGTGCCTGTCTATCTAGCTCTCAAGCATTGGACTTCCAAGTTGACCTCGTACGCGGACCTTGATTCCGTCACCACATTCGGCTTTCGAGGGGAGGCATTGTCCTCGCTATGTGCTCTCTCGGACCTCCAGATAATCACCGCGACGGCGTCTGAGGCTCCGAAGGGCACAAGGCTTGAGTTTGAGATGTCCGGGAGGCTCAAGTCCCGCTCTGTCACCGCTGCTCAGAAGGGGACTGCCGTCCTTGTGGAGAGTATATTCAAAACGCTCCCGGTTCGCCGGAAGGAGCTGGAGAGGAATATCAAGAGAGAGTATACCAAGGTTTTGGGTATATTGCAGGCTTATGCTGGCGTATGTGTTGGCGTCAAATTCTCGGTGTTTAATCAGCCGGCGAAAGGGTATGTTGCCGCGCTTGTTCGAATGAAAGAGGGTACTGACTGAATTATCAGGAGGAGAACTCCGGTGTTTGCCACCAAAGGCAATCCCACCGTTCGAGAGAACATTTCAAATGTCTTTGGGGCAAAGGCTCTGTCTGCCTTGGTCCCGATGAATTTGCAGTTTGAAATGAAGCCTACGAGGAAAGGATTTCAGAAAGGGGTGGAACCTCAGTGAGTCCCTTCCTGTTATGTTCTATCTAACCCGTGGGTGAGCTTACCTATGATTTCGCGCTTTAGGGAAAAAATGGTCAAGATTGTGGGGTTTATATCACGGCCTGTCGTTGGGGAGGGCAGGCTGGCCCCTGATCGTCAGATGTTCTTCGTCAACGGAAGGCCTTGCATGCTACCCCAGGTACGTGACTACATCCGGGAAGTGATCTGGGCATAGTGCTCATAAGAGAACAAGGTTGCTCGTGCTATAAACGAAGTGTACAAACATTTTAATGTGACCCAATCGCCATTCATATTCGCTGACATCCAACTTGATACCAGTTAGCCCTTCTTTCTGTGCATATTGTAGACGGGCAACTCTAATCAAGAATAGACGCATACGACGTCAACGTTTCCCCCGACAAGAGGACCATCCTCCTGCATGATCAGGCGGAAATGATGGAGTCATTAAAAGTATTTGCCTGAGGCTCCTACCCATAAAACAGTACTGACGGGGCAACAATAGGTTTCGCTGACAGACTTATTCGACAATCACGAACAAACTGTCCCGAACTCAATGACTCAGTCAAAAGCGCAAAACTTGAAGCAGATGACTCTAGATAAAACTCCCACCAGACCTACTCGAGCAACGCAGCGAGTGATGGAAGATAATTCTGCTGAAGAGGATGACACAGAGTATTATGCTCCGCCCAAATTGCTCAACATTCTTTGTTCATCGCCTTCCCGTGCTGCCGCTTTTGATTCCCTCTCGTTAGGACATTCTCCAGAAGCAGGTTCCAATGCGAAGGGGAAAGGCAAAGAGATCTATGCAGCACCTTCCTCCCGGGACACCAAGAATCCCGATAAAGCTTGCGGGCCACCCGAGGGGCCCGATGCTGCTGGTACCCAAGATTCTGAAGATATGGAGGAAGATGTCACGCTTCCGTCTCTGCACCTGGAGTCTCATGGCTTCGTGTCTCGGGCTTCTACGGGTGCCGTTCCTGCTACTTCATATAGGTCGCCTAGGAGGCCGCAGAAGGCCGCAGCAACGATCAAGATTGGTGACCGAGAGCCGGTGACCGCCGGGGAAAACAGCCCCCCACACTCGCCCACTAAACGGAGGAAGATTGGCAATGGACAGGCGAACATGAAGGGCAAGAAAATTGGTATTTCCAAGTTCTCCAGTGCGCTTAGTCGGTTTGCAGCGCCGGGAACTGAACTGCCACCCCCGACCGCGGACGACGAGGAGTCTGAAGAGGATGATCTTATGGACGAGGGCGAGGATAGTCCAGAAGCTGTGGAGGGTGGCGAGAGCGGTGACGAGGCGGTTCAGGAGCCGGTGGTGGAAATTATGGCGTTAGATGGGGACGAACGAGGTGATGAGAGCAGATGTGACACCGAAATGATGGGGACCGTGCCACCTGCTGAAGGCGGTACTCCCCTCTTCCTCCCGAATCCGAACTCCGACGTCGACCCTAACAACGATCCCGAAGAGGACGAAGAGGTTGCCCTACGATCCCCAGCCCCCGAAAGCGATGAGGAATACGTAGAAGAGGGTTATATAGATGAAGAGCAAAACCGTCGGCAAACCGCTCAAACAGCCGAACGCCTCCTCAAAGAAGCCGAAGAGAAGTCTGCACAGCCCACAACCGAAGCCCTCGAACGGGCCCTGCGAATTCTAGAGGACTCGCACCAGATCTCCACAAAGAATGCGGTCCGCTTCGTCCCTACATCGATCGACAAGCTGCGGGACCGAGTGCATGACTTATCCAAAGTAGCCTCGACCATAAAACACACCACGTCATCAGGCCGGGGTGGGACTGGCCTGGAAGAGCGTGATGAAGTCGCAGAAGAGCGCTTAAACCTAACCGTCACAAAGCAGGACTTTTTCGAAATGCAAATAAAGGGGCAGTTCAACAAAGGATTCATACTAGCGACTCGGGCCGACGACCTCTTCATAATAGATCAACACGCCAGCGACGAGAAATACAATTTTGAGAAATTACAGCAGGTGACGATCGTGCAGAACCAACGGCTGGTAGTTCCGAAGAAGTTGGATCTGATGGCGGTGGATGAGATCGTCGTGATAGACCACATAGATACTTTCAGGAAGAATGGGTTTGTGATAGAGATTGACCCCGACGCACCCGTTGGGGAGAAATGTAGGCTTGCTAGCTTGCCGATGAGCAAAGAGACTGTGTTTGGTTTGGATGGTACCATATCCCCCCCGCTCGAAATATGTGGGTTCAGTTCTGAGGCTAAATTTGTGAGGATAGATCTGGAAGAACTGATTCATCTAATAAGCGAAGACCCCGGGAACTCTGCCGTGCGCTGTTCGAAAATGCGGAAGATGTTTGCTATGAGGGCGTGTAGGAAGAGCGTCATGGTTGGGAGAGCACTTACGGAGAAGGGAATGGAGAAACTCGTCAAGCACATGGTGGGTCACTCTGGCCGTTCCCAGCAAGTCGCTGTAATGCGTACTCACGAAATGATGTATAGGGAGAATTGGATAAGCCCTGGAATTGCCCGCACGGGAGGCCAACGATGAGGCACTTGTCGGATCTAGGTCAGGCAAAGTACTGGAGGGGTATGGATCAGGAGAGAGATGGTGGGTTGAAGTGGGGTAGCGAGTCGTGGGCCGAGACATGGCTCACAGTTGAAGCACCTGGGGAGGCTGAGTGATGAGTTGTGAGTGGGTGACAGGTTGTGAGTGGGGATGGGATTTGAGCGATTTAGCGGTTTTTAGCTTTTACATTCTCAGAGCTTTTTTTTTTTTGCAAACATTAGGTTTGGGCAAGTGCGGTACGGTGTGGTTTTACAACCGTCGTGGATTTTAAGGTGGTAATTTGGGGTGATTTTTTTGTTGAAATAGTTTTGTAAACGAGTTATACATGCAAACTTGAACCCTAACACCACCGCTAGTCCCTAAGAAATACAGAGGAAACGAGGAAACAAAAAAAAAGTCCTTCGAGTGGACCAAAAAAATTACAAAACATTCCAAAAGTAATTTGCATAAAAGAAATGTGAGAACTTTCTCTCGATATTGACGATGTGTACATCGCCCTTTGAAGAGTTTCCTGCGGAAACAGGAAAGCAATTAGCACCATCCCACCAAGGTCAGGAGGCAAGGAAAACTCACTGATAACCGCCTTCGAATACCCCGCCGCCCCATCCTCCTGCAAGTCGATTCCCAGGGACCTGTAAACCTTCAATTTCAGCAACGTCCCATCCTCAGCCCCAACGAGTGCGCTCTGCATAGGGTCCTCCCCATCAACCTGCTCGAGCTCCTCCTTCAACCTGGCTAACTGTCCCTCGAGTCCGTGCGCGCAGCTCTCAAGCTCATTGATGCCCTTCGCCAGCGCGAACTTCTCACGATCCAGCCGCAGCATATTAGCTCCGTGCTCCCTGCGCCCCGCTGCGCTCGCGGTCGCCTCCATCGACTGCTTCGATATCTCCATCTTGCGTGACAGCGCGCGCAACGTCGCACGCGAGTCGTCTTGGGTTTTTTCCCGCTCTGAGGAGATGCGCGCCAGAGTTTCGTTGATGCGTGTTAGGGAGTGCATGTCGCTGCTTATGTTGAAATTTGAGAGGACTTCATGTATCAGGAACTCTATACCCGAGGGGGAGTGGTTAGTAGTAGTAGGGGATAGAATAGTGGATGAGGGGAGGGGGGGTTACCGGGGGCTTCATCTAGGAGGACCATTTTGGATTGTTTGGGGTTTGTTTCGTTATTTTCTCTATTTTTTTTCTTTCTTCCCGTGAAACTGCGGATTTTCGGAGGGGTTTTCACTTCTTCTCGTCGCTGAGGGATTGTAGTGGATGGGGGTAGAGGAGGGGGAAGGAGTTGTGATGAAGCAACAGCTCTTGTCAGGATTCAGCATGAAAATTAGGACTGAACTTCGTTACCACAGCAACTCTCCCTCCTCTTCAGCCACTCAAGACCCTGCCGCTCGTCAGCCACTCACCCACTCTTAAATGCGGAATCCCCTGCCACGAATGCCATCATTCGTAACCCCCGTCCCATCCCACTCATACTGTATCGCTGCTCGCTCGCCCGCCACTCTATAAGTGACTGGCTACTGTATCGACCGACCCGCCGCTGCAGTACAATACCTTAACCCCCAATAATTTCTCCCCCAACAGCTTATCCTACTATCCACCATACAAGAGACTGCTTCACATTATAATTTTTTTTAATACCAAGCCCCCCAATTAGAACACGATGTCGTCTAATAATCTGCCACGTGAGTTGCTTTGTTTCCCCTCATTTCTCCTTTCGATCTCCAAGTGAGCTGGGAACTGAATACTTCTGGGGGGGTTAGATGCTGTTGATGCGGAAAGGTTTGTTTGCCCCGGGATAACTTTCACACTTTATTGGGCACGGTAGAGGCTGATATTCGGTAGCCCTCTCAAGGAAGCAGAGCTCCAGGTCCTCCGTAACCAGTTTGAGAAAGAGGGACAGTTCGTCGGTGTCCAGACCAAGTTCAACTACGCATGGGGTTTGATCAAGAGTGAGAAGCGGCTGGAGCAGCAGATGGGGGTCAGGTTATTGACCGGTTTGTTCCCTCTCCCTCCTGCTCCGCTTGGGCGGTGGATGGATGGAGCTGATCGGGTGGAACAGATATCTTCCGCGACCATACCGAACGCCGCCGTGAATGCCTTTACTACCTTGCTCTCGGAAATTACAAACTTGGGAATTACGCCGAGGCCAGGAGATATAACGATAGGTTGCTAGAGAATGAACCGGCCAATTTGCAGTCGCAGAGTTTGAGGGGGTTGATCGATGAGAAGGTTGCTAAGGGTTTGTTCCCCCAGGTTCTGATCACGGTGGGGTTTCGGGTGCTGATGTGTATGAGCTCCCGCAGAGGGCATGCTCGGCGTAGCCATCGTCAGCGGTGTAGCGTTAGCAGCCGGACTCGTCGGCTCCGCGCTCTGGAGAGGTATGTCCAGAAAGCGGTGAGCGGTAGTGGAAGTGACATCTGGTGTGCGCGTTTGACTGGGTAAAGGCGCTTGAAAGAAAGAAAATGATACGAGGGGAACGACTTCCATGTATTGATGCTCCGTTTCTTGTGATTACCCGATTGTGGCGGGAGGAGTGTCGACTAAACTTGACGTGAGAATGATGCATGGTGAGACGGTGGTTTTTCATGGAGGCATGTAATAGCTGTGATATGTTCTCTCCGCTCGATCGTTGATGTCTCTTGTGCGTTTCCTCATCTTACGTTATCCTTCCTTCACTTGGTACTCTTTTGTGTTGGGGGTTTTGATTTGGCAGGATGGAGGGGTTATATCTGTATTACCGGTACGGGCAATAGATTTTTATTTATTTCTATTCCCCCCCCTCTCAAAACTCGGCTTCCGGTAGTCGTGGTAAAGAGTAGCAGTACCAGTACCCTATAATACCTGCTATCGTGCTGGAGCACCGCCGGCAGTCCTGGAAATAGAAGTCGAGCACCGTAGTCCCCCCACAAGTGCTCGGATAGCCTAGATATATAGGGCAATTGGGTAATCTGGACCCCAACAGCAACTTACGGATAGGGTAACATGCGGTCTGTTCCAGCACCGCACTGCAAGTACCCGCCCGGGCGGAAGATGCGCACTGCAAACAAATCTCGACCAATCAGACCGTAAAGACTTGCCAGTTCTCGCAGGGACGGAACAGACTGCACGATAAGTTAAGTTACGAGAGTGCCGGTATTAGCCAGAGCTGTCCCCTGCCGTAAGGCAGTGCCGCCACAGGTGTGGCTAGATGCCCAGGGAACATTCCAGCGGTTTCGGCCTAGAGCCGGGCTGCATCCAGAACGTTTCCGGTAGCCGGGGGAAAGTATCGAACGATGCCTTAGTGGGAGGAAATTTCCAAGTTACGCTGCTGCGCTGTAAAAGTCACTGTCCATACTCGAGTAGGTTATGGTAAATTAAATTTAGCTTTCAAATCATATTTGGCAAGAGCGGCGGCGAGGGGCGGGAAATCTCGCAGGTGTATTATCAGGCCTATCATACCGGTGGCTGCGACCAGCGGCCGATAGGGCCCCGAAACCGTGGCCGCCAATCAATACACTCCCGTAGAGAAATCTCTACCCCATACTGTACTGTGCTGGAAAATGCATCCGTTACCGTCACTGCACCTCTAGCTTAACCTTCCGCCACCTTATCTTGCCGTATCTGGCGATAATACATTGGTATCAGAACCCTGATTTAAAGTCTGGGGGGGTGGTTGTGCTCCTCCTTCCTTTTTTCACCCTGCCGTCTAGTGGTACCCTTCTATCACTATCACCATCTCTCCCTCTCTCCCTCTCTCCCCCTCCCCCTCCCCTCCCCCTCTTTCTCCGTCCGCAGCACCCGCGGGGCCCGTGTACCCAACGAACCCAGAAACCGAGAATTCCATTACAAGACACTCTTTGGAAGTACGGCACCCTCAATATAATTGAGGGCGATTTTTTTTCGGGTTACAAACTTGCGGCTGATACCGGTACCTCCAGCTATACAACCCTGGAGCTCGTTGCCCCACCCGGCCTCCAGCCTATCCCTTGCTTAGTCGACATCATCCCGATCCCTCGTTCCTCCCCCCCCTCTTCCCCTCCAAGCTTGCTTCAAACCTACTCCACACCATTAGCCTACGACAAACGGGAACCTTCGTCCGCTCCTCCCCTCGATATTCACTTGACTTGGTTTGATATTGTGGTCCCTTTCCGCCCTCCCACGAGTTTGGCTCCAGAGAGGACAAATTAATTATGACTTCAAACCAAAGCCGTCCCGTCCAGCGAGAATTAGTTTATTGCCACGCCTGTAGGGAGGAGTGGTACAGAGATGAACATGGCTTGGTTTGCCCGCGCTCAACCTGCGGTAGCGACGCTGTGGAGATTGTGGGCATTCCGTCCCCTTTGTTCCGCTTTTCTTTTATGGGACCACCATTGCGCTAACAACTGATCCTGCTTCTTGCAGATCGAGGAAAATAGCGATCCCCGGTCGGATCGGGGTGGATTTACTTTTCATCACACATTTAATGATGCCGGCGATGATGACGACGATAATGAGAATGATCACAGACACCGTGCCAGTGCCACCTTGTTTCATTTTGGTGGCCCAGGCTTGAGAGTCACTTCTGCACAGCGAGGTTTCAGAAGCACTCGTAGTTCCGACCAACCGCCAAGACAGGGTTCGGCAGGTTCGGCCGGCCCAGACGATGATATTCCTCTAGTTGCTACAGAGGATATGATGAATATGTTCACAACCATCGTTCAGACTTTGGTTGGTCCCGTGGCATCACCTGGTCAGCCGCCACATCGCCCAGGTGAGGGCGGACCGCCACAACCACCCGGGGCTGACGAACATAACCACACCCGCTCTCATGCGCATGCCCACGCACATGCGCACATGTTTGGTCCGGCTGGGTTTGGTGGCTCGGAGAGATTCTTCTATGATTCTGGCGCTAGATTGAGCCCGAGAGATGCTGATGCGCCGCAACCGGCTGGGGAACCGCGGGTGGTGGATTTGGCAGCGTACGTTACTGCAGCCATCACTTTCGAGATTTTGATAGTTTCACTGTCAGCCATTGCAGCGTGAAGTGTATTGTCGCTGACGCGTTTTTAACTACGCTGATAGGATCCTTAGTTTATTTGGGCCTAGATCGGAGGGGGGTGGACCTGCACTTGGCCCTGGCCCTGGCGGCTTGCTCGCTCGATTAATGGGGATGCCACCCGGTACGGAGGGTGACTTTGTTTACACTCAGGCGCAGCTTGATCGAGTGCTCTCTCAACTCATGGAGCAGCACCAGGGAAATGCCCCACCTCCAGCTTCGAGGGAAGCCATAGAGTCACTGCCTAAAGTGAAGGTTACTCGCCAAATGGTAATAGATGGAGATGACTGTGCCATATGCAAGGAAGAGCTTGTTATGGATGAAGAGGTCTCGCAATTGCCATGCAAACACTGCTACCACTTCCAGTGCGTCTCGAGATGGTTGGAAGAACACGATGTAGGTATTCGTCACCCCATATCACTCGCTGACCCAAGCTAACCCTTCCAGACATGCCCTATATGCAGGCATCCAATTACACCGGGAGACCCACGGCAGCCGCCACAGCCACCAAATGCACAGCAGCCTCGGTCAACTGTATGGCCATTTAACACTTCCACTCTACGCCCACCAAACGAGTCACAATCGCCTGGTGGTTCTTCGTCCCCTGGAAATGGCAGTAACAGTGGTTCCAGAAGTAGCGGTGGAAGCAGACTTGCAGACCTGTTTAGGCGGAACAATGGCGACCGTTCTTCCTAGTGGTAGATTGGGAGCTGGCGCCCGGTTTTTTTTTTTATAAAAAAAAGGAAAAGCGAAAAACAAAAAGCGAACAAACGGGGGTTTCAGGCGAACTGTGGGAGTTGGGTTTCATCGTTTTTTCACCTCCTTAGTCCTCCTTTCCGTGTCAGTTCTCCATTTTCCTCCACCTTTGCGTTATTTACCTCTTCGCCGCTTCGGCCCTCAACTGAAAGTTCGTCCTGATCAAGTAATCCTGTAAAAAAATCAATTCTGTTCCGTGGGTGATTTATTTTTTCCGTTTTTCCATTCTCGTTTTCTCTCTATATATCTAAGCTGGGTATCGCATTCTTTCTTCCATTCTATTTGCTCACTGCTTTCTCATTCAAGGATAGAGGTTTACCTTTTTGTGCGCCTGGGTCTTGAAGCGCAGAATTTGACTTGTTGGTATGGGGACATCTACGACACGGTGTCCATGGGCAAATATTTTTTAGCGGTGGCTATTTCTTCTGTACTTAGTCCTGTTTATTGGCTGATGTCGCTTGTGTGCCCCTGAAACTAAGTTGAGGGGGTTTAATGGTGCTTCCGTGTTAATTTTTGTCTCTTTCGCGAAGGCATAGCACATGGCTTTTTTTTAAAGCAGCGGCAAGTAGTAGCCGGAGGGCGGATATCACGGCTATTTTTTTTATTTCCTACAAATAATAAGGTCAATACAAGTTCCGAGCCCATGGTATAACTGATAATGTGTGAGTGATTTTCTGTGATTCTGTCTGTGTTTAAAGTAGTCTCACATTGTGCCGGTTCCAAGGCCGCGCACCCTGCCTACCCACCGCACAGTGCCTGATGTGGCGATTGTTAGGGTTCTGCGTCGTATGTATGGTGCCCCACTGCGGTATCGGACGGGACTAGGCCGGACATCAGAAAAAGGCGAAGCTGTAGTGTACTGTACTCTGCCGAGTGGTTGCTCGTGGAGAAGTGCCCCCCCCTCCGGTGACGGGACGGGAGATGCGGTGCAGGGCATCTGCCGTGCTGTCTGCATTGGGAAATGCTGGTTTCTCTTCACCATTTCCAAGCTGGCGGTGTACGCGTTGACGCTTTTATCGTGTGGTTTAACTCGTTCCAGCCTGGCAACTCTCCCGTTCGGGAATCATCTTATCATGAGCCGCCCTGCTCCGTTCTGCATGATATCTCCACTCGTATAACACTATCGCCGCGAGCACAGTAGTCAGTAGTGGTGGTGTTGACTAAGCTTTTGAATGTTTCCATCCATCCATCAACATTCGCCCACCCTGCGCTTCACGGCAGTCTGCCGCCAGTAATTCAATATTCCCGCAGAACCCTTTCAAAAAAATTACCCGCACCCAATCTCTTGGAGGGCCTGAATCTTTCTCTTCTTCTTCTTCTTCTTCTTCTTCTTCCCTCCCTTTCCCGCTTTGGTCCATCATACAAATCCGGATCACTGCGGATGCCTATAACCTAAGTGTTTATCAGAGCCTTGTGCCAAATGTGGGGGTTACAATGCCATCCGGAGGTCGGAGGGTACAGTGCGAGTACTCGTACGGATGTCGCATTATCACATTGTGAGGCGGGGTGGTATCGGTAGGCACTGGTACTCGTACAGTATGATACTGGTAGATCGGCCGGCTCAAATGTACTAGTACGGGGGTCACAAAGTCCCAAAAATATGAATGCGTTGCGCCGCCTCCTCGGGTTTTGTCTTTTTTTTTCTCTTTATTTTCTCCTTTTCTTCTTCTTCCAGTCCAATCGAGGAAGGGAGGGAGAGCTGCAGGTGTACCGGGGGTTTGGGTACCGTTGGTGCAATTACTCATTCACTTGGACGCTCCCGTTGGTGTTGGATCTATGGATAGTCTACCGCCAAGCTACGAGTACCGGCAGCTCATACAGTATTAGGCTACTATACCGCTTTGGACGCAAATTTAGTCAGTAACTTGGAATAACTTTTAGTGAAATCCGGACAAACGCACCTACGCATAGCCCCTGTTTCCCCGACTGATGGCCCTTCCCTGGGTCCTGCATTCCTGGAACACATCTACCGTACGTAATTAACGCCCCGCCTACAATCACTAAATTCCTCCTCTAGGACGTACCCTCCCTCGCCCGTCGGAGCAACTTAACTCCCGCTTCCGGAGCCTCCATAGCAATATTCTTCACCAATTGCACCCCAACATACTCAACCCCTAGAGACACCCCAGCCCTCGGCCCCATGA
Organism: Tuber aestivum; assembly: GCA_900010015.1. Classification (NCBI taxonomy): domain Eukaryota; kingdom Fungi; phylum Ascomycota; class Pezizomycetes; order Pezizales; family Tuberaceae; genus Tuber; species Tuber aestivum. Next base: position 182,868 of record LN891098.1, read on the forward strand.
TCGGCGGTATCCTCGGCGGTGTGGTATTCCTCGTATGATACTAGCAATAACAACATACATAGCTATTCAATCCCGGCGCGCACGAAGCCGAAGTCTGGGGAATAGACTAGCCGTGCGTTCTGGACCCTCCTCCTTCTCCCCGTCCATGCCCTACGATACGGCGGGCAAGAGACCACGTACGCGCTCTTTCGCAGCAAGTATGAGCCTATCAGCCCCAAAGAAAAGCCGGCGCTATCACCCCGCAAGGGATTTGTGGTGGAGGGAATCTGTAGGGGAACTATAGCAGATATTCCGTGGGGGATCTATAGTGGGAAGGTTCCGTAGGAGAGCCAGTGTAGGAAAGGGTCCATAGGGGATTACAGTAGGGGGAACGGTAGGCGAACTATGGCAAGCTGTCCTGCAGTACTAGGGTTACATACCTGGTACTAATACTTGATATAGAAGTTCTTAAAGCAAAAATCAGGCTAATAGCCGCATCCCTTCTCCTGGTGGTAGGGACACTGATCCAAATTGGGGACACATGCCTGCAACGGAGGGACGACAGGATCCGAGGGGATGAACGGGCTACGGCAAGAAACGAAGTTGATCTCCTCCGTGCAAAAGTTTTGCAAGAAAAGCTGGAGGTCCTCCAGGAGCAACGGAAGGCGGGCCCCTCACCGAACGCCAGGGGCTCAGCAGGAGGGGGGCTAGACGCAATTTTTCTGTGAAGAGATGGTGGTTCTAGTGCAAGTGGTTGTGGGGCTAGTGTGATCAACGAGAGGGTGGGGGCGAGGCCATAACAGGTGGCCGACTCGTAATTTTCTAGCGTTTTTTTACATACGACTGCTATTGCACACTAGAAAATCCTGCTGCTCTGGCGCATTCCAATAGTGGCTGTGTGCGCAAATGTCAGAATATTACGATTATAGTAGGCATTATAAATTTGCAGCGGCGCCGCTTCTGGAGAAAAAGATGCAAAAAGTCATTTCCCGCATGTTAGGGTCAGGGTTGTTTTGTGTTTACTATATCCTGCTGGGTAATGATAACTGCAAGCGGATGCTGTAAGAAAGAAACAAAAAAGACCTGCGAAAGATTAAGACTAGTCCACTTTGTGTGTAGACTACACCCTGTCCCGCCTACCAGACTGCCCCCCCCGGCCTCTCCTTGCTTACAACTACGAACCTCTTCACGCTTCAAGATTTGATATCGTGGTATCGGGATGTTGGCGCCAAGAGCAGCAGCGGAAGAAGAAACCCCGCCCCCTACTTCTATAAATTCCATTGATGTTGTGATGCCAACTCCGCGCTCTTTCTCCGGCCCTACTTTACTTCCAGCACCGGTATTATCGCTGGTTTCGCTTATATCGGGGTCGACAACTACGTCTGTTCGGCCGGGGTCGATTATTGGCGGGACTGTTCTTAAGTCGGCACGGCTGGGGACGCTTACGGGTTGGAGAGGTGGGAATACTGCTGCGGAGGTAATCCTAGTGAGGGCGAGGAGGGGAGGAGTGCCCGGGGTGATGGGTGGGTAGGCGCGTAAGTATCCACCTTTTTTTTATCTATGGAAAACTAGGGTAGTCTGAATCAATAGCTCAGGGTAGATAAACTTTGTCAGATTATTAATATCACTCACACAACTTCTACTATCTGCCGGTTTCGAAATCGGCTCGACTACTCTTGCTACTGTTAGCAGCCCCGCTGAGGCCTACGCTCTCACCCTTGGTTCTATATTCAGAATCAGGGAGAGCTCACGGACAATTTCTGGAATTATGGGATTGATCAAGAAAGAAATCGAAGGGGGGGGAAGCGGGGGCAGGGAAGGTTGGAGTGAGTGATTTTGTGATTGGCTGGTCTTGGTTTTCTATACTACAGATGGAGACTAGGAAGAGGAGAGAGCTTGAGATTAAGCGGGGCTTGGAATGGGATGAGGTGGTTGAAGATATCGCAGGCGGAGCTACATGGCATTGCTCTGTCTCTCCCTCATCTGCATTCCTCTTGGAAAGTCTCCTGCAGTCTCATTCCCATGAACTACCACCTCCAACAGTGGAGACGAACTTCTCGCCTAGGCATGCAAGGTGGAACTGGGTCCGAAGCCGGTGACGACCCATCTCCGGAAAACATCATATTAGACCCTGAACGTTCGCTCCAGCCCCTCCCCATTTAACCACCACCCTCTTTTGCCATAGCGGAGGAAGGCGTTGTGGCTCTGAAACAGGTGCAGAAATAACCAGCAATTCATCAGATGCCGCTGCACCAGCGCTCCTTGGAGGCACTGGCGAGGCGGGTACTTGGCGCTTCGGTTCGTTTCTGGCAGGCGGCAGTGACGGTGGGACCGCTTTCCGCTTGGGCACACTTATGGGCGAGGTCTTCCTGGTGGGATGGGAGGGAGCGGGGTTTTGCATACTCTGAGTCGGCATATCCGCTGGGGCTCCTCCGGACACCTTTCGGGATTTATACCAATTCCTAACCGCTGTAGTCAGGGAGCCAATTTCTGCGACCGTTATTTTGTCAGGTGTAGTCTTGATTGGACGCGAGCTAAGTATAGAGCTCGAGCTCGATGCATTTGTCATCGCTCTTACAATAAAGCTCCGAGGGGGCATTTGATAGACTACTGTTTGAGGTTGAAGGATAAACCGAGTCCTTATCAGTTTAGGCCAAAGATCATCTATCTCGGCTTGTGAATGTATAATACCAAGGAACTCTTGATACAGGGTATCTGTAAACGAAGTGTCATCGTAATGGGGGAGAACGAGCGTTTCTGCTATTACTTCACGTATGCGGCCCTCAATAGTTCGTAGCACAGGGCTTCCAGTCTTTTGAGAGTAAAACTGAGGGCCCAGTTGACCTCTCTTGGTTTAAAGCGAGAAGCCAGTTGCAGAGTAACCTTGGCAGCCACTTCCTGTAGGATCGTGTGATAAGTGGATCCGGACGTGATATTAGGGGAGGTTATTGACCAAACTTACCAGCCGGAAATTCCCATCATATGTAAGGTCTGCCTCAGCGCATAAATCACCATACAGTGTCATTTCTTTAACCCGGAGCTTCTGATAGAAAGAAACCCCTCACCAACATGCACCTGCCGCAGCACTATGTAGGAAAGAAAATTGGGTTTATTAACTAGAGCTATCTTTTCGTTATCCTTCTCTGTACAAACTTCCCAACATCGGAGGTCTTGCATATAGATAAGACGTTCGAGTAATCCATTCACCCAGTTGGTTTGTGTGACCATTGCACAAGGGACAGGATGTGCTTTTCCTCATACCGGAGAGGTATAGGCGGGGTGATGATTCTATCGGACTCCTCTAGATTCTTTAGAAGCGCAAAATAGAAGTCTTCTTTCCGAGAGCAGTTTTCCGAAAACAGGTAAAATGGCATAGCTTTTCAACCCATATCGAGCGTTCTATCAACAGCATTGCCATTCATTGAAAGGGATATGACATTGCGACGAATGTAGAGTTGGCCCTCAGGTATTTCCTCACCTCCACCGTAGATGCTAACGGAATAGAGACTAAGCGAGATAACATGTCGAGCCTCAGACTGATCCGAGCTGTCATAAAGAATGAGGTAAGGAAAGTACAGTAGCCAGGCGACGATTCAGGTTCAACAGGCAACGCACCTAAGAACAACGAAGAATTCATTGCGTGCTCTCCGGCCGCCCTTCTTCGCAACATCGGCAGTCGCGGGGCTGTGATACCTTTTCTCTCAAGAAGGCTACGATACATAGTCTGATAAACCGAAGGGGACTAGCTGACAGGTTTGGTATTGCCAGCCGGGGATGTTCCTTCGGGAGGCTTCCCATTTACACCAGCGGGGTCGTGCCCGGATAGGGTACAAGGGATAGTGGAGTGTCCAGTAATCTGGCCCTTAAAGCCGGATTTCCCCGGTAAGGCGCCATGTGCTTGCCAGGAGGATCATCCCGAATGTGGGACCTGATCTGCATGTCGCCATTCTGCGTGGGGAGAGGATACAGGATTAGAGTCCAGCGGGACGGGGGGGTTATGCGTTAGTTTGCTAGACTTTGTACTAGTATCATACATGGTATCATATGAAGCACATATGTAGGTTGTTAGGGCTTCGTCCTCAGTAAGCTCTGCCGATCCCATTCCTGCTGTCCAGGAAGGGGGGAGGGACTGCCTCCTTTCTAGATGTCTCACATCACACGGCCCAATTATTGGAGTAATAGTGATCCCCCTAATAATTTCCCCCGTGGAGCCAGGGACTGTAAGGCGTTGGACAGACCCAACTTATTATGGAGGCATTCCAGCCAAATCCTTGGGCGTGTTCACAGAGGCTTGACACTCGGGGCAATGTGTTCCTGGCGGGCAAACATTACACGGAAACACAACAAACTGGCAAAGGCTAATTTCAATCAAGTTGGGACACTTGAATACAACACGGAGCCGGGCATCCCTGTCACTGAGAGGATGCGCTTCCCGCTGGAGACGCCTATCAATAGGTGTATTCGCAAATACCTATTGGCCGCCCGCTGCCTATGGTATGGTAGACCATGTTTGCATCGGCCAGGCCCACTTGATCCACATTTTACAAATTATCCCTTGCATTTGCAGAACGAAACTTATAGCCCATGAGTAGAATCTCGGATGATCATGTTGAGAGGATACTAGCAGCAGATTCGGAGCAGCCTTGGGATTTGGATGAGACCGTGGGAAATGGTAAGGGGCCGGAGATGAGATAAAGGTAAGAGAGGAGTTGTAGGGAGAAAAGGGGGGGGCTGGAGGGGACCGAAAAGAGGGAAAACCTAACGGGAAACATTTCCATTGAAATGCCAGTTACAGATGGCTAAGTAACTCTTTCGTAAGATAGTCGAATACAGGCAGAGGCGAGGAATGTCTACGAAAAGTATAATCTGGGCGGACAAAATCGCACATATAGATGGATCCCAGGGGAAATCAAGCGACCTGCCGAACGCGAACCCTACGAGTACACGTGGATGGAAACGAAATATCCACAGCTTGCAGCTCGCAGAGATATGCGAGCTGGAGATTGGTGTGAGCCTCGAAATCACTATCAAGAAGAAATTACCGCAGGAGAATAAGAGGTGTGCCCCTTCCGTGAATGGGTCCATTCTCTACCCATACTAAAATATAGCTCCCTCAGGAGGAAACAACAGCCATCAGCCACCTGAAAGGTTAATAAGGGATAGGACATTTCAGGCCATGGGACTATCATAGCAACGGTACATACAGGAGTTATCGCAAATATTGGAGGACCTGTTTAGGGAATAGCGAAGGAGTTTTAGGGTTAGCCACGGCATGGAGCCGTATGATATTTTCTACTTTTTATTTTCGTTCACAAGAATCTACATACATTTACAGTAGTGGGCGGGCTATACCGCAGCGCCTGGTTTCGGTCCGGGATGTTTTCACACAATCTACAAAGTGGAGCGACATGGAAGCACCACCTCCAGCCAGGGAGATTAATTTAATGCCGAGTGATATACTGTGACCGCCCATCATTCTCCCCTGCCCGGCTGACTAACATGCTTTTTACGAATCCACACCCCCGGAGCCCGCAACACATCGGACCGGAGCCAATACCCGTAGAGGATGCATGTCAGAGGAGGCAATTTCGAGTGATAGCAGAGGTTTTGTCTGGTGCTTATGTAATCAGTGCGCTGACCCGGAGTGGATGAAAAACTTGTGGGTGAGTGTAACTTACTATGATAGTGCAGTACTCAAGTCGCCGGTTTGAAGTCGCGTTTCCATGAAATACCGGTACCGGACAAGCACACCTTAGGAGTGGTGACTGGTAGGAAGAGATACATTTTGAAGACTACAAAATCCGATTTCAAGTCACTTAACCAAGTCTCCGGGAATGCGGAAGGGATATCGCGCTCCTCTCTCAATACAAAATATTTTCTCTGATTTCAGATATGACATGGCTTCGTGCTCATCCGTTGCCGTGCTTAAAGTTATGTGCACTAAAAATACTAGACTACCATACCAAGAACCCCGACGCCGTTAATAAGGAGATTTAAAGCTCTCGGTACACGGGCAGTACAGGTGTTTTGGTACAGGTGTATTACGGTACACCGCAAATATCCTCGGGAGGAGGGGGGCAGCATACTGGTGCAGAGGTATGGTCACCCCGTCCATCATCCCTATCTAAACTATTATAACTCACACTTTACTTAATCTGGCACACCAGCAACACTTACCAGGCAAGAACAAGCAAGCCAATATACCAGTCCTTATGGCAGTTCATCAGTGACGTTCAAAGCGGTACACCTGTATTTTAAGGGTATATTGTGTACCGGTTCGCAGTCTACTGTACCGAGAGCTTTGAATCTCCGTGGTGGAAACGCGACTTCAAACCGGTGACTTGAGTACTGAGTTAACCAGTATACGGAGAGGATACGAGCACGATGGAAAGGCTGCATTACCCTGCCATCATATCCTCTCGGGAAACGAGGACCCTAGAGGCTTGCCAAGAAGGTCACAAATGGTAGCATGATACTTACATAGTATGATACAGTATGGTAATCTATTTTGTGTTTTGTGAATATCAGGTTACGCGCGAACCGCCCTTTCCGCCAAGTTACAGTACAGTACGGGTACACCCCGGTAGGTGGGACAGTGGGACAGGAAGCAAGGGTCCTCTCCAGTAACAAGCTTTTCCCACTCACTTGCCGCCTCCCAATATCAACATACTTGTTCTTCTAAGTCATCTTTAATCTCCTTCCTTCTTTATTTCTTCCTTCACTCTCTTCGATTTGGGAATTTGCGAATTTTTCTCTCTTCTCTTTCTTACTACTGCTTCTGAGGCACTAACGTTTTTTTTGTTGCTGTAGGCTTAAAGTTACCTTGCTTGGAGCTCGCACCTTTCTCTCAACAACCCCCCCCCCCCCCCCACCGCGCTCTCTTCCTCCTTTCCTTCCCAGCCACCCACCTCCCCCCGCCTCTCTCTCCTTCTAGGTTTCTCTATAAGTCACTCTGGAATTCAGGATTCCGCAGTTCTTCACTCCTTCCATCATTTGATTCTACCTTTGAATGTACTCTGTCCTTCTTTCCTCACACGATTTCCCACACGCTCTCTCCGGCTCGTCTTTCCAGATTGTCAAAGCTACTCAGTAGACAATGAGCGACCATTACGGAACTATTAGCAGTTCTTCCAAGCGTCCCAGACTAGATGATAACCCTTCCGAGGAGCTTATCGTCATCGCTACCGATCCTTCAATTGTCTCTGCTCCTCCGAATGTACCGCAAGCTTCACTGACTCACCAGGTTCCCGAGCCCATAACCTCCGCTATCGGGCCGGCTGCGCCTTCGGTTCCGCAAAATGTTCCCAATGCCCAGCCGCAATCGCCGCAGGCTATGAAACAGCTTTGGGACAGGCTTTGGGAACCACCACCGAATCCATTGGGAGGAGTTATCAATAACCCGAACGGTGGTCCGACCTTTGGTGACGCTATTACAAATTTCGGAACGCCCATACGGGAATACCGACCTCCGGATTTCCAACGCCCCCTTCCGCCTCAGACCTATTATCCCTTGTCGGCTCCTCCCGTTAAGCATGGAAATGAGAACAGGAAGCCCAAGAGCAATAGCGACAGCAAAGGGAAAGCGCCCATGGCTGGGGCTAGCGTTATAGATCTTACGGGGGACGACGACGATGACGTCCAAATAGTATCGAATAGGGTTGTTACCAGAGAGCTTCAGATTGTTCATCCAAATGTTTCGGAGGTGTGCTTTGGATTGATGGAAAAAATGTATGTCACAGCTCATTCTCTTCCCGTGCCGATCCCATTGGATGACCGGTTTACCACCCATTGGCCGAGAATACCCGTCTCGCTGAAATGCCACGGCGGTGGTTCGTCGTTGTGCGTAGGGGTTACGGACCCCTTTGGAAAGGAATTCGGTTCCCTGGATACCAATAGTGCGAGAGTTTTGGTTCCGTTGCTAGAGAGGAACCTAGTACGGCTCCAGACAGTTGTCCTTCCGAGAAAGAAGCAACCGGATCACCTCCCCGGGCCCGAAACCGATGGTAAATGTAAAACCCCGCTCGAGATGCAGGCCAATCTGTATGGGCCCGTGATGAATTTGGGTGCAATAGCAAAAGTTTTGGCGGACAAGAATGGACGTCTAAAGAGGCCCTCTCAAACTGATGGGTTGGAATATGTCCCGCCCATGAGCGCCCCCGGCTTGTCTCGGGTCCTGCCGGCTCAGGTTGATACAGAGGTGGCGGTTTTCAGCATGCTTGAAGAGCTGCAGAAGCAAGTTGAGAATTTGCCTGATGCCGGGGCTGATCCACGGATCACTACTCCACTCTTAAAGCACCAAAAGCAAGGGTTACATTTTATGATGAGCAAGGAGAAGGACCGTGACTACACTAGCTCGAAAGGCAATACCTCGCTCTGGCGCTCGTTCGGGCATGGGAATCGTACAATATATGAGAACGTCGTCACCTGTGACAGGAGAGAAGAAAAGCCCGACGAGGTCTACGGGGGTATTCTCGCGGACGTCATGGGTCTGGGGAAGACCCTACAAGTGATTTGCCTAATTGTCGGTTCCCTCAACACTGCGGCGGCATTCGCGGCTCCGGTTGAAGGCGAGCGTCCGCCTAAGAGGAGGAGGGTCAAGACGACCCTGGTCGTTAGCCCTCTCAGCACCATTGGAAACTGGGAGGGGCAGATCAAGACCCATGTCAAGTTTGGGACGCTCAGTGTTTACGTGTATCATGGGCCGAAGCGAGAGCTCAGTATTGAAAAGTTGGCTCAATACGATGTCATCCTCACGACTTACCAGATTGTCGGGGGAGAGTTTGCTAAACTCACAACTAGCAGCAGTAGTGCGAGTGCTTCGAAAGGCAATTGTCTGTTTCAGAAGCTTCATTTCTTCAGAATTGTCCTGGATGGTCAGCCAACCTCCCCCCATAGGCACGCACGGGAAAAAGATTTACTAATTAATGTAGAGGCGCATATGATCCGTTCGCCCTCTATCATGCTCACAAGGGCTATACTTTCTTTGAATGCTCAGAGACGTTGGGCCGTTACCGGCACCCCAATTCAGAGCGAGCCCCCCCTTTTTGCGTTTTCCCTCGGAGGGGTTGAATGTAAACTAATTCTCCGTAGACCGCCTTGGGGATATTGCGACTCTAGTCAAGTTTCTCCGCATTGCGCCTTTTGATGATAATACCGCCTGGAATAAACATATTGCAGCACCATTTAAGGTGAGTTTCCCCGGAACATGAAATAGTGATATTTTCGCTAATTGGTTTTGTGTATAGAACGCGAGTATTGAATCTATTACGAATCTCCGTCGTATACTGCATAGCGTAACTTTGCGACGCTCGAAGGGCATTCTTAATCTACCACCTCGGAAGGACGAAGTAGTAAGGCTCTCTCTCCCTCTTAAGAGTACCTAGTGCTCATGTATCCTTGGAGGTCTTTCTCGATTTTTCCAGCTCCGAGCAGCAATTGTACGAAGCTACCATGCGGATGTCCAGGCGCAAGTTGGATCTCGTTCTGAAAGAGGGCCGTGTCGCTGGGCGGAATTACGTTCATGTTCTACAGAGTATCCTGCGTCTACGCTTGATTTGCGCTCACGGAAGCGAGTTGGTGGGTGATAGCGACACCGCCGGAATCACTTCCTCATATGCAATTAACGTCGACGAAATTGAGGATAACGCCAGTGAGCCTCCATGGTCTATCAAGGACGGTTATCAAATCTTCCGGCTCATGTGTGATGCGAACGAGGATATTTGCGCTCTTTGCGAAACCAAAGTCGGTATTAACGGCACAGCCGGCAGCTCCGGCGATGAGGATCCGCCCCCGAACAAGAAGGTTGTCGTCATAGGCCATCTTACCGCATGCCCTCACCTGCTTTGTAAATCATGTGGGCCGAAATTTGCTGAAGGATTCGATAACGCCTCAATGAGTGCCGGAGGCAACCAACCTTTGCGTGGGAATTGCCCACTCTGTGGAGAACACGTCAATGCCGCTCTCGTTGATATCAAGAGCGATTACAACGAGGATTCACTCCAAGATCTCCCGAGGAAGAGGAAGCTAAAGGGGAGGTACAGCGGGCCTAGCACTAAGGTCAAAGCGCTTATTTCATCTCTCCTTGAGAATAAGAAGGCGAGTACGGCTAGCGATCCGATCAAGAGGTTTGTTTACACCCACCCTTCCTTACTTCCCTCCTACCTGTCTGCGTCTACGCAATGGATCATAGCTAATTGTCACACAGCGTTGTTTTCTCGTGCTGGACCTCCCACATGGACCTTATTGAAATCGCGTTCAAGGATAACGGCATCAGCTTCGTCCGCTTAGACGGCAGCATGACCCGTGCCCAGAGAAACCGTGTGATGGAGGACTTTGAACAGGCCCCGGAAATCTCGGTCATCCTGATATCCATCATGGCTGGGGGTCTAGGGTATGTCCAACTGCTATTATCGCCACCGCCATCCCGCCCGGTCACTAACAAGGGCTGTCGTACAGATTGAACCTAACAGCAGCCTGCAAAGCCTACGTCATGGAACCCCAATTCAACCCTGCTGCGGAATCCCAGGCAATCGACCGCATACATCGCTTAGGACAGACTCGCCCTGTCACTACGACCAGATATATTATGCGTGATTCCTTCGAGATGAAGATTGTTGAGCTTCAGAAGAAGAAGACCGAACTTGCCAATCTTTCCATGTCCGGGAAGCTTAGCGGGAAGGATGCTATGGCGAAGAAGTTGGAGGTATGATATGATTTATTTCCCCCTGGTTTGAGATGGTTATGCCTGACTGGGGTTTGCGCATAGGATCTCAAGACACTATTTAGATAACTCTTTCTAACCCTTTGTCCTCATTTCATTCTCTTTCCCATTACTCGTGCTTCCCTTCTTTCATTTTCTTACTTGCTTTTCGGCATGAGCGTGAGCGTATTACTATATGGGCTTGTCTAAATGCATACATTGCCTAACCTTTTCTCTTTTTTTAAAAACAAACCTTTTTCTTTCCCACTTTCTTGACACCCCTTTCCCATCACTACCTCTGTATTACGGTTTCACACGACATATGATATGGCTGTGTCGCCCTTGGTTTCTAACTTTGATCCCTGCCCTATTGCCATCTTTCTTTCCTTTGTTACTGGGAATACGGTTGGAAACGGGTTTCTTATCATTATTCATTATTTAAAGGTGGTCCCCGGCGCATCCCTTGATTTATTGTTAGCTAATTTTGTGGGTTGGAGTTTGGGTCAGGGAATCCGATAGCTTATTACACCCTAAATCTAGCGGTGAATGAAGAAATGGAAAAATAGCTGAAATAGAATCGGATAAAAAATGGTGATGCCGGGTTCCCGCCATCCGGGCATTGTGATTGAAGCGCTATGGGAACCGGATGCCGGGGGAGGGAAAGCGTATTGTGCTTGGCTCGGGATGGGCTCCGAGGAATTGAAGGATTTACTGTGTTGAGTATGATTATATTCTCTTCCTTGATTTCATCCTATTGTGCTGCAGTATGTGTGGTACGTGCTATAAAAGTAGGACTGGGACGGAGGTATGTTTTCACACCTGGCCATTGCAGGCACAGTACAGTAGTATAATAACATTATGATATAACAGGTTCGGCACTCGTGCCTAGCAACCAATTGACGAGCCAGCTTTATACTACGGTGCTAGAGGAATTCTCTATCCCCTAGCCGTCCGCTACTCTCGTCTCCCCTTCGGGATTAAACCTGCCGAGTGCGCCCCCCGAATACCGGTGGTCAATCACTCTTGCGCCCACGACAAATTTGGAAGCGCAGCACGAAAATTTACTCTTGCCCACCATCCACCCTCTCCAACCACACCTCCTCCAGATATCAAGATATCCAAAGGTCCATGAATTACGGTCTTATCATTTTTTTTATATATTTTACGACAGCTACCACAGGCTATTTTCTCGAAGCACGAAAAGCAGCTTCACAACTATCACCCCCCCCCCCCCCCTTCATATCCACTAAACAACTCCATAACCTTTCCAACAGCGACACCCAAACAAGCGCTAGAATAAATAATAGTATCGTACGTACAGCTGGCGGAAGGTTTCCACGAGCCATACCGAACAGCCCCATTGAGTTCCGCATTGTATGTATGATACAGCGGGGAAATATCCTACGAGTGACAGCGCATGTCTGGTCTTCTTGTGTGTTATGTATATCAGAAGTATGATATCATATAAACCATTGTGAGTTGCGATAGATAGATATTAAGGGCGTGTCTGGTCGTCCCAAGTTTTTCAAACCTTGATAATCACAAAACCTGATTTGCAGGCTGCAACTGAAATAATCGCAAGTTGTTATAATTGGGAGTTTTCACACTCCCAGAGGTGTGTCTGGTCACCTGAAAAATCGATTCCAAAAAGGTCACTCAAAAAAATCAGAATAATTAATGTGCGAAACACATTGGCACCTGTATTTCAATACTTATTTTTTTTAATTTTTTTACTCCACTATTGGTAGTAGGAGTGGGTTATTGTAGCCAATGCGTACTGCTCCAAAATGAGAGTTTGTGAAATACTGGTCAGACCAGTATTTCAGAAACCTTTCATTTTGATATCATTATTGCATTTTGAATATTGTGTTTTGGTGTTAACCAGACATGCCACTCAAAAGCAAAATAGCATTTTGTGACAAACCTTCATAACCGGGGTCAAAATGAAGGTTTGAGGTGGCAACCAGACGCGACCTAAGTAGTCATTACCCGTCACCTAGTGTTGCCGTTTCCGGTACCGCACTATACTTTACGATACTCGCACTATACTATCGGAGGCCGGTCACGCATATGGTTTTGAGGTGTCATAATATTATGTAGATTAGAACTCAATCTATGGATGGATACCGTAGAAGATGGATTGAAAAAAGAGGCCTCGTGTTTTCCCTCTTTCACAATTTACATGTATCTTACATATCTGAGTCCACCCTATATTCATTTTATCTATATATACAGTACAGTGCATCGAGATGACTCCTGTAATTATCCACAATATTATCGTGCTGCCATAGACGGTATATCATACCAGTACTGGTAGTATCATACACGGTAACCTTTGCGCGGTGCGAAGTACCGTATGGTACTGTACGAGTACGGTATCATAGTGGAAATTCGCCGCAAGGCACGCTAAGCCTGCCCCGGAGGGATCTGTCGAGTTCATTTCCCACTTCCCATTTGCTGCGTCATTTAAGCACTACGGTACTTGTAGGAAAAAGGGGAAAAATATCATACTCGTACGGCATCATAATACCGGTACCAAATCCTGACCAAGTACAGTACCAGTGCGAGTACCTTTACTGTTTCACACCGTCCAAGGGATATTGTACCGACGGTGCAGTGGTGGTTCCGTGATACCGGTAGTCTACCTGTAGTCGGGTTCTAAGTTACTCCCGTTTCTGGTATTCGCGCGGGCCTTTTTCTTTTTGTTTCCCCCAGACCATGCGTGCGTTCCTTTGATAGTTTTATTCTGCTCGCCCTGGCCAGTGTACTGTATTGTACTCGTACTGTGCCGTAGTCTACCGCCCGCATCCATCATACATACCTGCAAGACGAGATGAGGCGGCTCCGCTTGCGGCCTAACTTGAACGGACAATTTAAGCTTTTCCGTCCCGTCGCGTGGAGGGTTAGTCTAGTAAAAGGAGGTATCATAAGTAAAAAAAAAAAAAAAGGGAAAAGTCTTGACCACCCATGCATAGTACCACACTGCACTACTCGTACGCTGTGCTATATCCGTACGAGTACCGGTACTAGTACTCGTACAGCACAGTACGGTTATGATCCGATGCGGTACCGTATGTACTAGTACGTACTCGAGTATATATATATACATGTAAATTCCTCCCCGTGGAGTGAGAGCCGAGTGGTAAAACGACTTTTTCCTTCCCGTGAATATTGCACACAGTACTGAGTACAGTACTCGTACGGCACTTGCACACGTGCCAGTATCAGACTAGATCTGTTGGCCGCGCATTCCATTATGCGTATATTCACACCAAAAATGATATTTCTCACGGGTTGGACCTCACGGCGCGACCGGAGGCTACGGTATCCATTGCATACATGTTCCGCCGGATGAAAATTTTGACCCGTCGTAACGGGCGTGTCAGGAACTCGACAAGCAGAAGGGGGGGGGATGGTCGCCCTTTCGAAGCCTGTGTGAGTATGATGGATGGCTCTTTCTACGTGAGCTGGTGTGTGTGAATTCTGGTGTTTGGACTGGATTTGCGGGATCGGTGAGGGTGGTGGTGGTTTCCTAGCGGGGGATTTCTCGGGTTCGTCAATGCTTATCCCGTGTTCTCGGCTGCTTTTGTATGTGCGTGTGTATCTTGGTTTGGTGAGAATTAATTCGTGAGGGGGTTTAACGTAGCGGACTCGACCGCTCGAGTCGATGTTGGATGGGGGATTTTGCAGAATTGGGCATTGCGGTCGTTATCTCTATCGCGTACCGGTATGATACGGTACGGTAATTATGTGTGAGTAAGTGCGAGGGCACGCATTTGTCCGGCTGCTGGGCAGGGTTATGTGTGATTCGTTAGATTGGAAGTCGAGAAGGATACAGCGCCAGTACGAGTACTCGAGTACATGTGGACCGGGGAGAACGTATTGGTTCTCTTCTTCCGTCCCGGTTTATGGCGCTTCTATGGATTTGGTTGGGAATCTTTGGGTTTGTCGGAGGATTGGGTCCTCTACCGTATCTTCTTTAGGGAGAGAGCACAGTACGGTGCAGTGCTCTGCACCCAGGAAGAACTCACTTACCGTATGATACCGGTACTTACAAACACTTGGGCCGGAGGGGGGGGACGGGTGAGATTAGAGAGGGTAAAAAAGAAAAGAGAAACTTGGTGGCGGCCGAAACAGCCGGGGAGGGGGGGAGAACTGGGGAGGAAATGGGTTAGAGAGATGGAGGAAGAGGAGAAAGGGGAGGGTGGAATAAGCAGAAGCGGTAACTGTCCGGAGGAGTTTTCTCGTTGTTGCCCGTCTTTTACTATTACCGGTATGGTGAAATATATGGCGGTTGCGATAATTGCTGCAGTACTGACTTCTCACTTTATCGTGAAGCTAATTAAACCTATCCTCGTCTCGTACCATAGCTGTGAATTCGCTTCATCATTCACTGTCACTCGAGTTGAAATCGTTCCCTCCTCCTCCTCCTCCTGCCTCTCTTTCTCTCTTCTCTCTCTCTCTCCCCCCCTCTCTCCCTCCCTTTCCCCCCAACAAAGTTTGGAGGTACGACAACCGCCCAACTCAACCGCAACCGCAACCGCAACAGCCCCGGCAACGCGCAATCAGACCGACTTACCCTCCCTTGACCCCCCCCCCCCCAAACCAGAGACAACTCCAATTCGACGCCCGTTTTTCCCCTTCTCATCCTATCTTCCCGTTTCAACCGCTTTTTGTCAACTTCCCTAGCCGCCGCCGTGCGACTTCATCGTCCTGCGCTTCTCCCCCCCTCCCCAGTATAACTCTCGTTTTTCTCTGTTGGTCTGTCGGTCTTTGTCTCTGCCTTTCATTTCAGTGACTTTGCCGTAAGTCTGATCTCTTTTATTACTACTTGTTCTCTGCTGCCCGTGTTGGTGTTGCCTGTTCATCCCCACTCCAACCTGCCCTATTCCCTCCTTCCTCCCCGCTTCTGTTATCTGCCCTACACCTGACCACCGCACCGCCGTGTTTCCCTACTCTTCGCCTTTCTGGTTGGGGTTTAGCTCGGTGCGGATCGAGGAGGTGGAGGAAAGGGGAAGGGATGAAAAGGGTCTACTAAACGCTGACGAATTCCCTGCTCACTGCTTTTCTTGGTCACTCTTAGCTATACAGATCAACAGGAGGTTCACTCGTTATACTTCTCAACATATCTATAATACAACCACCCGCTATCCCGGTCCGCGCGGGATAGGAGAATAAAACACGCAAACCCCCGTTCCCAGCAATAACCATTCCGTCTCCCGCTTCCCCCCCTGGACATAACGTTGCTCGGAAATCTCGAGGCTCGGCATATCTCCGTGATTGATGCGGAGTCGACGCTCTTCCCGAGACTCGAAGGCCTCGATCACTGCTGAGGAAAGCGAAGACAGCGAGTCGTCGTCGGTTGATGGGCACGGGGAGGGCCAATTGGCCGCTGCGAACGAGTCACGGAGTCCTGGTGGTGAAAGGGAAAAGTTGGACGGCCCTTCTGCGAAAGTCCTTTGGAATCCGCCGCAGAATCGGGAACCTCTCGACGCGACGGCCCCGCCAGCCCTCTCAAAGGAGAAGATGGAGGATACCCGGAATTTTAGGAGACCGCGGTTAAGGTCCGCTTGGTTGTGCCCGTTGTCGACACTGGGGGTCACACTTCTCTCCGCCTTCGTCTTATGGACTACGATACAATCGTTCAGGGAACGGCAGTGTGATATCAAGGGGTGCCGGATGCCGCAGATGTCCCCCGTGTACATCCGGGAGAAGGATTTTGACACGGAACACACGAGGTTCGCGAGCAAATATAATCTCTACCTTTACCGGGAACACAGCGTGGACATTGAATATCCGGTATGTTTTTACTTTTTCTGTTTCCTTTTCGCCTTTTCCTTTTTGTTCCTCCTTTCTTGTTCTTCTCTTTTATTGGACCGTCATTTGACGTTTCCCGGCTTGTCGCGTAAAGGATCTTTGGCCGGTTTTAGAGGCAAGAAGCGAGTTTGCAAAGAAGAATAATCGCCCTGAACTCAATGACGACCCATTCACCATTGATTGCTCTCGATCCCAAGTTCTTCCAAGTCATTTGCTAAGGTGCTCGCAGCCCAAAGGGGTTCCGGTGCTTTTCATCCCCGGGAATGCCGGCAGCTACAAGCAAGTACGGCCGATAGCAGCGGAAGCCGCACGATATTTTAAGAATGCAGCGGCCAAGAGCGAGTCGTTATTAGAAGCGGGGCAGCGGGGACTTGATTTCTTCACGGTGGATTTTAATGAGGATATAACAGCGTTTCACGGCCAGACGATGCTTGATCAGGCTGAATATTTGAATGAGGCGGTTTCATACATTCTTTCGCTGTATCACGATTCGCGAAAGTCGACAATGGATTCGGACTTGCCAGACCCCAGTTCTGTTATTCTGTTTGGCCATTCGATGGGTGGCATTGTCGCCCGCACCATGTTGATCATGCCCAACTACCAGTCGAATTCCATAAACACCATCATAACAATGTCTGCCCCCCATGCTCGCCCGCCCGCACCATTCGACAAGCAGATAGTGGAAACATATGACGACATTAATAATTATTGGCGCAGGTCGTTCTCGGCAAAGTGGGCCAATAACAACCCACTTTGGCACGTGACTTTGGTCTCAATTGCCGGCGGAGGATTGGATACAATTGTGCCTTCTGACTATACTAGCATTTCATCTTTGGTGCCTGATACCCATGGTTTTACTGTGTTTACGTCTTCTATTCCCAATGTGTGGGTTGGCGTAGATCATCTTGCAATTCTTTGGTGCGATCAGCTCATGAAAGTTGTAGCTCGCTCTATGCTGGATATTGTTGATGTAAGGAGGCCCGGGCAGACAAAGGCTCGTGCGGAAAGGATGAGGATCTTTAAGAAGTGGTATCTCACTGGCATGGAGCCAATTGCAGAGAAGACACTACCGCATAAAGGTTCGATATCAATGCCGCTCTTAGTGGGGCTCTACCGTACGCTAATGATATTAGACCCCACTACTCTTTTGACACTTGACAACTCTCACTCTATCGTCAATCTTGGCCAGAGGCTTGTCCTTCGGCAATTGGGGGAGTCGCAGAAGCCCCGTGCCTATTTGATGCCCATTCCGCCTTCACGGGAGCCGGGAAGCACGAAGTTTACATTGATGACTGACCAGAAGCTGGATGGAGCAAGGGATGGGAATCTGGAGGTGCTCTACTGCAGCGTTTTCCCCCTTCAAGCTGGTCAGACCGCCGCTTTATTTTCCATGAATATGGATCTGTCTGGGGATAGTTCTGGCTCGACGCGCCTTGCTTGCAAGAATGCTGCTGAGGATGTCATTGATCTTCCCGCTTCCGTGCGAACTTCCAGACAGCCGTTTGAACAAGCCCAGCCGTTTTCTTACTTGCAATATGACCTCGAAGACATAGCTGAGCATCAGTTTGTGGCCGTTGTGGATAAGGCCAGTAGGGTAGCGCAGGGCTGGGTGATTGCAGAGTTTGTGGAGAAGAAGGACTCGTTTATCCGATCGAATGCTAGCCTTCGTGGCTTGTTGATGGACGGTGTTCGTACAACCTTGCCGGCGGAACGGCCCTTCGTGACAGAAATCCATATCCCTGTGATGCACAGCAGTCTGCTCACCTACAAGATGCACGTGGGCGTGCAGTCCTGTGGGGAGGATGGCCAGCTCTTTACTCCACTACTCCGCCAGTACCTTGTCGACCCGTATGAGTCCAAGTTTTTTGTCAATGTGCATTCTGCGGATATCAATCTTCACGGGTCCGCCCCGTTTATTCCCCAAGTACTCAGGCCCGGCTCCAAGCGCGGCCTCTCGCTGCAGCTTTGGCTGGATCCTACGTGCAACAGCACTGTTGAGGTTTCGGCTGAGTTCGATTTTCTCGGGAGCCTTGGAAGGCTCACCATGCGCTACCGGACTGTCTTTGCTGCGTTCCCATTGCTGGTTGTCGCGCTTGTTCTTAGGATTCAATTTCAGGAATATGATAACAGGGGTATGATTTGTCGGAGGTTGTGGTTGTGTATAGAGCGTTGTTTTGTTTGCTAATTATGCGTAGGCCGCTTTATGAGTTTTGGGGAAGGCCTGGACAGGCTCATTCCCAGGACCCTGCCATATGTTCTGGTGGCGCTATCGGCGTTGGCTATCTCCCTTTCGTTCACCAAAGCTGAACAGGACAATCCCGTGCCGTCACCTCTGTCAAAGTCCGCGACGGAGCAGTCCACCACTGCTATGGAGTTTGCGAAGAACGATTTACTTGTTGGACTGCAGGATCCGTTCTTTTGGTTCCTTGCACCGCTCTTTGCCCTGATTGCCGTTGGCGTTTGCGTTGTTTTGAATTACGGTGCGATGTTGGGTTTGCACTCGTTGACTATCCTCTACACGTTCTTCAGCAGGTGGCCGACCTGGATTAGCAGTGAGCGAAGGTGTGTGTAGACTATGGGGCGATGTGGGGGTGGTGCTGACCTCAGTCTGCAGATCACCAGCGATCACTACTGCATTTTCCACTAGCAGTCCCAGGCGACGGATAATGACGACCTTGATGCTCCTGTTTTTTGTCGCGACGCTTATCCCTTACCAGTTCGCATATATGGTCGCCTGCATTGTACAGATTGCGACTTGTGTTAGGGCGTTGAAGTTTGCCAGGGAAAATGTACGTATCGTTAAAAGTTTCCGGGCCCTCACCCTTTTTCTCCCTCCCTTTCACTAACGTGGCCGTAGGGGTACTCTGAGCGATCCGGCGCGTACTGGGATTTCTACCATTACGCGCATTCGATTCTCATCGTAATGCTCTGGATCCTGCCAATTAATCTTCCAGTACTAGCTGTGTGGATACACAACCTGACAGTCCACTGGCTCACACCGTTCTCATCCCATCATAACCTTCTCTCAATAATGCCGTTCATCCTGCTCGTCGAGACATTGACTACGGGGAATATGATTCCCCGAATCAGGAACCGGTATGCTACTCCCCACCCGCCTGTTTTAATTCTTGGTGTTGGAAGGTGTGACTAACAGCGAATAGACTCTGGCTGGTAACGGACTTACTCCTTCTAGGCCTAGCAGCATACGCTGCCTTATACGGCGTAACGTATGCCTACCGCCTCCACCACCTGGTGAACCTCATCGCGGGATGGTTCGTAATTGTTCACTTTAGCACAGCGCCGCCGACGATATCCGGCATCATAGACTTATTTAATGACGATGGGGACGATGATGGATCGAAGAAACGCCATCAGTGAGGCACTTATAGGAGACTGGGAGATATTTGCGTACCTATCTGCCCACCTACCTGCCCAAGCAGGGAGCGATGGGGGAGGAGGGGGCCGGGGGTACATCAAGAACTTGAGAACTTGTAGGATTATTATAAGCAAGAGGGGGGGGTCCTTTATTTTTTATTTTTTTCTGTCACCTCTTTTCTCTCCTTCATGTTTAGAAAGTTCATCGAGCAGCAAAGCGTTGGACTGTTTTGGATGGCGTTATGTATTCATTTTTCTTACACTTTTCTTTTCTATATTTCCTTATTTTCAGCTCTTTTACCATTTCACTTTGTTCTGATGCTAACCCTTCTTACCGTTCTCCCCCTGCCTCCCAGCCTAGCCCTTCACTTCTATAGTATCTATTCCACCCCACTGGCTTGATCCGACTTTGGTTTGGCGAGCTGTGGGATTGCGGACAATCCATTTACTTTCCCTTCCCTTCCCTTCACCCCTCCCCCACCTATCTATCATACTTACCTGGTCATTGTATACTATCCGTTTTCACCACCCCCCCCCCCTTTTTTTTTTCTTTCTCTTTCACTTTCCCTTTTGGCTGGCTCGTTAGTTGGTTTAGTATTACCGGGATCGGATGGATGGAACATTGCCTAATTACTCTTTCTTCTCCTTTTTCGTTGTACATATATTTTTCTACCTCCCTTGACTGACTGCTGGATATCTGTCTCTTGCACATGTATTGCTGTTATCGCTACATATCATATCACCACATATCAAGAATAAGTTTTTGAGGAGCTGGGGGTTCTCCCATTTCTTGTTTTATGTTTTTATTTATCTATTTATCATGAATGTGCGGGGGGGGGGCGAGTGTGTGAGTGCCGCGTATCGTACATAGCTTGCTTTGGCAGTTATTTATTTTTTGATACAGGCTGAGATAAGGTAATGTATATATAGCGGGGCGGGTAATACCAGCGATTCGAGGAGGGGATTGAAATAAGCCAAGTTATTTATTTTATTTATTCATTTGCCTTTCCTTTCCCTCCCTTCCCTTTCCTTTCCTTTCCAGTCCGGGGTTCGGGTTGGGATTAAAATGGCCTGTTGTAGTAGCAAGGGTGGTTCCCCCATTAGCCACTGGTAAGTTGCACGTCTCGATGGGATAGTATCAGGCAGTAGAAGTAAAGGAGGCTAGGGAATAAGGACGGGATGCAAACCCAGTATAATCCCCACTCATGTCCCCAACGCCCTGCAACTTATCGCCCTGCCTACTGACCGCGGCTATCTTGACCAATACCCCATCGCCAATCATGATACCTTTTCCTCTCCCTCTCCCTCCTTCTTCCTCATCCCCCTCCTTGCCCTCCTTCTCCTTCAACAACCTCTTCAACTCCTGACTCTTAGTCTCCTTCCTCCCATCCCAGGTGATCCCCTCCGCACAAAGCGCCACGCCAACAAAAACCTGCATAGCAGCACCACACGTAAGGAAGATCCCAAAGGGGCTCATCCCGATAACAGTGCCGAACATGACCTCTCCCGGAAAGGCGTGGAACATGAGCGCCTCAAAGGCGATAGTGAAGTCGGCTCCGCCGTCGCTGAAGATGTCGTTGCCGGATGGGGGGATGCGCCCGCCGGAGACGTTGAAGATTTGGGTGACGGCGATCAGAGTGCTGTTGTTTGTGCTGGTCTTGCCCTCGTAGGAGTAGAGGATGTCCAAGAGGGCGCGCATGTAGTAGCAGTGAAAGTGTCTAGGGGGGAGGCGGATGGTGACGCTTTCGGTGGATCTGTAGAACATGGTTGTTGGTTTGGGTTTGGATGTGGTGTTGTGTGGTGTTGTGTGGTGTGGTGTGGTGAAGTGTAGTGGTGGTGATAGAGAGGTGAGGGGGTGGTTATATTGCGGGGAAGATGAAGTGATGGGAGCTATGGAATGGTGAGAGGGAATACAATTGTGACGGTGTTTCGTGAGTGGAGTTGGGTAGGGCAGCCATTTTTATTCGGGGTTTCGCATCCCATGGGGTGAGGGGGAGCAGTTGATATGGGCTTCAGGTTTGGCGTTTAGGCTCCTGACAGCCCTGACTGATATATCGGTTCCATCATGGAAACTCACTCGTGCACTTTTTCACTCTGGCGTCGGCTCTGGAAGTTTTCTGTACTCGGCCTTCTATCGCTTGTTTTTTTTTTTTTTGCGAAACATCGAGATTTCGCTTGCCCGCACCCTCATCCCGTAAAATCTTGTGCCATGATCAATAGCACTTGCAGCATCTTGCGGTGGGTCGAAGGGTTTATGTGAGGCCCTGTCCGGATTGGTGTGGCGGTCAGCAATAAGGTGGCTGGTGGCTTCATGATTAAAAATCTGCAACTAGCCAACGTGTGGCACCGCCGCCGAATGCATAGAGTACCCAAGTACCCGAGTAGTTCGAAGTACTCAAGACGCGCTTTAATCTTGGACCCACTTGGTGACTGAGTGAGTTGGCGAACCATCGTGCCTCAGTCAGGGAAGAGGAGAAGCATCGTGCTGAGTCCATACACTTGACGTTGGCATATCTCAGAGGTCGCAACCGCAGATACCGGTCAGAGGTGCCCTTGTGCACAAGATCGAGATCTCACAACATAGCTGTTGATAGTATGAGTCGCCCAAGATAAAGCCGAGTCTGGGTATTCATAAGCTTTTTGGATTGATTGATCACCTCCTTCTTTCTTTCCTTACTCTCGAGCAGTGAGCAAACCTCACTATATATTACCCTTACCGTACTCCACATTAGCGATATCGGAAGTTGTATCACCGCTGCCACTGTGGACTATAGGTGCCTCCTCTTTCTCCCCCCCATTTTTGGCTCCCTTGACTGTCTCCTTTTCAGGTAGGTTTTGAGAAAGAAGACTACGAAATTCGTGTCCATGAATTGTGAGGACTATCTCGACCCGGCCCTTTATGTGAATAGCCCTGACTCCCACACCTGGAAGGAGCACAGAGGCTGGCGCATTCCAGATTATCTGCTCCACAATTCTCCTTTCTTTCCTAAGGCAAAGATACATTAAGGGCCGGGGTGACATGGCCATGTGTTTCCGTATACCCGGCGAGCAATGCTTTGGCGCAGCCAGGATGCCAATGGTTTCCGGCTTCTTCAATGAAGCTGCGCCGTCGAGCTCGCGGATAGCAGCGGGGGCAACCTTTGTGCATTTGCACTGTACCAGGGCATCATAGACTCTGGGTTTTTGGGATTGCTCGGATGGTAGATTCGGGACTGTCCAGGTACCGCGCAGGTCCACGCCTCTATCGTCTCTTCCTCCGGTCCGCTCTAGTGAGATGCCAAATGACTTGAGGGCTTCTTTCACAGTGTATCTTCAATCAATTTAACCGTTAGGTCCCGTTCTATTCATGCATATGAAAAAAAAGTGAAGCTAAGACTAGGAACGTACTCATAGAGCGTCCCAACATATACAGTGGTATGGGTTGGTAATGCGATCACTTCTGCATATTTGAGAAATGACTCGAGGTCATGATGCAAATCGCTGGTTCGTATAGCACCCATAGCCTTGGGCGAGTACCTTTTGTTGGCGTTGGCGTTGGCGAGGAGGATAGGATGTGGGGTAAGACAGCGTCGAAGGGTGGCGCGCATCTTCTGTAGAATTGTCGGGGACTGTTCAGCTATCAGTGACTTGTGATAGCAGTTCTAAACAATGGCCGAGAGAATATGGCTGTTGCTCCTTTCCCCTTCTCCTTCTCCGACAAGTTAAGGTCGCGTGGCTTGCTACGTTGCTTGCATGGCTGTGAACCTGAGAAGAAAAAAACTGACTAGAGGGCTTTGACCTGACGAATTTTTGACTAACCCGTAGACGCCAAGACTACGCCTCAATGCCCAATCATAGAAGGTTGTGACAAGTAAAAAACGGGTTGTTCCATATTTCATACCACTCGACCAATGAGGAAATTTTAAAAGTTTAAAAAGGAAATCTTTTCATAAATCGGTTTAAGTGGGGTATTTTTTTTTCAGTGCCCCTCCTCGTTCCCACCACCGCCTCAAGGTCCTTTTTATCCCCCCTCCCATCTCATTTTCCATCATCACTCCTTCTTCCTTAACCTCCTCTTCCCAATTCCGCTGCTGTTTTCTGTTTAATCCTTTTTTCCCTCTTGCCCACGAAGTCGCTTGTATTCATATTTTCGTTCAAAATGGCCGATAATGATGAGCAGGTAAGGCCCCCCCTGGAAGTAGGAGGGAACTCCTTGTTTTTTTTTGTCCCCGTTTGCTTTCCTCGCCCCTACTGAAGACCTATGATTGCTTGGGCTTTCCTTGTTGCCCCTGAGGCTGCCTCTTCGTTCATGATGCCTATCGGGAGTTCGGCCACGGGAGAGAGGAGGAAAGAGTACCCTGTTGAATATTGTGATGTACAGCGCAGCCATTGATACTGACATTCTATAGCACAACCACACCTTTGAGTCGGCTTCGGCCGGTGCCTCCGCCACTTACCCCATGCAGTGCTCTGCGCTTCGAAAGAATGGGTACGTTCCTGCATTCCTAGTTCCTTTACCTCCAGAGCGTATCCGGCTATGATATGTATTCTCTTTTTCGGGGTGCACCTAACATCTCTCTCTATAAAGCCACGTCGTCATTAAGGGCCGCCCTTGCAAGATTGTCGAGATGAGCACCTCTAAGACCGGCAAGCATGGTCACGCTAAGGTCCACTTGGTCGCCATTGATATCTTTACCACAAAGAAGTTGGAAGAGCTTTGCCCTTCCACCCACAACATGGATGTCCCCAACGTCAGCCGTACTGAGTACCAATTCTCTTACATAGATGATGACTACCTTCATCTTATAAAGCAAGATGGAACTGAGAAGAATGATGTCAAGGTCCCTGACGGAGAGCTTGGTGATAGGATTAGAGGCTATGAGGATGATGGTACTGATATCTGTAAGACTGCACCCCCCAGAAATCCCACCCTCACGTGCTTGTCTCGGAAAATAACACTAATTATTGTTTTTCTCTTTCTCAGTGGTTACTATCATTGCCGCTATGGGGGAAGAGGCTGCCATTTCCGTTAAGGAGGCCCCGAAGACTGCTTGATCAGACCTATTGTGGATGGTTAATGTAGCTTTTTTTCTCCCCTTTCCCACTCCTTTTTTTGTTTCGTTTTCTTTCTCTCCGGGAGCGAGTTTGATCATTGGGTTTTCAATCGTGTCAATTGGAGCTTGGGCGGGAGGTTCATGAAAGTGCGATTTTTTTCCCCGGACCAAAAAAAAACAAACGAATCGTTCATCACCTTTTGTCTGAAAAAAAAAGCGGAATATCTACAGAGGAGGGAAACGGACGGAACTTGGGATATTATCATGGGATCTCAGTTTCGTCCCATGCTCCATTTGCGAATTGAAAGAAAAAAAATTTGTCCCCCATTTTTCCAATTTACCTTCTCCTCTTCGAATTTGAAAAAAAAAAAAAAAAAGAATGGGCTTCAAGTTCATGCTAGTGACCAGAATCGTATCATACCAAGAGGAAAGAGTAGAGCAAAAATAAGCAACCGAACTAAGACTTCGACCACAATGCCAAAGTAGTCGTCTTCCCCCTCCCCCTCTCCCTCCCAAAAAAAGGGCCGATAGGCTGTGATATTGTATTCTTTTGTACTGCAAGCACAATGCTTCCGGTACGGTATATACCGTGTGATAGCCCACAAAGTAAGCTCCTGGGACCCAGGGGACCGTCATGGGGAGCGAGTGTCTAAATTATCCGCACCGAAGCCCATCAATCAAATCCTCGTCCTGCGGGCTTACTCACTTGCACTCGCAGAGTGAGGCCACGAGTAGCGTATCGATATGCATAAGCTACATTAATATCTTGCGAGGCACAGCGATAAGAAAGAACGAATGAAGCCAGCGCTCCGGAGAAAAAGTGGGTAGCCCCGTTAGCAGTAGGGCGATATTTTGGTTCCTAATCAGTGGCAATTCTTTCCAGATTGTACTCGTGCTCGTATCATAGTTTGTTCTTCACGAATTGGAGCGGGCCTTGGGGCTCAATCCTAGCATCATATGCCGGTAACCCCACAAAGTGTCAAGTTGTGGTGTGTGTGGCCTTCCACCTTTGGTGGAGGGCGGGTACGGTACCAGTAGTCTACCGTACTCGTACAAACATTGTACGGCACAAGTAGGGTAGGTTCGCAGGCTGGAACCTCCTAGACTACTCGAGTACCGGTACCGGTAGCTGGTTGGTAGGGAGGTGGGGGGGAAAGAAGAACAAACTGGGTTTCGCAGGCTTTTGCACTGCTGGTCGCAACGGGGCGAGGGTGATAATTTAGCATCCGTTTCTGCCCATCCTTCAATCTATCTTCGCACTACCCGAGTGCTCCCCAGTGCTTGCGACGGTACGGTACTCGTACATGATCGTGCAATCTGAACGCGAGCACTGGAGCTACCGTATCGTACGATATCTCCCGTAAAAGTTGGACTCGCCCTGGGCAGAGTCCGCCCAATTGCCTTCCGCTACCGGTATCTGCTCAAGGTGTGGTGATTTCGGCGTCTCCCTGCCCTCGGCTGACCCGGCTGGCCTTACCGCAGCTCCAATCCGACACTTGTGGGGAAAAAAATACATGACACATTTGCGGTACCGTTGGATTTGGCAATGGAGTACAAACGCCTTTCGCGCTGTGGTGTCGATGGGTGCAAGCAGACACTCTTTTACCTGGATGATGGACAGTGGTTTTGCAAGAATGATCACTTGAGAGAGGTATGGTGCTGTGGTGGTGGGTGTGGGGTGTTATGAGTATGATGATAGCTAATGGGGATCATCGACTCAGGGAGAGCTCGAAGTAGCTGCCGACGATGAAGGCTTTGGCACGCAGGGATCCAGAGCAGCCAAAGCGACGCGGGAAAAGGAAAAAAAGGGAAAAGGTATGGTGAATTGTCGTGGAATAAACGGACTGCTGTACCAGTACTCCTCCTCTCATCGTCAGTGGCTAGACTGGTCGGCTGGTTGACCAAAAAATTTTCCATTGTAGTGCTCCGTGGTCGAAAGGGCTTCGAGCTATTCCTTCAATGCTATCAATTAATCCTCAGGAAACAAGTTCACTGGCTAGTATCTGAGAAGCACTTCCCGAGAGAACTCGAGGTATTTTTTATTTTTTTTTGCTGCGGCCCCTTTTGTGACAGTATTCCCCCCCCCCCTTCTTTTTCTAAGGGGAGCAGCGGCAACCAAACCAAACGGGTAGGGCTGACTGACTGGGCGTAGATCGTCGTCCGGGATCTATGGGTTCTGCAACTGAAAAAGGTCTCTACTACAATCCCTGCGACCGCAGATGATTCACCGAAAGACAGAGATGAGTATGATGATGAATACGGTGATGGTGGTGGTGATGATGCTAGAGACCTGGACGGGGCGGGTGACGTTGGATCTTCATCGGCGGGGTATTCTTCCCAATCTTCGTATTTGTACACGAGTGACGACTCGCAGTCTACGGCTCAGAGTAGGAATTCACAGGGTACGCAGCGGAAGAGGAGGAAGAGGAGGGTGCCAAGAGCTGCGGATAGGCCAAAGTTGATTGGATCTGTGGGGATTTGCTATCTAGGTTTGATCGTGCTTGGAGTTTCGGTATCACTGGGGGATATTCATCGGTGGGTCGAGGAGCAGGGGATTGTCTATCTGAGGGCCATCAATGAGATTCCCAGTGAGATGAAGCAAAGGCTTGATGCAGAGTACTACGTCGCTTTGGATCCAAGGGTATGTCTCCCCTCCTCCCCCCCCCTCCCTCTCCCGTGGGGGTGTTTTCCCCCCACCCCGAGCGAGCAAGCGGGGAGGGGCTGATGTGAGTGAGTGGATAGGTTCGTCCGACACTGGGATTACTTCATTCAACGGTTCAAGGACTGGTAATTATGTATCAGGTCACTTTCGGAATGACATTTCCTCCCTTGAACACCACCTTACTTGTATTCAAATTCTTGAAAGCACTAGGTCTTCCCCGTACGCTAGCTTTTCCCTCCCCTCCCCTCTTCCAAAAATATCCTACGCGGAAATAATTCAAGGAAGCCCTAACACGGTACAATGTTGAAGTGGAAATATACCACGGCTTCAAACGTCTCGCAAACCTGATCTCTCTCCCGTTCACATGGAACGGCCTAAGGCACCGCAAGCGAGTCACCAACTGGCCCGAAGCCCGTTTAATGGCCCTCTTGATCATATCGACAAAGCTGTTATACGGCCTCGACGGAGTAAGACGTGTACCCAAATCTGTAGCCGAGCCGGCAGCTGCAGGGTTGAAATGGGAAGCATGGGATGGATACCTACGAGCCGGCAATGCCGAGCGTCGAGGACTTCTAAACGAGAGCGTTGCACTAGGAAGTGAAGGAGGGGGGGGGGGAGAGGGAAAGACCTGGAAGTCGACGTAGAGGAGAAGGATGTATTCGACATGACCGGCGAGGAACTGGATAGATATATGGATTGGTTCGAAAAGAATTGGGCAGATGACTCTAATACACCCCGTACGTTATCATCCTGCTTTGATTTTCCCCAATTTGCTTTTTTCCTTCAAAAGTTCGAGAGCAACAACCAGCCGCAAGTGTTGCACGTTATTTTTTTTTCCTTTTTTTTTGTCCTCTCAAGTTTAAGCTTAGTGTACTTCTTTTTTCTGTGTGACGTTCGATGCATTAGCCCTTGTGGGGCAGGCTCACTTGCATTTGCATGGCCTGAGGCTGACCTTTCATCCGTTGCAACCCCATCAGTTACTAAACAGTTACTTGACCTATTCCCTGCCGGCCGCGCAGCGGCCGAGAGAGCTGGAGTCCACCAAGCCCACGATCGACCCCGGAGTGGGGCCCCCGCGGATGAACCAGTGCAACATGAGCTTACTGATGAAAGACTGCGAGAGCTGAATTCTCAAATCGAGATATACCCCACCCGGCAGCAGGAGCAGCCAGAAGAGGAGGAGGAGGAGGAGGAGGAAGACCAGCAACAGGAGGAGGAGGAAGAGGAGAATTACACACCACCACAGCCACATCAAGGAGAGCTTATGACCAGGCCGGGAGATCAGTACCTTTGGCACTCGATTCAAGCCGAGTTGCCTGTTGAGCAGCAGACTCTGCTACAGGCTGGAGCGGATCTGCTGGCTATCACCAGGGATGATTTGGCTAGGATTATTAAGACTCTAGAAACCCAATTCAGGGGCTTGGTTAAAAACCAAAGGAGGAAGGAGATGCGAGAGGGGAGAATGGATGTTGATTGATGGACCATACCCTAACTGATCGGAGGCGGAAGGTATAGAACATGCAGCATGTTTTATTTACCGTACTACATGTATTATCATAGTGTGCAGTAATTTTTCCCCACTTTATGGCACACTGTAATCTACCGTATATCAGTTTCCGGTAAACTTCCCGGCCCTTCGTTTGTGACCCTCTGGTTTTGCGCTGCAACGGGTCCGCATCTACCATCGTACCGTACAAGTACTAGTACATAATCCAAGGTCAGACCATGTGCTCTTCCTTGGGATATTATGTCATAACCTAGCGGCTCTCTCCATACAGAAGTTGTACCGGTACTTGTATCCCTGAACAATTAAGGGATTCGACGAAGGGGAAAAAAAGGAAAGGAGGGGAGGAAAACAAAAAAAAAAAAAAAAAAAACTTTACATATTCTCCCCAGTAAGTCGGCTCGGTGCCGGATTGGTAATCACTTCTCGGCGACTGGAAAAACATCCGAATTTTTGGTTGGGCGAGCATCGCCAGCTTCTTGATTCTAAAGGGCCTCAGGTGGAAAAGTATGTGAAACGCAGTGCACCCCATTCTACTCCTCCATTTCCTCATCCCCACCCCCCTCCATGCTCTCTTTGGCGAGTCTCTCGGCCTCGGCAACCAACTCCTTTGGGACCTCCTCATGTTTCCCCCATCCTTTGGCAGCGACGCCCTCCTCGAGTCCCTCAGCCGTACCCTCCTCGAGTCTAACCCACGTCATCTCCAACTCGAAATCCTTGTCTTTTGAGTTGTCGTCGTGGGCAAAGTAGATGATCCTAGCCGCCTGTTTAACAGCCTCCTCAACGGTGATGTTGGGCAGGGGCAGTTTCTCCAACTCGGCCTTAGCAGCTTGGCGACCTCGACCGGTTGCGGCTCCAAAGTAGCCCTGTGTTAGAACGGGTGTCAGTATTGTGAGATGGGTGTGACCTTGGGCATCAATTTGGGAGCCCAAGGCTGTTGAGTAGATTTAAACAGGGAAATGTCTCGTACCCAGCCAACGCCGCTCGGCTCTACCATCCACAATCCCGGCCCCCCAGCTTCATCCATGCCACCAATGATGGCAGTAACACCAAACGGTCTCACACTAGAGTAAAGAGTATATGCCTGGGCATAACCACCCATTGCGTCCGCCATGCTGGGGATCGGAATCGGGCTACGGTAGAGCTTGCGCCAATTGGATGCTTCGCTGCGAGCACGAGAGGTAAAGTGACGAGCATCTGGGACAAGACCAGAACAAGCCTGTGGGATTTCGTTCGTCAGTTCTGACGGGAGGCTGGCGGGGAAAGGGGAGGTCTCACAATTCCGATATGGTTATCAACACTGGCGATCCTCTTGTTGCTTCCCGGAACCAAAAGTTTGCTCCCAATTAATTTCTCAACAGCCAGGACGACACCATCTTTACAACGGATTCCGATAGCTGTTCCACCATTTTCTACAGCTTTCGTAGCATATTCTACCTACAGCAATCCCTCCAAAGGTAAGTAGGGAGCTCTGGTTAGGTGTTTGGTGGGAGGAGATATAGAGCTGCACTAACTTGAAAGTTTCTTCCATCGGGGCTAAAGACGGAGTTGGATAAATCATAACCGGTACCGATGGATGTCTGTGAATGTCAGCAGCAAAAAACACCCCGCAGTACAAGCACTACCAGTTGCTGCATCAACAGACGGCAACAGAGTAATACTCGTGGGCAGTGAAAGGATAATAATTACCATGACGAGGAAATGATGAATGCCTGATTAGATGGGTAGGTGGTGGTGATGATGATGATGATGATGATGCTGACGATGAATGTGAGGGTGGGGTTTTCCAGAGGGCGATGGAGATAGCAAGTACCAGTAGTTGTTCAGTTCTGAGACTTTCCTGAACGGGCTGCGGTTGCTATGATAGCCGTGGGCAGAAGAGGGCATGCGAGTTGTGACGCAGTGGTCCAGACCAAATTAGGGGATGGAGGGGCAAGCACGATATCTGTACCGGACTCGTACCAGTACGGTACAGTAAGCCAGGCTTGGAGATTACGGCTGGCTTAGCGATGTGTTCCTCCGCCAGGCCCAAGGCAACGCCTGAAATTCGGTAGGGTTACAAGTATGATACAAGACTGGATGCCAACACGCAGTGCAAACCGTCCAGCCACAGAGCCGCTTCCTGGATGACCGCCGTGAAATATTCTTGATTGGCAATCGCTGCCCAATTGGGCCCGCTTTTATTCTGTTTCCTCCACCGTATTGCTCGAAGATGCTGGGCCAGACAGATGAGCAGCAATTATCATGCTGCACGAGCGCATTACCGGTATAGCACACAAGTACGGTACTCGAGCACCGGTACCCTCCAGGTACGGCTCGTGGTTATAGC
>LN891098.1:214780-292370 GCA_900010015.1 Tuber aestivum
GCACTTCCCACAGAACCTATGATACTCGTACGAGTACTCGTACAGGGCAGCACACCACCCCCAACAAACACCCCAGCATTTCCTGCCATCTTTGGACCTCGTACTGTAAGAGCTACCCTACTCGTACAGGGCACCAGCTCGCTGACGCCGCAGACCTCCCTGGCTCACACAGACACCCCACTAAGCCCTGGACCGATAGACTCTCATGCAGCATGATACTACGCGAGTACCGTACGAGTACAGAGTAAGCTTGTCAATCGGCAGTCATCGGCTCCATGTCCTCATTCAGTCGAGATTATCGCACACTGCCCAGGGGAACCAACCCCTCTCCATTGCCATTGAAATCCAAGTCCAGGCACCGTCAGCCGAAGCAAACGAGAGTGTTGTGTGAACTGGACAATTATAATAATAATACACCGGTATCCATTCCTCCTGTCATTTTTTCCTTTCCCCTTTTCTTACCACGTTGCACATTGCACCATTCAAAACGTTCAACCTGACGAAGGCTCTCGAAAGAAATACCAAACAAAGTCAAACAAAAAAAAGAAAGGATTGTATTTTCTTGCCCCCCGCGCTACTGGTAGGCCTTTCGCTGGCTGTCGGTTTCTCGACCTGGAGGACAGTCCATCTTCTACCATTGAGCCATACATAGCGCTCGCTGCTACGGTACATTACAGTACGGTACACAGTTCTGCGGAGGTAGAGGATCCGGAACTTCCTAGGTAGCCTTCGCGTCATACTTTCTTCTTCCTTTCTTTTTTTTTTTTTTTTTTTTTTCCACCTTCAAGCTATCAGTAAGATCTCCTCTATCCGCTGCGTCCCCATCCTTTCGGATCATTCGGCGTACACGTGGGACCTCTTCAGCTCATTTCAGAACGATGGCCACATTGGTCGCCAGTTCACCCACATAATTCCTCTATCGATTGCTGAGCTCTCAGACCCGCCCCGTCAACTCGGGGGAATGCTCCTCAAAGCTCCTTGGGGCTCGCTGTTGGAGAGACCTTGTAGAAATACTATTCCCCCCCTTCCTGTACTCCCTCCCAGCCGTAGGAATTTCCAGGACCTATCATAACTTTTCGCTTCTGTACTCGTACAGTCGCGCCCTATCCTCACCATGGCCGAAACATCCCCCCCTCGACACCGCCCAACTGACCTTCATATTCACCCCCAGTACTTTGGTGTCCAGTCCGATAACATACTCCAGGCGCAGCTTGTCGCCAGTCCTTCCTCCACCGAACCGCTGTCCTACCGGCAATCGATAAACTCCGTGTCATCGTTGATATCTTCCCCTACCACCCTTTCTCCCCCTCTAAACAACGATTTTCAAGCAGGAATGGCTTTCTGGCCACCAAAGACATGGCCTACCGGCAGGTCAAAGCATGTCTCCTCCTCCTCGTCGGATCTTACCCACGTCCGGCAAGACTCCCTGTCCAATTTATCTCCCACCATAATCACCCACTCCACTGCACCCCCCAGCACCCATAGTACCGATCCTCCCAAAATACAAACCCAACCACGTTCAAAAACGAGCTTAATCAGGAGAGTTTCGAATAAGCTACGAAGAAGGGCATCACCCTCCGTCCCGAAGGATTCGGAGGAGCGAAGCGGGCCAGTTCTCGCGCGGCTTCGAAGCGACAGCTTCAATGGCGGAGAGACCGGACGTCTCGGCATACAGAAGAAGGACGAGCCTTTCGATGACAGGGATTACGAACAAGCTATTGAGGGAGAGGAAGATGGAGCGAGGGCCAACACTGGCGTGGAAGCTTCCCACCCAGATGAGTCGATCGGGGCCATTGGAGTTTTGATACCCGATGTCTTGAAGGACGGGACGGCGATGACTAGGGTTACGAGAAAGAAGAAGGCACAACGAATTTTTTCCATAGATCCCACCAGAGTAACCTGGGATATTACGAAGCAGTCGTCCGGATTCTATATCGACGATATTAAGGAGGTTAGGCTGGGGGCGGATGCACGAAACTACCGAGAGGAATTCCAAGTTTCATCAGAGGTGGAGGACAGATGGGCCACTATAATATATGCCGAACCAGAGACCGGGAAGCTTAAGACTCTTCACCTCATTGCACCTACCGTTGACACACTGGAGCTCTGGGCAGCCACATTGGATATAGTGATGCAGTACAGGACGGAAATGATGGCCGGTTTGTCAATGCCCGGGGAGAACTTTGTTGATGCTCAGTGGAGAACTTATATGGAGTCTCAGTGTCCCGCAAAAACTCCCAATTTGAACGACGAGAAGCTGGGGTTTGAAGATGTGGAACGGCTGTGCCGAAGATTACACGTCAACTGCTCAAGACAGTTTTTGAAAGACAGGTTTAAGCAATCCGACAAAGATAAATCCGGCTTTCTGAATTTTGTTGAGTTTCGTGAATTTGTTCGGTTGTTGAAGCAAAGGGACGAAATCGTCGATATTTGGAAGGACGCGGTCACCGACAGAAAGGCTGGGATGTCTGTTGACGAATTTCGTACCTTCCTTAAAGAAGAGCAGAAGGTGGACATCGACTCCGACCCGATGTATATCGACAAAATCTTTCGAAAATTCACCCGGCCGTCTTCATCCCAACAGCAGGTCACCCAGAAGGAAGGATCAGCTGTCCGGATGTCAATGGACGCTTTTTCCGATTTCCTTCTGTCTTCATCCTATAATCCCCCATTGTTCCCCGCGCCACTGGGCAACAACCTCGATCGACCGCTAAACGAATACTATATATCTAGTTCACACAACACCTATCTTTTGGGTAGGCAGGTGGCCGGCGAATCATCGATTGAAGCTTACATCCGCGTCCTCAAACGTGGTTGCCGGTGCGTTGAGATCGATTGCTGGGATGGTGATGATGGTAGACCAATCGTTACCCACGGCCACACCGGCACCTCCGATATTCTCTTTTTGGACGTTATAACGGCCATCAAAAAGTACTCCTTCGTTGCTTCCACCCTTCCTGTCATACTCTCGTTAGAAGTCCATTGCGATTTGGAACAACAGGTTGAGATGGCAAAAATACTTCGTAGTGTCCTGGGTGACGCGCTTGTTGTTGAGCCTTTCATGACAAACACGTTAATTCTACCGAGCCCGGAGGTGTTAAGGAACAAGATTTTGGTCAAGGTCAAAAGCAGCTCCAAGCAAGACTCGCTAATGTTAAACAACGACTTCGCTTCGATGGAGAAACGGGCCTGGGGCGCCAACAATTCCCAGAACCCTTCATCTCAGCCCCCCTTTCCTAAGAGTGGCGTGCCAAGCGAGAACAGCAGTTCCACAAGTGAGTCCGAAGGCCAGGATGAAGGCAAGGTCAAGAGGAGGCAGGAATCTGTGAAAATTGCGCACGAATTAGGTTCTTTAGGCGTTTACGCTAGAGGACAGCGGTTTTCGAACTTTGCGCTGCCCGGTAAGCCCTTTTTTTTAATTTTATTTTACACTTCACATTCCCCGACCGATGCTGACTATGGCATCCCTCCAGAAAGCAAAACCCCCAACCATGTGTTCTCCTTTCAAGAGAAGAAGTTCGAGAAATTTGCAAGGGATCCGGAGAAGAAGGTTCAATTGGAGAAACACAATGTTCGGTACCTTATGCGAGTCTACCCGTCTGGGTTTCGAGTCAACTCCTCGAACTTCGACCCAATCGGGTTCTGGCGTCGGGGGGTTCAAATGGCCGCTCTCAATTGGCAAACTTACGACCTGGGCTTGCAAATCAACGAAGCCATGTTTGCTTCTGAGGAAGATCGTGGCGGATATGTTCTGAAACCAAAAGAGCTCCGAGGCTCCAGGACCACGTTCGACCCGCCGGCAGATGCACATGCCACAACACTGGCAAAGAACAAGAAAGTGACAACCTTTTCCGTCGAAATAATTTCCGCGCAGCAATTACCAAAGCCGAAGGATCACAAGGACAAAGGCCTTCATCCGTTCGTGGTAGTGGAAGTTTTTTCTGCAGATGACAAGGCGAAGGATAAGTCGGCAGCCGAAGGTGGGATTGGGGTTGATTCAAGCGACGCCAAAGGCATCAGCGGGCTCGGGGCTCCCCAAAAACGACGAACAAAGGTGGTGAAAGATGACGGCTTCCACCCCGTGTTCGGAGAGAAAATGGTCTTTAAAGTCACGACCAAGTTCGAAGAATTGGTATTTGTAAGGTTCTCAGTATACAATGCGGGTGACGGTGATTCGAGTGACCGAACGCTCATCGCTACCTACACCGCGAAACTCCTCTCTCTTCAGCAAGGTAGGATATCGCTCAAAATGCCCCATGAAGCGTCCAAGGGTGCTAACCTCCAAAAAGGCTACCGACACTTACCCCTTCATGATCTTCAAGGAGAGCAGTTTCTTTTTTCAATGATTTTTGTCAAGATCAGTGTCAGCTCGGTCTCGCTGGCCGACCGAGAACCACTCATGCGGGCGTCAACAATGGAAGCGTTCAAGTCTACAGCGAAGTCGGTCCTGCAGAGAGGCTTTTCCACCAATAGGCGTTCGGTGAGACGCTTGGATGGTGAAAATATGGGTAGAAATGGTGGCCTGGAGCCAACATCAAAATCAGGATAGATTTGATTTACTGGGTTACTTGGTTTGGGATCGTGATTGGGTTTGGGTTTGGGTTTGGGTTTACAGGCGTTCGAATATTCATTGGTATGATAGCACTGCTTTTACCGCTATCGCCCTATAATTCTTCTTTTTTTCTTCTTTTTTTCTTTTCTATTTTCTTTTTTCCCCTCTCTCCGATAAGCAGAAGCCCGGCGGATTAAACCCCTAGTGGTCCCTCCTCCGTACTCTGCATCTTTGGTCTCCCCTAGGGACGATGAATAGTTGTTTGGGCTTTCTATCCCCCTCCTTCAAAACATGAACAAAAGGCATCACAACTTAGGAACATGGATATGCTTGTGGCACAGGGTATTTATCCGAAGGTTTGCTCTCTTGGCTGGAACATCTACCTCATGTAATTGGAAGATTAACACCGGATTGGAATCTCCCCCCCCTTTTTTTTTTCCTGTGGTGCGGACGTTGGCATTCACTTACTCTTGGATGTTTTTTTTTTCGGTTTACCCTCGCGAGGGCGGCACGTCTGCGGTGGCTCGTAGTCATAAGCGCTCGCTCGATCTAAGTCTCGGCTGCGGGCGTTCGTCGGTCCGTCCATTGATTCATTCAGTGCATTTCACGATATCCCCATCCCTTCTTTAGCGTAACATACGGTATCCCGTTGTTCATCAAGAGTCCCAAATGAGAAGTGCGCTCCGACCACTCCGACATGACTCGACCGGCCTGTAGGTCAATGAGCGCACTCTCGTGATATACTCCGTAGTTTCTCCGCAATAGTGATGCCAGAATCCCGCCACGAGAGACGTAGCAACTATAACACAGAAGCAGAATACCCAATACGGCGATAGTATCATACACGACTTAATCATAATTACCCGCACACCGTACTGTACAGTACGAGCACTCGTACATCACTGCTTGTAGCGGGTTGACGTTTGCGAAACACGACCGGCATTGCATACCGCCAAATTTTAGCCTTTTCCTCTCGGGTCTGGGAGGTACGGTATGCAATAGCGATTTCGTTCGCAAACATCACCCCATCACGATCGTACTGGCGTTGAACGATAACTCGGCATCATGAACCCTCTACCGTACAGTACAGCCCCTGGCTAACCCCTCTCCCCCCACCGAAGTTAAAAGAAAGTGTGGCGAAAAAGAAAAAAATTCTTCCGCCCGCTGTCATGCTCGCGCCACCAGCACTCCGGGCAGGAACCCCTTCCGCCCCTAACTGAGCGAGCTCCGTGGATACCCGTACAATGCCGCTTTTTTTTATACTTAGTGAAGCCCAGAATCAAACTAAGTATCAAAATGGTGTAGCCCGGTAGCTTACTGAGGGGGCAGCGACGAGTCGAGTGAATGATAGGAATGGTTGACCATGCCAGTGTCTCGAAGCTGGGCGGGCTTTCGGTCTTTGGTCATCTACGAGTAGTATGATAATGCTATCTATTATACATGCAGCTTACCCCGTAGAAAACACTTTGAAGGCGTATCATCTTGAACTGGATATCTACCAATGAATTCAGTAAAGACACCTCTTCCCCGACATCCTCTATTTCCTTTTTCACCAACTTCATCCTGCTCCTGCTGTTCACTATACGCCTACAGTACTGACTGTGGGCTTCCCCACTCCTCTTCCCCTCCTATCCTACCGCCCATCCCCATACGGCCTGCCTCCCTGCCACTTGCCCTCTTTCCCCAGCCCCCCCTTGTCCCCCCTACCTGCTAGTAGACTAAGGCATTATCAGGCATGTACTCGAGTAGATAGATGGCCGGAGAGTTAGATTACAACCGATCACTCGGACGGCTTCGGTGGCGCGGCCAATTTTGTCTCTGGCTCGTATGATATATAGATATATAGACAACAACCCCTCTACGATAGCAATCAATCAACAAGGAGGAAACCCTCCCCTCCCCTCCACATTCATCCAAACCGCACCCTCTTTCCGCCAGTTATTATGTCACAACGTTCAGAAGAAAGGTAAAAATAAAAATAAAAACTCCATTGGATCATCAGGTCCCGGTTGGTCCCTTGCAAACATCAAATAATTTCTCAATAGTGATCCCCAAACCACCCTCTTCAAGTCGGCGTACGATACCTTGATTCTGGAGTCTGTTTTTGTCACCTCGATTCCCTTATGGTTACCGGGAATATATATATATATATATATAAGTTGATCAACTGTTATAATAACCAGGTGATTAGAGAACTTTCTAACTTCTTCATTTTATATATATATATTTTTCTTTTTCGGCCTGGATGTTTGATTTCGGGTCAAAACTAAAATAGAAAAAAAAAAAAAATGCGGTATGATAATATTATGTGAACGTATTTTTGCCCTCCGCTGTATGATGCTGTCCGTGATATCATAGATGTATGATAATCCCATCTGGTGGCCATTGGGGAGGAGGGTCAACCCCTGGTTTGAGGGCATGATAGGTATAAGGGTTGTGTTCTGTTTAGGTCTTTTCCTGCTTTTGTGTGTTGGGAGCGCTCTCTACCTGTATATAGTCTACGGCCAATCAGTCAGTCGAGAGCAAAAAAAAACACGGAAGTTTTCTCCCACTCCACAACACCACACCAACGACAGTTGCTATCAGTCCGGAGGGGGGGATTGTTTTTTTTCGCTGTCCGTAGTTGGCATCATACCGTACGATAGCTTTGGGTGAGGATTTATAAAAACGTTTCGATCGGTAGGGTATGGCGCGTTTATGTCGTGCGGTGTGGTCTTGGTCATATAGTATCACTCTGATGTTAGATCTATGGATATTTAGGGGCGCTCTTTTTCGTTCCTCTCTTTCTTTCTTCCTCGTAGGGTGTGGTACCCTCAGTGCTGTATAATGCAGTGTAACTTGCATGGATTGGAAGTTGGAGCCTTGTGCTGGTAACTGTTGGCCGATGGGGTGCAGCCAACAGTATATATATGAGAAAGGTGGGGAAAGCGGTGGATATGATACTAGTAACCTGATACGCGTATGTGCAGCCATGGCTCCTACAGACAGAAAACAGTGCCGGGGAAATGAATATGCTCCCCCCTTTTTTCCCAGATCTTTGGCTATTAGTTCTAGCATCATACTACTTGTATCGTGCTCGTAAGTTACCGTAGTTAGGTATTATAGTTGGGGGGGGGACCGAACCAACCAACCAACCAACCAAGAAGTGCGTTATACACGCCCTCTATCATATCGGGATAGGGACGGTTTCAGAAATACACGCCCTCAAAAGCACACCCCCGGATCCCCCGACGGAAAACGCCTTTGATATCTTCCGCGAGTCGGGAAGCTCTCTCTCTCTCTCTCTACATCTACCATCTACATGAGCAGCGAGAAAGATCACATCTGGGCGATCAACGGAGTGGCCTCCGATCCTGAAACGATGGGAGCTTGAATTCCTGTAGAATGAATGGTATGGCATGACAAATTGGTTGCCATCCACGACTGGTATATACTGTGGTCTGGTATGATAGCAGTTGGCCCTGCTGGGGACCGCTATCCATGCCAGGATTTTCCTCAGCCTGGGGAAGAAGAAAAGAAAAAAAAGTGCCAAAATACTACCATACAAGGTATGACACTCCATAATATTGTACTCGTACATGTACGAGTATGTTACCCCTTGCATATATGATACCGATATTTCACTTTGGGGGTGGGGGCGGGAACTCCTTTCTTATTTCAGGCTAGTTTGGAATATCCGTGTATATATACGAGAGGTGATTCCCTACCTTTCAAGCTTACTCCGGCACAGTTGGGAGTTTTCGGCCCCCCGCCCACCCCAACCAGTCGCCCGAAAAGAACGACTACGATACTGCTATCGCTGCATAAGTGACAGGCCGTCAGCAGAGAGGAAAAAAAGAAAAAAAAGAAAGAAAGAAAAGAAGGGAAGAAAAGAAAGAAAAAAACTCTCCAAGATCGAGCATCATACCAGTACAGTACGAGCACAATACTGTATTCTACTCCTTACCAAGGGACCTACGAGTATAATACCAAAAAGCAACCAAACCTTCAGATCTCACCATACCCAAGCGAGTCGTTCAAAGACCTACCGTACATCCTCCTCCAAACAAGATCTCGGAAATCCGATCGTGCACGATACCGTATATGCACAGCGGTCCTGCAACTCCGCCCCGCAGGTTGATAAAGGTAATCCGTGAGTGTGGCAAATGCCGGCTACGGGATAGAATACCGTAACTCCGGTGGGGGGGGGGAAACCGCTCGCGTCACCGTCAGTCACCCCATGCAAGGAATCAACGGTCCGTGGGGCATTTCTGAAGGGCCTTATGAGCGTCTCGTCATATCGCGGAGTCATCCATCTATTGTGCTCGTACAAGAAGGTACTGGGGTCTGCGGGCAAGGATACTTTTGTATCAGTTCCCAATTCGTCGTGTCCGAAGGGGGAAGCTATGGTCCGTAAGTCCCGGGGTCTACCGGTACGGTGCGTGCGGAGCCAGTGTTTGCACGGCAGCAGCACTCGTTCAGCTCACAGGGGTCCCGGGAGATCCTGGGTTGGGGCACCGGTAATTAAGGGTGGATGCAAGTACCGTACTGTATGGAGTTCGGGGTGATATGATCGGGTGGGGTCACATCAGCACATGGGGTCATGTGTCCGGATCTGTGATGTTTCGCCGGAGGTAATACAATAGCCTGCACTCATGGGGAGGTATTGTACCGGTCCAAGGCCGAGATGCCCCGAGTGCCGGACATTATTCTGGGTGATACTCCATGAACCATCATTCCCTGCACTGCCGAGACATATTGTAACACCAACAATTTGTGCAATGCCATAGCCTGTTGAGAGAACGGTTTTTATCCATCATGAATGTTGTACAGCGGGCAAGATCATCTGAAAACAGGGGATGAATTGAAGGCTAGCCCACCCCAATCCCACTCGGATACCCGCATTCCCAACCGGCCGGCCCCATCCCCGATCCCCATTGAACAAGAGGAAAGTAATAGAACAAGAAAACAAGAAGGCCCCCAGACCACTCTATACAACCTCGCGCATCAATTTTGGTATACAAGGAAAAGAACACGCCGCCAGCGAGGACCGGCAGGCCATGTCAGAGCGATATGGTGGTTTAGTATCCGTCCTTGCCCCATTTGTTGTACTTATCGTGAAGTTCCTGAGGACCCAATTAACCATTATCCTACATACCAAGCTGAGGAAAGGGAAACATACCTTTGGCAGGTTGACGTTGGGAACGATGACGGTGTGCAAAGCGCTAGGGGCATCCTTGGGCGGGTTCCTGGCGTCTCCGCCGGGATGGTACTTGTACCTAGGTTATTCCGACCCACATCAACGAACAAGCCCAAGTACTGCACAGAAGGACGAAGGATGGAGTACTTGAACTGATCCCTAGCAGAAGCCTCGGTCGACTCGCCATGCCACGGCATTCCACCCTTGGCAACATTGATACGGCCCTCTTCGGATGTTGCCGAGGTAGGCTTTCGTCCTATCACACCGTAATTTGTTAAATCCCCATCCCACATTCCGCAACAGGTGGGGCAAATGACAAAACTTACCAAAGTAAAAACCGGCGAGTCCGAAAGCACCGGACATTACGGCGAAGAGAATCTGTCTCCATCACCAGGTTAGTTCCCAGCTACCGAATAACCGGAGAGGCGGGGGGGGCGAAGTGGGGCTCAGAAGAACGGAAAGGATTCCATACATAAAGTTCAGGGTCGCGCTTCGCGCCCTGTTTCAGGGCGGACTTTCCAGAATTAGCTGCTACGCCAGACATTGTTTTGTTGTGTTCGTTGATGGCGAATTGGGTAGTGTTGTGCAGGTACCGCGATGATAGTTTAGGGGGGGTTAAGGGAAAACGTCAGGTCACGGATGGTCGAATTCAGGAAATATTCCTGGATTTCGTATCACTGTGGCTGGTGATGACAGGGTTTAATGTGGCGGGAAGCCACATGGTGGGGCTCTCCCTTTTTTCCCTTCCCACCATAATGAGTTATTATAATAAAAAGGTGGGGTGGGATCACGGAATGTCACTTATGGTTTTGGTTTCCTAACTCTGGACAGGCCGATGGTCTGGAGCACTGGCATTGTTCGGGTGCTCCTGGGGCAGCCCTTCGTGAGGATATCAGGCTCTTTAAGCTATCCTCGCTTCTCCTAACGAATTGTGCATTATTGCGGGAAGCCATAACGCACGTTCAAACTGTGACATAAAACGCTTTCGTGAAACGACCGTGATAGAGACCCGAACAGAGGGACTATGATAGTATACCAGGGCCACGCATGGAGAATAGAGGAACTCAATGGAAACATTGACCAAAAATTGCACTGAACAACCTCACTTCGTGGAGTCTCCGCAGGACCAATGGTTTTGAGTGGAGATTTCTCGATTTGTTTTAACAAAAAATTGATCCCGAATTTATACAGTATATTCTATCGAAATACGAGCCGAACAACAACTCATATCCTGTAGAACGGGACTATGTTACTAAATTACATCAGTATTCCAGAACTCCGTTCCCTCTTCTGTTTTGGATAGCGTACACCCGGCTGGTTCAAGTGCATTCACTCGTTGATTTTCGCAAGCAATCTACCCCCAAGTCAGTCTCTGATACCTCAAGCAGCTGCATCAAATGGAGTGAAGCGAATGGCTTACTCATGATCTCTGAAGAGGTGGTATTCCTCATCTCCAACCTTGACCGGGCTCCCACCGTACTATGATACCACCGTCAGCAATGGGCAATTTACACCACAGCAGAAGCGGGATATATAATGTACCTGAGGGATCAGAACTCTGTCTCCAGGTTTGACAGATACCTCGATTCTCTTTCCCTCTTTGTCGGTCCCTCCAGGACCGACAGCAAGGACCTTGGCCTCAGAGAGTTTTTCAACAGTGGATTCCGGGAGGTAGATTCCAGATGCAGTTTTTGCCTCGGCCTTGACACGCTGGACCAATATGCGGTCGAGGAGAGGTGCAAGTGACTTGATAGAGCGAAGAGAAGTAGCCTAGCAAACGAACAAACCATCAGTGAGAATTCATATATTCCAATCAAACCTCGTAACTAACCATTGCGAATATCAAGAATAACCCGGAATTCCAGCAGTTGAAGGTAATTAGTCGAAGGGATCGAAAGTTATTGCACAGATTATGCTGTTGGACAGACTGGCGGTAGAGGAGAAGGAAGAAGAGAGGAGGAAGAAATTCGCAAACCCGTCAAAGGGCACCCTCAAATTTGTACCATACGAAAAGTCTTGGCAGAATTCTCCAGAAACCGAGATGGCACACACCGCAAACCCGCTACCGGTAGACTAGACTACCGTGACAACCCACCGTCATCGCACTGCATCACAAAACACTCTCTACATCGACTCCCTCCATTTCCGCCTCTTCACTGCCCCCCGCATTTTCATCGATTGGGACATGAATTCTTTCAGAGCCGCTGGCAGGATCGCCCTCAGAGCGAAGCCCACCAGGACGCTTTTTGCTCCACGCAGAAACTACGCCGAGGTTGCGGGGCCGGCTGACAAGATTCGGCTGTCATTAACGCTTCCTCATCAGGTGGGGTGGTTTCTTTGTTTTTTTTTTTTGAGAGCACTCGGAGACTTTCAAAAATTGATTTTGTTTGCTGAGTCCTGTTTCGTTTTTACTTTCTAGTCTATCTACAAAGCTTCAGATGTGTGAGTTTTCCCCATCACGATCTTCTCATCCCCTGCTAGCTTAGGGAGGGAGATACGTATAAAGCGCTGGAGAGTTGTATATCATCACAAACCTCAAAATAACTAACCAACAGCCCTACGTTACAGCATTCAGGTCAACATCCCCGCCGAATCCGGCGACATGGGTATACTCGCCAACCACGTCCCGTCGATTGAGCAGCTCCGACCCGGCGTAATTGATATCATCGAGGAGGGCGCCGGCAGCAAGCAATTCTTCCGTTAGTGAACTCCCTTAACGATAAAACCACCAGCCCACCCCACCTCATTGACAAAAGCATTATGTGGGATTTAGTATCCGGCGGCTTTGCAGTCGTCCAGCCAGACTCTCAATTGAGTATAAACGCCGTCGAAGCCTTCCCTCTGGAGGACTTTAGTCCCGAGGCGGTACGTGCTCAGCTCGCCGAGGTGCAGAGGATTGCCAGCGGAAGTGGTAGTGAACAAGATATTGCGGAGGCCAAGATTGAGCTCGAGGTTTGCTTTAACCCCCTCTCCCCAAACCCCGGATTCTGTGACGTTGGGAGAGCGAGCCAGTGAGCGAGGAGAAATCCGATTCACCGGGTAATTGACGCTTTAAACCTTACAGGTTCTCGAAACTCTTCAGGCGGCTTTGAAATAACCTATCAAAAGGGAGCCCGCTAGTAAGGCTCTAGGAGTTCCTTGAATTCTTTCATTTTTTCGCTCTCTCTTTTCATTCATTTCCCTCCAATTTTACCACACTCTGTTCCCAACCCTTTTCCCGAAGCAAACCATGTATAGAAAAAAGCGTGAGAGGA
This sequence comes from Tuber aestivum, assembly GCA_900010015.1. NCBI lineage: Eukaryota > Fungi > Ascomycota > Pezizomycetes > Pezizales > Tuberaceae > Tuber > Tuber aestivum. Next base: position 227,766 of record LN891098.1, read on the forward strand.
GGGTATGAAGGGGGGAGTAGGGGAGAATGTGGAAACCGTAAAACTCTTAGAGATACCCAATCCCTCACCATACTACACCTCACACATATGCCCTCATACAAGTGCAAAAACTCACCACCAGCCAATACACTCCCAACCCCGATTCACCAACATTACTTAGCTCCCAATACCGGTAGTGCTTTATATACCGGTACATAGGTAATCCACTGACTTCCCCCTCCACCAACTGATAAGCCAAGCCATCCTCCACCGTCAGAAGCTGCGCTCCAATACCCCAACTCGAAGTTAGTTTTACATATATCGACCGCAGTACTCGTACAGGAGGACCCTTCAACAACCCCCTTCAGCCCTCCTTCCTTCCTCCCACCCCCCACGCATCCACTACCCTTTCAACGCCAAAAAAAAAAAAAAAAAAATGTTGTAACGGAAAATGCGTTGTGAGAGTACGAGCGGGCAAGCAAGGCTACCCTTGCCCGCAAAGCAAAAGCAAGCAAGCAGACGATAAAGATGACTGCTGGGGGAATGAAGAGGGGAAAAAAGAAAAATAATACGTGGAGCTTATCGTCCAGACGAGCACGTGAGCAAGTGTCCCACACATAGCAGTGTATTGCACTGTACCGGCACGGTGTTTGAAGCGGTTTTGGAAAAAAAATAAAAAATAATACCACTATGCCATACCACCCAGACCCGAGGGAGAGGGCCAAATTTTAGTGGTATGCGATACGACGAGCATTAGTAGACTAACTCTTCCCTTGGAAAAAGGCTTCGACATGACGAATAGGGCGGAACGGAATACGGGTACAGTACCGTATGGATGGATGAATGGATGGATGATGGATGGTAGGGTCATGATTTATGCTGCTGGTATGGCATGCACAGGAGAGCATGGTATCATGGAGGCAAGTGGGTATCATAAGTGCAAGGCTCCGACAGTCCGTTCCTGGTGGTACGGTATGTTACCGGTAGGGGGAGAGCCTGGTATTTGGGCACACGTCGTTATCCCGCGATTTCTTATAGTGATAATGGTTCTTCAGGTACGGAAAGTGTAATTAAATATTCCTACTGTATTGCGCCGCTTATCCGGTACGAAGCAGTGCATCCGAGCATCTGAAGCTTCGTGGGAAGGAAAATAACTTTGTGATCCGAGTCGGAATTTACTACCGGTATGGACGCTCGATATGCACAGATAGTTTGCTAGATCCCTCCTGTACGGGACTTGATGGCTACTACGGGCATATGGCAGGGCATTGCGCGAATCATCATCTGGTGCCCCTACGAGTACTAAGTACAAGTTCAGTCCAAGAGGGATACTTGTACCGGTAGGGAGAAAATGCAGTTTAGATGGAAAATATGAAAAAAAGAAAAAAGATATTTAAACGAAGATGAATGGTGCCTCTCGGGAGATAGTCTATAATATTTTGATATCGTATTGTGGATAGATAGGCGGAAGGAAGCAAGCCTCGTGAGCCCATACCGTACCGATACATTCCCTGTGCCATGTGCCATCCTTCCTTCCTTCCTTTTTCTTTCTTCCCTTTTTCATTTTTTCCGCACGTTTCGCACGTCCACTGCCGCCAAACTAAATACCGGCGTATCGTACCCTGAGCTCGGGAAAAAAGGAGGAAAGGCAAGAGCGAAAGGGAAGAAGGAAGAGAAGGTGGAAAAATAACTCAAATACGACCCAGTGCTTTAATAAAATAAGAACCAATCCAGTCTTTAGGGAAGGAGAGAGAGAAAAAGAGAGAAAGAAGAGAAAAAACAAAACATGAACCCAAACTACTCCGATGCAAAGCTTTTCCCCTCCCTTTTCTAACACCAAGTGAATACCGGATTCCTTGACTTGACGGCCTCTAACCTCTCGACGATAACCTTCCTCTGCGCGCCTTCGCTGCCACCAACAGCCGAGTATCCCAAATCGCCTTCTGCGTCATCATCGTTGTATACGTTTCGCGGAGGGCCTCCACCAAGGCCACCTGTCAGCGAGAACCTCCGCCTTTGGGGATCAAGAAGGCCCGGAGCATCCTTCTTTCGAGACAGCCCATTCCGACCGCTAGCATCGAAGCTCTTGTGATTTAGTCTCTGGGGCCTTGGGGAACTCGGAGCCCCACCGCCGCCACGGATACCTGCACGTCCCGTTGGCGATTTAGATGCAGCCGTTTCCGCAGTGGACTGAGGTGAACCAGGAATAAGAGCACTTTGCTGATCGCTGAGCTCGCCGCCATTGCTAGACCCAATACTAGCTGTTCTAGATATTCCCAACCTCACGGAACTTGGTATCTCGTAGCGTGGCGGCGAGAGTCCTAATCCTAGTATATCGACCTCTCGAGGCAGAGGTGCCGACGAGGCAGCGGCCCCTATATCCATCTCTGCCTGTTCGTTGAAACCTTGTTCAAGATCATACTCCCGCCGACGCCCAGTATCTGACGTGGTAGGCACACGTAGTGGAACGGCAACCGGAACTTCCATTTCATCATCCTGCGATTTCAGTCAGCTGTTGCTTGACCTCCCTACCGGGCTGCAAGCCCCATGCAGGGATATAACGTACCCAAACGTGGACCCTCGTTCTCCTCGTCAACTCTAGAGGACCCTGGTCGGGTGCTTTCAGGGTTTCAACCACATTGAAGGCCTGGCCTTTCAATACCGCGATCTGCTTCTGGAACATTCTCTCCTTGAAGTCGGAATCTTGCTCAAACAATCGACGAAGCAGCGTTTGAGTTTCCGCCCACCACTTCGCAGATGTCAAGATGGGTAGAAAGTGGTCCCTGGTCTTCTGGGAGAAAGGCTGGCCGATGAGAGACACCGGGAGGAAGAGCCATCCAAAAGGGAAGCTCCTCCACTGGTCAGGGTGCTTCCAAGGGAAGGCTAATGAGTTGTCGATGGCACCGATAGTCACTGTAGCGCCCGCACCCAGCTGAGGTGTTTCGGATCTTGAGCTTGCAACCATTGGCTCCTGAACTCGATACATGGGGGATGCGGAACGTATGGTGTTCAAGCCGATCGTGTTGGGATCAAGACTACCATTTTGTGGGGGCGAGGCCATCCCGTTGAACTGAGCTGGCTGGGACACCACGGTAACCTCCGATGTCTGCCAATTAACTTTGATCATCCAATTATCCAAACCTCTATCTGTATTCCGCATAATATAATCTAGAATTACGAGCTTCTCAAGCTCCTCACGAAAGTTTTGCTGCAGCTGTTCGGTCCATACAAACCGGCGATTTTCCGGATCATCCATTGAAAGTGGAGTGTGGGACTCCTCGTCAGAATCATCATCGACAGCGCCACTAGGCCTACATGCAGACGCCCAAGGTGTTCGCCTTCTAGGAGCAGAGTCCGTTCGAAACGATGAATTGAACTGATCCGGCCATGGGTGCTTTCGTAGAAAAACGTTTGCATCTACTCCAAGATATCAGCACGGGGGCTCCGGGCGTGGGGCGCAAACAAGCGGCAAACCCTGAAAACCCTTAAGAAACACTTGGAAACTGCCAACCTTGGATGGCAATGGCTTGTGCTTCTTATAGTAAGCTCGTCGATCCCAGTAGTCATAGTGGAATGATTTGCTCGACAGTTTGACAACATCTGTGTAAGGCACAAGAAAGGTCTTCAGCTGCCGATCCAAAAGGCAAGCCGCAGCTTCAGAGATGTAGCTAAGATTGGGTATCAAACTGTGTCCATATTAGCTAGTAACCCCCGGAGTTCTCATAGCCGGGGATATATTGCATACCATGCACGACCGAAAAAGCAGGGGAACCTACAACCATGAGATTCAACGTTAGCAAATACACCCAACCAAATCACAAACCCGAAAAGCCCAATAGAACTACGGGGAACTGACAGAGTGCGATGAAGCCACTTCATCATTTTGGGGTTAAGCTTTCCATAGCTGTTGGGAACACTTTTAGCAAATGTGCACAAATAAACCTGAAGCGGGATTGAAACACGTACGGCTCCTCATCCTTTGGTTTGAATACTCCTACAACATTTCCATCACTATCTCGCATGAAGTAGCTTCCGGAGGAGCCCTGCTTGATCAATTTAGGATCAATTCCCTTCCTAATAGCCAGCCTGACAGATTCGACTATTTCCTCGAACTGCTCCTGGGTAAACTGAATGTTTTCCGCCACCGGCGGCAGGCCCAATGGGATGGCGTCTGTAAGCGGTCTCGTGCCTTCCGGTGGCACAAAGACCGAGTAAACGATTTCTAAAGGTGGATGCTCCTGTTGTGAACGCCCCTTCTTGAACTTGAATTTGTTGGCAATCTCGTGACTCCACCGTTCCAAACGCGCATTGATCGCTTTGATATCAACACCAGAGCTATTACTTCGTAGGCGCTTCACGGATCTACCATTGTGAGAGGGTGTGAGGGGCCCATAGGGTGTTGGCAACATGGAGATGGGTGGACGAGGCTGAACCGTCACGACCCGGCCGGGGTGATCCACGATGGATTCTCGGTCGTCATCATCGGAATCGGAAAGCTGAGCCTCCTGGGCAAGCCTCTCATAGCCGGAGGCGGCAGGGCGAGGCATCAAGGGAGGTTGTTTAAACTGATGGTGATTATGAGGGGAGGGGGGGTGGATAGGGGAGGTGATGACAGCCTTTTCAGTTGCTGTGTGTGGGGGGGGGGGGTTGTGTTTGTGGAGATGTGTAGGCGGTACCGGTATGGTTGGCGGGAGAAGTAGCAACGTAAGAATGGTGAGTTGAGGTAGGGATCACAGTTGACAGGAACAACAAGGAACGGCTGCCGTACCAGGAAGGGTATGGTCTGATTGGGCAAATGGTATGGTACCGGTAAGTTCGATTGTACCCGCACTCGTACTCTACAGTATGATACAACAACAGAACAAATGAAGCCGCAGTGAACGGATCACCCGCCATCCGGCTTTTGAGCCGTATCCTAAAGTTCCTGTTTCAACGGTATGACGTGCTAAAACGGATGCTATGCTCGAGTATGATACCTCCAACATGAAGAGACGTTTCGCGGTCCAGCAGATATTCCCGGATCCAGATGATACAGCACCGTAGACGGTCGGGCACGGTATACCGGTAGTAGAGCTGCAGAACTTCATTGTAGAACCTCTGGCCCCGGTGCCACGGCCTTACGTGAAGTCCCGGACCGGTATGAGTATATTCCACCACCAGAATAAATAAATACCGGTACCGGTACAGTGCCAGCATGGTGAAAAGAAGGTGAATAGAAACACCTTCGGAGTCTCCCGCTTCGGCAGTTCAGCAAGCAGGCGCAGAGCCGCAAAATGACGACGTTTCTCACCATTTTACTATCACCACACCCTCTTTGTGAAAAATGAGATAAAAAAAAAACCAACGATTTACTCTGCAGCGCCCACCTCTTCTTTTTTTTTCTTTTCTTTTTGCGTGGTGCTCCTCCTACTCGATACCCGCGCGCGCGTCTAAGGGTAAAAAAAAAAGACACCAGCTTCGGAAGCCCTTAACCGCTGGGTCGGTTCTTAACGGTTCTTTTAAAATAGATCTCACCAAACTCAATCAATCACCCCGCAGCACACCCCGGAGCATCCCCAGAGCAGTATCTCCGCAGGTTGACGAGAACCATAACCCACCGCAACCCTTGCTGAGGCAACTTTCTCCGGAATGAGGCTGTGCGCAGTACTGTACCGGTACAATACCGTAGACCTATTCCCGGTGAATTCTTCAAAGGTCGACGTCCCACGCATTAAACCAAGATAGGCGAGAAAACCTCTTGACTGAAACATCTCGTCCATCCGAGAAACACACGCTTGCCGTTTACCCAAGGGGTTGAACTGGCCAATGTCCCCAATTACACCCGAGTACCGGTACGGGTACTCGTGCGGTTGTCTCCCGGTTGCCTTCCTCTCCTTCTTTCTTCTTTTGCCATTGTGGAAGGACATCTGCAGTAGACGATTATAACATACTGTAGGAACTAATCACAGATGAGCAATTATTCACTGTATTCCAACCTTTGCCCAGTCTCTGCCAGTATTCTTTGATAGATTCGTATAATACCATCTCTCTCTCTCCCTTCATCTGAGAGCTCCTCCCTCCCCCTTGCCCTCCTCCTCCGCCAACGATTCACCATCGGCGGATAATCTTATCGTGCCGCAGGGTTTCCGAGCCCCTGGGAACGGGCGGTCGGCTCAACCCACCAAAAAGTCAGCTACGTGATACCAGTTTTTAATTATGATTTTGTGTGTGTGTGTGTGGCTGCTGTCCGTGATGCGCCAGAAGGTGAGCTGCATGCTTCTAGAAGAATGATGGAAGACTCCCTATTCTCTTGGCATGGTCCTAAATTGGCACAGCGGGCACACCGACCGCGCTCACTCCGGATTCAGAATGGGATCCCCCAGCGCTATCGGGGAATCTCACAGATTCTGACTTATCAGTAGCGATGCCAATCCTAATCGTTTACCGTTGTCGGCGGGAAAGGAACAAGGGGAGCTGAGGAGGGACGAAACAAAAAAGGGGTAAGGCAAATGTCCAAAATGGTACAATTGCCATGGGGGCGATCCCACAATCGCCGCACCAAAAAGATGCGCGTCAGCAAATCCCCCCTATACCCATGTTCGTCATGCCGCTTATCTCGAGTTCGGGCCGGGCGTGACTCGGGGAAGATATGTCGTTGTAGATTTAGATTTCATGTACGATACATACGGTTGGCGGTAAGTACTCGGCTGTATCTGGGATTATCTGGAGACTGATGCTAATTTTATCGAAAAACATTCCTCCCGAATGTTTGGTGCCAGATGTTGTGACCAGACACTGTACCGGTATGCGGACTCGATGCTGATTCCCCTACTGCTTTGCCGCGGTTGCTGCAGACTGGGGTACCAGGGCTGGTGCTGAGTGCTGGTGTGCAGCACAACAACGAGTGAGAAATATGGCGAGAGCTCCGTGAAGGATGCCGTGGGTGTCAGATACGGCGAGAGAGGGAGGGAAGGAAGGGCGGTAGAGGAATGAGAAGGTCTCGGGTTGAATGAATGAATGAATGAATGACATGGGGAGAAAAGAGAGCACGCAGACGCAGGGAAGGCATGAGCGTGTGTACGAAAATGTGTGTGTATGTGTGTCTATCGTTAGCTGGAGGAAAGGGGGATCAATTGGTGATCCCAGACGAGCAGGAGGAAGTGGATGAACGAATTGGAGGGTCAATAATGGGAATATGATGGACTGCGATGCTAATGGCCAGAATTTACTGTGTAGATGTCGAATCCCCTTGAATACGATGCATTGGATGCCGGGGACATGGCATGGAGTGACGGGAGATCTCTATAGGATGGGGACCACGGGCAGAGTTTGAACTTTGAAGGGAACGGTTGGGCCACGGCTTTCTCGCCCCCATTGAAGCCGCCAGACTACAGGGCAGGCGGTGAGGTGGGGGGAGATCTGGTTCATCGAATAATAATGATCGTAATTTGGCGTCCGCCTCCACAAAGCACTAGAGAAAGGCGAACGGATGAACGTATAGGTGTGTGTGTAATTCTGATTCTGGTTCTGATTCTGATTCTAATTATTATTATTTTTATTCCATCCTTTTCTTTTCTTTTCCTTTCCTCTCTTCCCTTTTCGGTGCGTGTATCTGCACTTATCGAAGAAGCATTTTTTTTCTCACAGATCCGGGCTTATCTACCACGTCCTGCGCACCACCCCCTTTCCAGTCTCTCTAGTCGTTTCTTTCCTCCTTCCTTCCATACTCATTCCTTGCAGCCCTTGACCTGTAACCGCGCTCCACAAAAAGAAACCCAGTCCACACTCACTATCCTTCACCCTTCCACTCCTTTTCCTCTTACCGTAGGATTTTTTTTTTGACTTTTTCATCATTGGTTATTATATTCCTACTGTATCTGCTTTTCCTTCAAGTATCCCACATCCCCCCCTCCCCCAGCAGCAATCCATCAACACAGCCTCTCCTTTTTTTTTTTTTCTTCCATCATCGAAATACAGCTCTCGTTTTCTGCTCCAATCCTGATACATTACTCGTTCGCTTTCACCTGCCCACCACTTTAAACTTATTTGTCTCCACCCCCCCCCCCACTCCACTCCCACATTCAAAAACAAAAGTCCTTTCCTCCCTTCCTTCTCTCGCTCACACACACTCATACTCACACTCACACTCACGCGCACACGCACACACGCTTCTCCCCCCTCCCCCACACGTAATCCGTACTCAGTAATTATTATCTACCTCACCTCTCTTCTGATCCTATCGCTCACTCATAAACACTCACTCACCTCTCGCTCAAACCCTCTTCCTGCACCCCCCCCCCATCATCCCTTTACCACCTGCTCTGCTTTTACAAAGCGGACCTCGGTGCTAGAATAATCATAAGCTGGCTCCCACGGCTCTCTTCTATTCTCCTGCTCCGGAGCGGCTTCCATCTCCGCACCATCTCCTTCATCCTACGTCTGGCAACGACGAAACAATCCTTCCATCCATCTCGCGGACTCCATCTAGATCCCCATTGCCATCCCTCAACAACACGCTGGCTTCCGTCGCTCTCCCGTCTCCCCCGTTGCGGTAGGTTGCCAACCCCCCTTCCGTCATTTAAACTTTTCGCCTCCTCCCGCTCGTGTTATCAACCCGAATCTTCCTTATCTCCACGCGAGTCACTCTTTCCTCTAAAGTTCTCCCTTACTGACATTCAACTCAATTATGGATAGGATTAACGGGGGTTATCCAATGACTTTCGCAACTTCATCACCAGGGGCAAGTACTGCTGGCCAGGGGACTACTCCTGTATGTGTTTTTCTTCTGCCTTTTTTTTTTTCATACCCTGTTGACACGCGACCCTTTTTTTTTTCCCTCCTAATTTTTTTCCTTCCCTCGCTTATCGCGTATGTCCTAACACAATGTAATATAGCCAATCTGTCAAAACTGCACAACATCGACAACTCCATTATGGCGACGGGATGAAAGTGGATCAGTCCTCTGCAATGCATGCGGCCTATTTCTCAAGCTCCATGGTAAGCCACGACCCATCAGCTTGAAGACGGACGTTATCAAAAGTCGGAACCGTGTGAAGAATTCTGGTCAGCCGACGAAGAAGAAGGTCAGTCATATTCTGTCGCCTCCTGGTTGCTGTTTTCTAACTCGGATCTTTCACAGAGCCTATTCGATTCACCCAATGGATCGACGAATAACCACTCAGCAGCTAGGTCGGAAAATGGGACACCCCCACCCGGGCACCGTAAACCGTCCTCAGGTACCGCGTCGAATAGATCGGTATCTCCCCAATCCCGGGCCGGAACTCCTCTACCACCACCTTCGCATATGGCACCATCGATATTTGAGTCTCTTGTCAACCAAACTGAAAACCCAATGGTCGGTAGCCCCTCGACACTGCCGGCCATAAACACCCTGAATCATCCATCGCCGGGGTCCACATCTTCCCTCCACGATCGACACTTGGAGAACCCGGCACCGACTCTTGATAGTCTTATCAGTGCTAATAATAAACTCAAGACTCGTGTGGCTGAATTGGAATTGGTGAATGATTTATTCCGAGGCCGAGTGAGCGAGCTTGAGACTAGCGAGGCCAATGCCCGGCGAGCGGAGATCACACGGAGAGAAGTCGAGGCACAATTACGGGTGTGCTTGGATGCCAGCACTAAGCGCGAGGAAGAGCTCAAGAGGAAGTTAGACGACGCCGAGAGGGAGCTTACCGACCTACGCGGCGATCAACCACGGAAAAAAGTCAGGGTCTCTGACCTGACTGAATAAAAAGTCATTCCGGATGGTGAACAAAACAACCATGGACAAAAGAGGAGGAGCAAAAAAAATATAGATAATTTAATATGGTCTGCACGATCTCTATTCCTAACTATTGACGGACGTTTTTGTTACATATCCTGTAACTTTTTCGGTTTCCTTTTTTATTTTTTTATTTTACATTTTTCGATTTTCTATATCCATGGTCGGGGTTATTGAATTTTCCTTAATTATTTTAACAAAAGCAAAAGAGGATAAAAAAGGTTTTCTCGCTCTGGGGCTTTCTGGTATGGTCACAGGATGGGAAGACTAAAAAAAAAAAAAAAGGAATGAGCTCTTGTGGGAGTTATTAGGGTTTCGGTTGTTGTTTTTTGTTTTTTTTGTTTTCCTCATTTCCGGCCCCCTTTATCTCTCTACTTTCCTCCTCATTTATCTCCCTCACACACCACACCCTCTAATCTAATTTCATCATTAAATTTTCTTATCGCTTACTAACAAACTACCTTACACTAACGCTGATAGTCTTCAGTTTCTCTTCTTTCTTTATCTTTCGTTCCCCATTCTCATCATCGGCTTTTTTTTTTCTTTTCCAGTCACATTCATTGCATTTTCGTAGTTTCACAGACGGACGTATGGATACTAAACTGCGCGTGGTAGGCCTATTTTTTTTTTTTTCCTTTTCTCTTTCCCTTTCTCCTATCATTAAGTTTACAAAAAAGTTGGCGGGGTTGTTTTTTTTTTCCTTTCTCTCCATCTCACTCATTTCTAAGATACGGTGTGATTATTTACTTATTGTAACTCTACTCATAATAACTAACTTTTGGATCTGATTGATTAATTTTCTTGTTCTATTCCTGTTCTGTCTTGTCTGGCCGTGTGTGAGGGCTTTTTTTTTTTTTGCATCCGAATTGGAATGGATAGATACCGGTAGATAGATATCAAACCCTGTCATATCATATCATATCAGCCGGCAGGGGCTTGCCATGTTAGTCGGGAGTGGAGGCTGCTTATCGGATGGGATGAATACCGTGTTGTACCATGGAAAGCAAGGTTGGACGGGCGCTGGTTCGTGGGTAATCGTAATCGGAAATCAGGATCCTATTATTGCCGGCACGGTATCCTTGGGTTGGTACGAGTATTTGATTGATTGATTGATTTAGTCCGAGAGGTGGAAGTGTTTTTCTTTTCTTTTCTTCGTACATTATCACACCCAGGGGATTTATTTCTGCTCCACTGCTTGGCAGTTAGGATTTTGGAGGAGTAGGTGAACTGCCATGATAACTGGATCACGGATGTACTGTACTCGAGTACAGGTACAGTACGGTATCCTACTTAGGTAGTGCACGCCGCACGCCGCACGCCGCCATAGCTTAACTCAACTCCACACACAACCAACTTGGAGCAGAGCAGTCGTCGTCATTCCCGACATTTCCCATCTCATGACACCCTTAGGCGCGCGTGTTCGACGGCATGCTTGCACCGGTGGGAAGGTACCATACTGTACCTGAACGCTCCGGGGGGGTTGTTCTCGAGGATTCTATATATAAATTTTGGGCATAACTTGCATAAGTTCGCCCTGGCATGTTCAGCTTAGGGTACCGGTAAGTGGGGGCGTTGGCTGATGGGGGGTGGCACGAGAGGTTGCCTACGGGACGGTAGGCTTGTTCCCAGCTGTCGTGCTCGTCCGAAGATGGTATTTTATTGCACTGTGCCCGTACGGGTGGTGGTACGATAATATGATGTGGTAAGTTCGGTCGGATTGTATGGATACCATTCTACGACCCTACAGAGAGAGAGCTTGGAAGACCACGGTAGACTACCGGTACTGTAAGTTACTGTGAAAGTTGTTTTCACAGAACGGGCCCTGGTCGAGGAGGGGGAGGGGGGGGAAAACTGGTGCTATTTCCCGGGTAGAAGGATTTAGCGTTATCTGGAATTAAACATGTCTATGGTCGCTCAGTAATGGTACTTTTACCATAGTTTGTCGACAGGATTATGATATTCTTGAGCACAATAGTGCTGGTGATAAATATCAGAAGCTTCTTCCCCCCCATTTTCGTGCTGAGTGAAATTTGTACTTTTTCCGATAGTCAGCGACCACATTAGGCGCCAAACCACAATACGGTTATATATGCTTACATAATTCCACCTAAGCACGGCTTCCTCAGGTGACGCTACGGAACAAGAGAAACGGACAGCCCGAGTCCAGAAACTTCTCCGGATCCTATCCCAGTATGTGCGAGGGTAATGGAGCCCGTAGTTATATAAATAAAGAAGTCTATAGTCGCTACAGATGGATTTTGTTTGTCAGAATAGAGTTATAGGAGATGGAAGCAGAAAGAACATGCCAGGTATTTTCAGAGGTGGTGAATAACTAAAAGCATAAATTTCTTTTACTATATAAGGAACTTGAAGTAAGTTTGTAATTTGATACCTTTCTCTTTTGACATGCACCATATAGTACTTGAGAATTCATTTTCCTCTTAACAATAACCTGAGGACTTGAAACTGTAGATCCAGGTCCTGAACTTTGAACCTGAATCCTGAACTTGAAATAAGTATTGTCATACTTTATCTATACTTAACCCCTGCCCTTAGCCTGAGTATTGAAACATTAGCAGTAGTATACTTTAGGCTAGCTGAATCCCTAACCTACTCTGGTACAGAATATTTATCTATGATAGTACAATTGTAGACCGGGGGAGCCCTCAGCGAGGCGCGGCATGGCTTGGCTCACAACTATCTTCGACCGCGGGCATTCTTTGCTGCCAAATATCGCCAAGCCTCGTTGAGGGCTCCCCCGGTCTATATGATTTTACTACTTACCTCTTATGCGGAAAAGAGTATTTTCTTTTGTATTAAGAGTCTTGTCAACCATGCTTTAAGATGTTTATCATAACTTTTCCACAGCTCTAGGATTGCAAATAGGGTCGTGGATTTTACAAAAACGAAATATGCCCATGTTATACAAAAGTATCGGCACAGTACTAGTACGTCTTTGTAGATCCGTGATGCCGGTGCCCCTACCCCATGTCTACCCGGTTTGAAGAGTAAAAATAAACAGGAAAGGGAGGGAGGGCGGAAAAGAAGAGAAAAGAAAAGAAGCAGCAAAAAAACAAAAACACTTTGCACAACTCGACTTCTGCAATGCTTCATTGGCATTTAAATTTTAAATGCTATCTAATTCACGTGGTATCGGACGAAATATTTGCGCGGACAGGAAAAGCCCTGAATAAAGGAGGGAGGGAGAAAACGGGTTTAAGTTTTTGGCAGTGGTGCCGAGAGCCTACAACAACCTCAGCCTGCTTCAATGAGTGCTGATATTCCCATATCCGGACCGCCTGCGATGGCCTTGGATGGTTCCTAGCGCGGTAGCAAGGCCAAACAATGCAGCTCCGAGTGTGATCCAATAGCTGTTACGGTAACACTCGAGGCCGAGATTACATTCACGAGAGCCCTCGGGGGTGATAATGCTGTGGTCATCATATACCTGGCCTATTATAAAATCAGTCAGCCGACGAACTTTTTTTTCTTTTCTTTTTTTTCCTTTCTTCCACAACCCTTCCATGTTTCAGCCGCAAAATTGGGTGAATGATGAGATAACGTGGCGGGTTCTTGAAGAAAAACTTTGCCACTTGAGATAAGCTGATATGTATTTCTGCTGCAGCGGACTTTTTTTTTTCTTCTCTTTTGCTTTTTTCCCTCGTTGGAATTTTGCTTCTGACGTATGAGAGAGTGGGGGTATCCGGTACCGGATGTGTGTTTTTTTTTTGGCACAACAAGGCTTGCGCTGTCGCACCGACGTGGAAAAAGGAAAAAAAAAACAAAAAAGCGAAAAAAAGAGTCGGATGAAAACGTGACGTGCTCACCGTAGAAAAGATTAAAGATCTGCCCTGAGATCACGGCTGATACTGTTATCGTGCCCCAGTTCTGCGAAAGGCCATGTAGGCCAAATTCTTCTGAAATCTGTGCCAAACTTTCATTAGTCAAATTTCTTATCGATAGGGTCACGACGCGGATCTGGGGTGCTCGAGTAGGGACTTCTTGGCAAGCCGTACCGGGCCCCGTGCCGCTCTCCAACTGACGGTGGTAGGGAATAAAGGAGGCTGCATCACGCAAATGAAGGGTTATAGAACCTCGGAAGAGAAGGGAGGCATATATGCATGAAAAAGGGCTGAGCATATGCATTCAGGGATCAATTTACTCACTATTGTTGGATACACACCAAACAGAAAACCGTATCCAAAACCACTCAACGAAGACACCAACCAGAGCCAATTAGGGTTCTCAACAGTTAGTGCACATAATTGCGCCAGGGAAAATACGGTCGCCGACGCCACGATCAACCAAAGACGTTGGAGTCCGTACTTCCGGTGCAATATATCAGAGGATACCCCTGTTCGCTCCAAAATGCGCACGTTAGTAATTTTTTTTTTCACCGGGATGGCGCATAGAGCGAGTTTCAGGCGCACCGGAGCCATACCGCTGAGCATACGGCCACAAAAGCTACAGAGCGAAAGTATGGAGACATGCATGGACTGTTGTCCCTGGACAAAATCTGGGTGCTTGTCAGGCGCAAATTTCGCCCACAATGCTTGAACCTGCGGGGCCTATTAGTCTCCAATTGGGGAAATATTGGAATGTGCTGCATACGGAATGTCCGATATTGCTGTACAAGACGTTAGAGACTTGGAGCTGCTATGGAAGGGTTGAAAGGGGTCTAGAGATACTTTATGGTCATCAAGCCAGTTCCAGCGAGAAGCCCTAGGAGGACAAATAATAGCCAGAATTCAGGCTTGCGGGTCAAAGCCCAGCCACGAATATCTATATGATGGCCATGATAAATGTCACTATTGCCAACAATTTGACCGCAATTACTTTCCGCATCCACTTGATCCTCCTCACTCCCATCACTTGAAGAGGATTTCGTGAGGAATGAAGAGCCTTCATCTGGTATGGGATCCGGATTCGCTACTGCAACGATTGTGTCACGACTGGTGGTGCTCGTACCTGGTTCGACATAGGAATTCATCACCGGCGAGCGTGAGCCTTCACCGGATTTAGTCCGGCGAAGTCTGTTATTTCCTGGCATACCCCGAGCGGGTATTGCAGAATATGCCCCTGGAACAGGAATGACACGGAGGAAGAAGAATGACACAAACACCATGCTACTGGTCGCTAGGCAAAGGACAAGCAGGAAGTCGCTGGTGTTCCCCGGGAATAGCCATGAAGAGATGAACGAGAAGAAGAAGGCACTGAGGCCAAAAGCCGCCAGGGGAAGAGCCGTTGCTGTCCCTCGATTTTGTGGGAAATTCAAAGCAGCTTGGGTGGGGGTCAGTGAAAGTGGCCCGATATCATTGACATTTTAAGGGTTAGGGTTTGCTCGTACCAGCTTTCATAGCTCCACCGAAGGAGCAACAACTCCCGACACCCGTAAGTGTAGAGAAAAAGCACAGCGCGAAGATATTCGTCGATCCCTTCCCACCCTCCATAGCTAGGTAGGGTTAGATCACGCCATACCGCTCGGGGGGGGGGGTTGGTGATTCGGTTATTCACCTAGGTATATTGGATAGTACCCAATGAGTAATGCCGCAGCACCGATGAGAACAGGCAGCCGGGGTCCTTTAGTGTCCACCAGAATTCCACTCGGTATTCCTATTTAATCGAGTAAGTAATTCGTCGGGAAAGCAAAAGCCACGGGAGCCAAGATCCAACCCGAAAGATACATTCCTGCATTCCGTGGGGTGATCAGTTAAGAATCTCCGAGATTTTTGCTGATGGATTTAACCTAAATTCCCGAACGTCCCCTGCGTATCAGGTTAGAACCGATTCCAGGAAAGGTATCTTTAAGGGTTGTTAAGGAGGTCTAACAATCAAATTACTCTCCGTAGCAGTGAGGTGGAGCCTAGTGGCTAGCTGAGGGGCATAAGCCGAATAGACATACTGTGCAGCCCGGATTAGTGACATGTTGTTGCGGGAGGGGCGGAAGCGTTGGAGTATCGAACATTTGTTCCACAGGCTAGCGAAATACAAATCGAAGCTGCTAAACTCACGAAGCGAGCAATACGCAAGTGCCTATCCGGCATTCTACCGGTATCGAAATGTCACGATCCTGCAACGAGACTCCTCAAGGATAACGACCAGTATCTCACGAAGTTAGAGGGGGTCTGGGAAGGAATAAGGCGGTGGGGAGAGTATAAGGGGCAGGATCAGGGTAGTGGTGATGGCTTCAACCGCATCTAGGGAGTCGGGTGTTTGGGGAGCAAGTGTGGAAGTTGCGGGCAAGCGAGGGAACTAATGCGGGAATAGGGGAACCTAGGGTTGGTGAGAGTAGGAGTACTCGAGCCGGTAATGTCTCGGGGGGGGGGGGAATCGTCTTGAAGCTGGCGATAGATCAGAACCTTGTCTTTCTTTCTTTGGAAAAGCAACGAGCGAATGTGATGCTGGTAACTGAGCAGACGGTACCGTACTGTAATGCACAATTACACTGTTTTTAGATGTGTTGGTCTTGAGGAGGGAATAATATTGTCAACTGGTATCTCTTTCTATAGGGTTGGAGTATGTAGGGAAGGGGTGAATGATCAGAGAATGATCAGAAGGTTCGTTCACGGGGCCTCTTTGCGACCAAGGAGACGGGAGTGTTTGGGGAACGAGGGATGAGGAGCCTGGAGGGTCCGCGGAAGGGAGAAACGCCAGTAGTCTACTCGAGTACAGCGCTCGTAACTTATGGAACTCGGCTACCGGTATCGGTGAAAGCGTGATATGTGTTACGGGAGCCACTGGGATACCTCATGTCAACGTAACGCGGCAAGTTTATACCGGTATCAAATACACCGGTGTAACTTAGCGGCCTTCGCAGTCCACACGAGTATCGTACCGGTAAGTTATTATCATAGGACTGACAGAGAGCCCCGAGCTGGTGCGAAACCACACCGGTATCAGAGATATCATAAGTTACCAGTAACTTTCCGGCCGTGGGGGTCGTATCGTATGGCTTCGAATACGGTAATATCAAAAAAACGAACCTGCAGCTCACAGGGACACCCTTATCGCGTCTTCGTGTTAGCTTTCTCCGTTACCCGCAGAAGGGCAGCAGATCCTTCTCTGGGTTACACGTGTTCCTGGATATGTCATCTGTGGCTCTGCTCATCCATCTGGTGTGGCGCAATCGACCGTGTCAACCGCCTCCGGGCCACAAGGACCCGACCGAACCAAGCTTCTTCCAACTTCGCGAGTTCGCTGAAACTCCACTGGATTCCGGATACCTCACACCCCTCACAATCACCAAACAGCCTTCTTCGAATCGTAAAAACATCCCCAACCGCGAACCTCTCTGTACACCTGATCGGCCTCCGTGAGAACTCATCTGAGATCCGGAAATGGGTGCTCTGCTCTCAATCCCGTTTCTGGCGGTTCCCGGCCTGACTACGGTATTGCGTTCCCCCCTCCCCTCCACCCGCCCACTCCAACCTCACATTGACATGGTCACTAGATTGGCTCCTTTGCTGCGTCGTGTTGTGGTGCCGCAGCTTGTTCCGCACTGTGTAGCGCTTGTGGCAAATGTGGTAGCAGGTATGGGGGCTCTCATTACATTGCGATAAGGGGTCATGGCTAACTTCACTATAGTACTGCTACGAGGATCGCTTATGCCTGTGTGTGGCCTAACTCAAACATTCCCTATTCGGGGTCCTGATACTGACACCCTATAGTGCTCTTCTTGTTAAACAGTATTATCTCATGGATCATGCTCTCGCCCTGGGCCATCAAGAAGCTTGAGCATTTGGCCCTCGACTATTTCCCCATCACTTGTTTGGGGGAGCAATGCTACGGTTTCGTTGCGGTGCATCGTATACAGTTTGCTCTTGGTGTTTTCCACGCTGTTCTCGCTACCGTTCTTGTCGGGGTTAAGAGTTCGAAGGGTGGTCGTGCCGCTATTCAGAATGGGTTAGTCAGTCATGCTGATGCTGACGGCTTGAGACAGAGGATTCTAACGGTTATACTTATAGGTATTGGGGGCCCAAGATCATTGCCTGGCTTTTACTTATCGTTCTTACGTTCCTTATCCCTGAGGGCTTCTTCCTTGTCTGGGGAAATTATTTTGCAACCTTCGGCGCTGTTTTGTTCCTTCTGCTCGGTCTCGTCCTGCTTGTCGATCTCGCGCATACCTGGGCTGAAGTCTGCCTTGGGAGGATTGACGAATCGGACTCTAGAATATGGCGTGGTATCCTCCTTGGCAGCACGTTAGGGATGTACATTGGAAGCTTAGCACTTACGATTCTGATGTATGTCTTCTTCGCCGGCAGTGGATGTTCTATGAATCAAGGTGTGCTCTTTCATCCGTACGTTAGCAACAAATCACTAACTACAGCACCACAGCGGCCATAACTATCAATCTTATCCTGCTCATTCTTGTCTCTGCGATTTCCGTCCATCCCATGGTTCAGGAATACAACTCGCAAGCCGGCCTAGCCCAGTCTGCCATGGTTGCAATCTACTGCACTTATCTCACCATGTCTGCTGTTTCTATGGAGCCTGATGACAAGCAATGTAACCCTCTTCTGCGAGCTCGTGGGACTCGTACCGCTTCTATCGTTCTTGGTGCCATCGTGACTTTCCTCACCATCGCATATACCACCACCCGTGCCGCCTCTCAAGGAGTTGGACCACTTCACAGAGGAAACACCTCCCCGAGCAACGGTGGCTACTCTAGTTTGGGAGATGGGGAACATGGCCTCGTCTCAACAGAACCCAGCAGATCCGAACTCAGAGCCCGTGCTCTGCGCAGGGCCGTTGAGGATGGAAGCTTGCCTGCCAGTGCCCTGGATGATGATGATGATTCGGACGACGAAGATGATGCTAGAGCTAACGATGACGAGAAGAATGGAGCTCAGTATAGTTATTCAGGGTTTCATATCATCTTCTTCCTCGCGACTGCATGGACAGCAACACTTTTGACAATGAGCTTGGAGCCCGGAAAGAATGACGGCGAGGGTTTCACTCCTGTCGGTAGAACGTACGCTGCTAGTTGGATTAAGATTGTCTCTGCTTGGGTGTGTTATGCACTTTACTCCTGGACTTTGGTCGCGCCAGTTGTGTGAGTTTTTACCATTTCCCCCTATAGACCATCAGGACCTTAACTAACCTGATCTCGTAATAGCTTCCCCGAGAGATTTTGAATTCAACTACTTTGCTATTTCCAAGTTAGTCTGCTAGTGGCAGGGCAGGGCATGGTATGGGTTGTTTGCGTCGCGCGTAGAATGCATCAGGGGAGGGGTTCAATTGTTTCTTTGCCCGGTCTAACCCGAATTTACTCTCGTTTTCTGAAATGGCGTTTTTGTATTTTTTTCGCGTAATTGAGGCTACATACTTTGTGTCAACAGTTTTAAGTAATAGTATATCTACTTTGGAGGCTGCGATCCATGATGAACTAGAGTTTCCGCGCATATCCCGTCTAGACGTCCCACTGCATCACATACCATCACTCGGACATTAGTCCCCAGTCGCCAAGGCGCTACTTGTGGTGATCGAGCACAGATCATCCTGCGCCTAAGACTCCAAAATCACCCGTGGGCCATTGGACACCCTTGAGGCACAGTACGATATCTCCCCTGCTTCTCCGAAAGGATCGCTTTGTCCCGAGTGATCATTTATGAGATGTCGAGTGGTGTGCTTCCTCCCACAAGTAATGGGAAATTGGTATTATGCGAAAGACTTGTAAATCTGTGGTCATAAGCTAGATTGAAAAAAAGAAAACGAGGGAAAAAAGAAAAAGAAGAAAAGACATGAGGAAGCAAGAAAAAATAACGCCATAACCCATTTTTTCTCACTTTTTTTTTTTTACATGTTCACTTTTTTTTTTTAAAAAAAAAAAAGACTCGAATCAAAACCAACCAAAACTTCCGTCCAAAGCTTCTTCGAATACTTCACGTTCTTCGGAAGGGGGTGGTACGCCTCGTAGCTCTTTGTAGGTCATCACTTTATTCTCGGGGTAGTGCGAGAGGAGGTTTTCCATGTCGTCTTCGTCCATGTCACAAAGTTCTTCGAGGCTCCAGGTTTCGCAGACTCTTGTCATCCTATTTACCATCCGCCGTCGGCATTAAAAGAGAACAATTGTAAGATTTGAGCGGGGGGACATACCACTCCATTCTCTTCGGCCCTTCGGAACACGCCGATGCGACTTTCCTCAACCTCTTCCTTAGGGAACCGACTTTAACAATCGCTTCTCCAAGGTTCGTCGGCAGCGTCTCGGCAATTTGCTTCCGCACAATGTTCGCCAGTTTTGGCCCATTCCCGTTCGTCGAGACCATGACCTGCAATGGCCCATCTCTGTGCACGCTGCCAAAGTAGAAATCACACTCTGGCGGCACGTCCGCGACGTTCACCGGGATACGTTTCTGCTTGCATAGGGTGTAGATTTGTGTTGATGCTTGAGGGTCATCGATTGCTGTTAGGACCATGGCTATGTCTGGGTCTTCTAGGTCTGAGGGCTGGAAGTTGCGATCTATGTGCGTTACTTGACGTCTCAGGATTCGGTGGTGGACCTCCGGGTGCAGGCCGGTGCTTGGGGTTATCACGGTTACTTTTGCGTCGCCGTTGAGGAGGTTGAGTATTCGGCCGGCGGCGACCTACTATTTGTGTTAGGCGCGGAATCGGTAGCGGACGAGGGAAGTGGGGCTGTATCATACATTTCCGCCACCCACTACAAGGACTTTTCTGTTCCGGACTTGCCAGGCAAGCAAGAGGGAGCCACCGCCTTGAACAGGGGGGAACTCATCGTCAGAAGCTACCATTACAGGGGTTGTATATGGCGTAGGGGGTAAATAGATTGAGGTAAACGGTAATAAGATTATGCGGGCGGCAAGAGGAAGAGGAGAGGGTGAGGCTCGCTAGAAAACCAGTGGGCGAGGGAAAGAGAGAGGGCGAAAGAAAGCAGAACATGATCAAGATTAGAGCAGCACTTGCCAAGCCTTAAATGAGCCGCCCCCACAGCCGCTATTTCTTCCGTGAGGTTCATTTCCTCCCCCTAAAAGCTTGTGAAAGACACCAGCGCCAATACAAAGACCCCCACCACAAGCACGCACAAACACACACACCATACCTGTCAACTACCTTTACCAGACAAGAAAGGTCTCTGTAAATCTACTACTGTCCACATCTGATAGTACCCTCCTTAGCCTTAAAGATATTGAGCCCCGCCAGCCTTACATACAGCAAGCGGACTATTGTTGAGGCCATACATTTGGAG
Organism: Tuber aestivum; assembly: GCA_900010015.1. NCBI lineage: Eukaryota > Fungi > Ascomycota > Pezizomycetes > Pezizales > Tuberaceae > Tuber > Tuber aestivum. The sequence goes on from LN891098.1 coordinate 248,711, forward strand.
AGAGGGGCCCTTGAACGTCATGAATACCGCTGGAGCACGCCCAGTGGGAGGAAGGGTTCTTGGAAGCGCTACATCCGCTAGAAGGAGTCTTTCTCCAGCTATTTCGTCTGTCGCCGGGAGCGGGAGATTATCCCCATCCGCTAGTTCTATTTCTCTGAATTCAGAGTTTTCATTACGAGACGGGGAGAATGAAGGGGGTAGTATGGTGTGCCCGATCTGCTCCGAGGAGATGGTGTGCTCTTCCACAATCAGTCAACAAACATGTTTACATTTGTGGCCACTTTACTGACTAGTGGTGTAGGTGACTTTGCTGCAATTGAACCGGTACAGAAGTTCTCCGGAGTGGCACTCGCGGGAATGTGGGCTAATAGTGTAATAGTCATCTTGACGATATTCACAAAGAAGTCGAGGAGGTCGAGAAGGACGATATATCAACATGGTTCCGAAAGCGCATGTTAAAGGCTAAAGCCTTCCAGCCAGTGGCGGTCCTAAACCAAAAGCTCAAAGGGCTAGATGTTTTCGAATCCAATGAGACTCTTGCTACCGCCCGCCCGTCTTCCAATCCTGCCATCACGAGCGCAGCCACGATTGAAGAGCGAGATCCGGATTACTTAGTCACCAGAGCACACTGGCAGCGGAGTACCACGGACGACTATTGCCTCGACCCCGTCTGCCGGAAGCCTCTCGGTGCGGTCAACGGAAGTGTCAATTGTCGGAAGTGCGGGAAGTTGTTTTGTGAGGAGCATACAATGTATCAGATGAAGCTTTCGAGATCGGCGCAGCATGAGCCCGTGAGGGGATTTTGGTGCAGGGTTTGTGAAACCTGTTACAAGTCAAGAGAGGGGTATAATGACCATTACGGTGCTGCAAGTCGGTTCGCGCTTGGGGAACCTCAGGTTTGCTGACCTTTTTAGGGCTTGTACGGGATCACACGAAGGAGTTTTCCGAACGGAGGAGGAGAACTGTTGATCGGGCATATCTGGAAGTGACTAGGCTTGAAAAGAGGCTTACGAAGGTATTCTCGGCCGCCGCTGCCCCTATCATTAGCACAGTTCTCATGATAATCACAGCTTACCCAACTTCTGGTCAATCCCCCCGAGCCCCCACCTGGGACTAGTGGGTTTATCAAAGCTGTTACAAGCTTAAGAAGCCAGCGGAAGGCAATTGAGCAGTCCGTTGTGGCCTGGGAAGACGATGCCAACGTTACTGCATGCCCGCACTGCCATCAGACATTTTCACAGTTTGCGATACGGAAACACCACTGCCGATTATGCGGGAAAGTTGTCTGCGGGGATTCGCGAACAGATTGTTCTAGCGATGTTGGTCTGAATGTTTCCGCAAGTATGTTTGTTACCGGATATTCGGAGAAGCCCTGGCTAACGCTGTGATTAGTGACTAATGCGCTGTCCGAGAAGGCCCTCAATGAAATGAGCATTGACGTGCGGATATGCCGAGCGTGCCGGATCACCGTCTTCAGTAAACGGGACTTTGCTCTAGACCTAGCCAAAACCCCCCAAGATGCTCGAGCCTATCAAACCCTCGTCCAATTTGAGCAAGGAATTAAGAACATGATGCCCCGATTTCAAAAACTATTAGCAGAAATACAGTAATTCACATCCTTTCATTCTCGCTCCCGCTCTAGACACATCCCACTAACCGCAGCCTCCCCCAGAGACCTGAACAAGAATCCCACTCAGGCAAAACTCACTGAAGCCACGAAAACCCGCAAAAAGCTTCTAGAAACCTTTGCCCAATACGACGCCACTGCAAAGCGTATCTTAAACCTCCCCACAGCCTCTCAAGCTCAACTCCGCCTCCAAAAAACCGTCTACCAAGCCGCCACACAATTTCTCCATTTAAACATGCTCCCGCTAAAAGCCCTGCCAAAGCTCTTAAACACAAACAGACCCGCCAGCGCACGAATACAGACTATTAGCAATACGAACGGGAATAGCAAGCCCTCTTCTAGTCGGGCGCTGACAATGGTCACAACAGAGGAGGAATATAGTGAGGTAGAGGTGGATAGCAATGCTGTGCTCAAGGAGAAGGAACTGAAGGAGGGCTTGATGGTGCTGGAGGAACAGAGGTTCATGGTGCAGGAGATGCTAACCGAAGCTAGTAAGCGGAGGAGGTTTGACGAAGTTGCTGCACTGGCGGCGAGCCTTGAGGAGTTGGATAGAGAGGTTGAGAGAATGAATGGGGAGATTGCAAAGCTTGAGTCATATTAAGGATCCATTGGCGGGGCTACAGTGCAAGATTTCGTTTTTGGAAGGAGAAAAAAGAAAAGTCCGTCGCGATGATTATGGCCGGGCCAGTGTATCCCTTTTCTCCCATTTTTTCCTGTTTTTAACTTTTCCTTCACCTTTATACAGTTTAAGCTTCCTTATCTTTGTTTGTATGTATACATGGTGGGGGATTTGGTATGGAGTTTCTAGAGTTTGGGTTTATTTCCCCTTATCGCACTCATGTTTGCTTCCCCTACTACATGTCTCTTGCGCTACTTGTACTGTGTTTTAATGGCTGCACTTTTCCGGGCAACGAAACAATGGCTAGATATATTATATGACAGCTTCTACAGGAATCTCGCCATGAACCTTGCTTCCGCGCCGTCCTGACATACCGACTCTCTCTGTGCGATTACAATGTCACAAAGGATCACTCGGCACCCTCTAGGCTGTAGGGTAAGTTAGCTCACGATACGATACAGTAGGGTAACTCGCTGTAAACCTGCTACCGGTATGATAAACCATTAGCCGGGCCGGAGCGAATATACAGTACTGGTAATTTACCACAAGAAAAAGCACTTTAGAGCCCCGACGAACATGCAAGAGGTGGGGGGTTGGTTGGTTGGTTGGCTGGTTTACACGGTGTACGATAGATACAGACAGAAGGGGAGAAAAAAAAAAGAAATCCCCAATTTATTATAATATATACGGCACGTATTTTTACGTGCAGTGCAGTACGGTACTCGTACAGAATTGCGGACAAGAACATCGTGGATTCAATCCTGCATCCACTTTCCCCCTCCTTGCACATATGCTCCCAAACCCACACCCTTATAGACTCAAGTTAAGCCTTTTGTCCTACCCGTTCTACATCCGCATGTTGTCGGGTCCAAATCCGCTTGCTGACCTGTATGTTAAGGAAACTCGGTTTATTATATCGGTACTGTACTGTACTGTACTGTACGAGTTACAATACCTTTCCGCGGAGTGAATTTCCCATGGGTGGAGGACGCCATTACCCGGCATCAAATTTTAGAGCTGGGCACCTTGTAGATTATATAGACTATCGCATCCTGGTATTGATATTGCATCCTACACCCGTAATTGGCGGTGCAGGATCGTTCGAACGTTGGCACTCTCCACCCTCCATTATCCATTCCTCCTTCCCTTTTTTCAAGGAGAATTCTACAACCTCGGGCGAGTGCTCCTCTGCCAAGCGTAAGTTACAGGCGTATGTAACGGGGATACGCGCTCTACGTCACGGGTATTTAAAATACATCCACGCTGGGGCTCTTCAATATATCACGCACGAGGGGCAGGTGCGAGGCCAGGACGGCCATGTGCAACCTTGAGCACTCAAGATGATGCCTATGTTCGGCGGCCGGGCGTTTCAGGAGCGAACGAATGAGCAGCTTATACCCCTCTCCGACGGCGATGTCGAGCGGGGTTTCATGGTCGTTGTCGAGGATGCCGATGTCGGCGCCGTTGGACAACAATAGCTTCGCCATTCCAAGACGTGAACATGCGGCCGCGATGTGCAGCGGGGTTAGCCCACCGGGGACGTTTGCGTTTTTGCGAGCTTTGCTGGAGGGCAACAACGCCCGTAGGAGAGATGTGCAGTGCCGTCAGTCCGTCGACACTAGGAGTCGGAGGAGCACCATGTTGGTCCCCCTCGTGATGGTGTACGCAGCTCGGCCGCCTACGGGTTTCCTGTTCATGTTTTTGGTCCGTTGTGGTGGCACGTGCGGGCCCTCGCTCAGGAGGGGGATTGGGCAATTCTCCAACAGGGACTGGATGAATGGGGTGTCTTTGCGCGCTGTGGCTTGTATCATATGAAGTCGAAGGGTGCATCTTGCAAGCCGTAGGCGCGCTCCCGCAGGATTGGGCTCAGGGCGGATAGACGGCGGCTTTGTTCGAGTGGGGTTTAGCGGGCTTTTGACGAGAGGTATTTGGCGGGAGACCAAGAGAGTTCCTTTAGGAGGGTTTGGAGAGAAATAGAGGGGAGGAGGTGGTGGTGCTTGGCGTAGTGGTGGTAGTGGGGTAGGGTGAGCTCGGGGGTTGCAGGATATTATAAGCTTTTGGACGGTGTTGCTCGATTGTGCTGTTTTGTATTCCGAATATACAGCATGTATGGACAGGGATGGATAATGCACTTGCTGCTTCACGGTATCCCATTCCTCTGATTGACGTGATCTCTGGGTCACGGATTTAGACATTTTGGGAAAAATTGTGACTGACAGTGGCTTGTGTGGCTCACCAATAAGCTTCCACGGTTAAGCAATCTTGAAGTCCGGGAGCGCAACACAGTACTCGAGCACTTCACATTCTAATATTCACTCTCCAATTAGGATAATGCCACACGCAGGTCTGATACATTAGATGCAACCAACAGCCACAGAAGAGACTAGACCCAGAGAAACCCAAACATGGGAGCACTAGAGACGGCAGAAACAAGAACCAAAACAAAAGGGATACCGGTATACCAAATCCCACTATCTTTTCGCCTTCTCCTCCTCAACCTCCTTCAACAGCCCAGCCAAGACGTCTTCCCTGGATTTCAAATGTTGCTCTAAGGCACTGACCTGCTCTCGAACCACCTCCAGGTCCTCTTTTGCACCTTTTAAGTTCGCCCCGTTCTTTGCCAGCCCCCCGCCCTCTTCCAATTCACGGAGTGTCCTCCGCTTGTAGTCTAACATCTGTTCGAGCTCACGCTTGACCAGCGCAGCTTTTGACCCGCCACCGCCGAATTTGTCTCTGTTTCGTCGCTTCTCGGCCATGGCTTCGGTTTCGGCAATCTTTGTTTCGAGTTCCCCAAGTTCCCGCTTGAGGCGGACTTCTTCCCAGTCTTGGTCCCTAGATGCGCTGAAATCGGTACCTATTGCCCCGAAATCACAATTAGTGCAACTACATCTTCACACTCCGGAGGGTTGTGCTACCGGAATGCTTGTAGTTTCCCCTTCCACCGACTCCCAGCCGAGTGAGATAGCTTTCGCCAAAGGCTTCCTTCTTTCCCGTAATTGTACTCATGTCCCTCCCCTTCCCAAGCTTGTTCCTAGAAATGATATCATCGTTCTTGTCAAGATCATAGCTGATTTGGTTCTTTTGGAAGGTTGCACGGAGAGACGCAGGAACGGAGCGGGGGATACGGTAGCCCTCGTGACGATTGTTGAGTATATGAAGAAACGCCAGCGCTTGATCCTTTCCAATCGCTGCCGAGGCGGAAGGGTTGACTAAGTTCCTGAAGCAAGTGAGCAAGCAATTAGAACATGCAGCCTCCCAAGAAAAAAAAGGAGGAAAAAAAAGGAGAAAAAAAAAAAACTTATAGACTTATAGCCGTACCAAGCAAATCGGATATCCGTGTCGGGAACGTTGATCCCCTCATACAACTCGTCAAGGGCATTGACTAGATACCGCACCCCCATCAGTGAAACCAAATACCCAGGGTAGCTACCGGACACACACACATCTCAATTGCCCATGCTCCCCAGCATTAGCGGAATACATCCCCTCATACCTCGCCTTGTCCGCGGGAGACATATACCAATCGAACCCATCCTTGAGCCCTGGCGTGTCGTCCTCATCGTCCTCGAACCGCTCAAACCGCGGGGGATCATCAGACAGTGCCTGAGAGGCCGTGACAAGGTGTGCTTTTGACTCCGGAATGAGAAAACTGGGAAGGATCTTTGGAACTTGCTTGTACTCCTACGCCAACCACCCTCCCAACGGGTTAGCTCTTCGCCCATAGCTCGGCGTCGGAATAGAGACAGAAACCCACCCCATTAACAAGATCGAAAATTAGCCTCATAGCAACACAAAACTCCTCAAAGTCTAGGTCCCCATCCCGATCGACGTCGGCAAGATCCCAAATCTTGGCTAACTGATCATCGTTCAGCCCGGAGTTCTTGAGCATTGTAAATGCTTGGTCTCCCGTGATTCGTTGGCCGTCTTTCGAGTGGGCGCTAAAAATTTCCCAGTACTTTTCCACGTCCGCTTGTGATATGGATTTGTTAGCCATTGTGTGAGTTGGCAGCGGTGGTGGTTATGGTGGTGGTTTGTTGAGAGGGGTACTGTATGAGACGGCACTGTACTGTACTGTACCTTGGATGCTGAGGTGTTGGTGGTGCTTTGTGGGGCTGATTTGGAGGCGCAGCGGCTCTTCAAAGGGACATCCCGTTACCGGCACCGCAACGTGCTTGTGCGAGCTTGCCGATGAGATGATCAGTTACGGTGCTGCATGGGTATGTATGATACTGTATTGCACAGTGCCGGCACTGTACTGTAGACCACTGTACAACCATATTCGGTATCATAATAAATACAGTGCACTGTACTCGAGTACAGTATGATACTAAGTTAGGGGACAACGACAGGTCGCACTTGGCTCTCTCTTGTACGATACGGTAGTCAGTCTACATGGCAAGATGGTGATCATAATTAAATTCATGCTCCCCAGTACGGTACTGCACATTTTACCAGACAAGCCCTCGAGTACCAATTAAGTTTCCGAGCATAAAACTATCGAGAGAATAGGAAACAAACAAACACTGTACATTTATAACGTCGAGAAGTCATTATTATAGTAAAATGTATCAAACAAAGCACGGATAGAACTCAAGGGGGTTAGTTTACACTGTATTTGCTTTCTTTCCTTTTTTTTTCTTTTTTTACTGATCCCCAGAATCAAGAGAGAAATCTGAATACAGTGATTAAAAAGACGTGAATAGGACAAAAAATAACAAGTAAGCTACATTATAATACACCTCACTCACCAGATGAGTAAACACGATAACCGGACGCCTCAGAGCCCCTCCCCTCTGTTGAAACTGCTGGGGAGCTATCCTTCCTCCTGAAAACTTACCCGAGGAAATGTTCGGGGAGCATAAAATACCTCAAACAACCGCCTCCAATTAAGAAAATCACCCTAAAGAATCAAGTGCCAAAGATATAAACGCCGCGCAGTCATGAATAAAAAAGCATACCCAGAAATTTATCGTTCCAGATCCGAGAAAGAGAAGACAACGCGAGTAAAAGAAATTAATGATAGTTTAAAGATTCCAAATGGAAATGGGGAAAAGTGTAAAGACAAAAAAAATAAAATAAACATGCTTTCATCAGTCAGCCCCTGTACTTTCGTCAACCTTCCTCAAAAAGCTGCTGACTCGAGCTGTGTCGACTTCTCCGGGATCACTTTCGACGGCTTGAACCAGACCCTCTAATAGGGAATCAATCTTGTACTCTTCAAGTCCAGTACAGAGAGCAACAACTCTCCTAAATTTATCCTCTAGGTCTGTGCTCTTGTCATGGAGTTTACCCGCAACCTCGCGCAGGTTTTCTTCATTTGTGGCGTAGGCTCTGATCCGGGCTTTCAGTACCGCAGTTGATGGTAAGGACTTGAGATACCCTTTCTGACGCTCTCCAATATCTCTGGAGTCACCGGGCTGCGCCAATAGCTCCATTTTGATCCTGAAGGGTTGATCCGGATCCAAACGCTCCCCCTTTAGACCAGGAATGTCACCGTTGGTATTGCCCACCTTCTCCCGAAGCCTGGCATTCTCTTCCTCGGTCGCTCGGCGAAGATTCTGACAATGTTGCTTGAGTTCAGAATGCTGTCGACTTCGCTGCCGTAGTTGGTTCATTTTTTCTTTCTCCTTCCCAAGCTTTAGGGTAACCTCCCGTAACCTATTGAGAGTACTGGTAACCTGTTCCTGCTTGGCTTCAATCTCCCCCTGAAAGTCTTTCTCTGTCCCGGCAATAAGGCCCTTGATAGCTAAACAATTGAGAAATATATTAGCACATGTCGCAGAAAGGAAGAAAAGAGGGGGGGGGGAGGGAATACCTTTCATGATGTCCTGTCGTTTTTGTACAACCGCTGGGGGTAAAATCCAACCTTGCTCTCTTCGACTTGGAACTGGTGCAGGTTCTCCACCGACTCCAAAATCTATCGGCCGCAGGCCCGCACGATTTGGTATACTCGAATCGGCACCTACTTCCAACAATTGCTGGATTATGCTCTTATTGCCTATCCTCGCGGCAATGTTCAAAGCGGTGTCTCCACTTTTGTCCTGTGCATTGACAATCTCCCCGATAAATCTTGCAAGGCTCATAACCTTTGGGCCACTGGTACGCTGACTCGTAGTTGAAGCCCCGTGCTTCGCAACAAACTCCAATAAACAATGCAGGTAATATCGACTATCAGCACTTCTTCCCTTCATCCCTGATTTGACAGCGATATGATGCAGAATGGTTCGACCATTGTTATCAGCAATCGGGATGGTAGGATGGAGCAGGTTGAGAAGCTGGGGGAAAGAAGACTGATCAAAGTTATTTGTTACAAAGCATCCCCGCACCAATGCAGTCTCGCCAGCATGATTCACACGGGCAATTGAAGCTCCCTTAGTGATCAAGGCACGAATCAAAGGGACACGAGCTAAAGACGCGGACCAATGTATCGCTGCACTACCTGTTGAATCAAGAGGAATATCAATCTGATCCGGGGTTAGAGAATCGAGATGGGACAGTACTGTATTATCAGTTTCAGGATTGATAAAAAGATTCATCAATATCTGCCGGGCGCGCTCGGAATCCGGAACCTGCTCAACAACCAAGGGCTGCACCGGCTTGGAGAGAGTATCCAGATGTGTCGGGAAGCAAGGTGGTAGTGCCTCATGGGGTGGCGTGGAAGCACGTACCCGTTTTCGTGGAGGCTCCTGAGATTCGATCTGTGAGTCGACGGTAGTGAAAGACTGTGATGCATATGCCGAATCGGGTTGAGTTTGTGATTGGGAAAAGCTAGTTTCCGAGGGAAGGCTGATTGCCCATGGTTCCTGACTGAATGATTCTTGCGGACGGATAGTAGTTTGTGACGAGGAGGGTACTGGCTGAGAGTATCCGCCTCGGGGCCCCGGCGAATCCATGCGAGCACTTGATTTACTGAGCGCATTAAAGGCACTTGTAACTGTAGCAGATATAGGCGGGAACAATGGCCCAGTATTACCATTCGCCTGGTTCAGGCTGGAGTTATACATGCGTTTCCTCCGGGCAGCCATGGCTTGTTCCTTTGTGGGCGTCGAATCTGGACCACTAGCCGCCTGCACGTCAAGATCCAGCAAAGGAGCGAGTAGATCTTCCACACCATATGCACGGCAAAATTCCCGGCCTCGTTCAAAATCAATCCTGGGTCAATGTTAGCGAGTGAGAAGAGGTGAAGAAAAAGCGTCCCAACCATGTTCCCTGATACTTTCCGTAACCGCCCTGAACCTTCTCATGGGGCCCCGTGAGGATCTCTTTCTCAAGAACCTTTGTCCGTTTCCCCTTCTCAACCCCAGCCACCTTGAGAATTTGTGTTGCGTTCAGCCATGAGTCATGACGTCTTCGCATCACCGCAACATTATTGACCGGCATCTCAAACACCGACACACCAGAATAGGTGGCCTATCAAATTTAGAATGTGAGCAAAAAGGGGGGGAAGCGATAGAGAGAGAGAGAGAGTTAATTATCAGAAAAGACCTACAGTGAAGATTGTTGGTTTCGAGTCTGCGGAATCCATACGGGCCATCAGCGGGGGAGGAGTTCCTTGAGGGGTTGAAGCAACGGATGTTGATCCGTTAGTGGCCGCAAAGGATCCAACGGCCAAAGGCTGCTGGTGAATAGAAGTAGTAGTTGTTAGAGATGATGAACCGCCCGCAGCAGCGAAAGGCAGAGGCCGAGAGGATGAAGCAGAGGTCATCCGTACAGTGTGAGAAAAGGGGCAGAAGTGATGAACGAGGAGGGTACGGTAAATCAGAAAATTCTATCCGCAGGAGCGGGGGGGAGGGGACGCAGAAGCGGGCTAGGTAGGGGGGGGGGGGGGGCGGGGGGTTTGAAAGTACTTTTGGTTAAATTTCTTCGGGGGACAGCACTGGGGCCACACAGCAATAGGAATGCGGAGCGCGTAGAGTGCTTGCGGTGTACCGTAGAGGCAACGACAACGAACGAGAATGAGGACTGGAGGGTGACCGCGGCGTGACGGATAACACCGACAAGAAGTGATGAGAGTGACTGCCAATCGTGTACTCTCCAAGCGTGATGAATTCGGCTGGTAAGGTCAGAGTCAATGCAAAAGTCTTCCTTCGTAGAAACAGGATCTGAGGCTGGGAAGATCTGAGGGAAGTCGCGATCTGCTGCGGAGTAGGGGCGCGCGTCTTGCTGGCGTTCCGAGACATGTGCGCGTGGTTCTCCGAATATGGCTCGGCGGTTACCCTTTATGGATATATTCGGCTCGTACCTTCGTATTGGGCAAGTTCAGCCACGAGATATCTCAGCCTGATCTGAAGTCTCTTCTCGCAGGTCACCTTCCGACAGGACTGTTACCCGTAAGTCCTAATTTCATGTTACTTGTAGATCCCAATGCCATAATTCGGTTTACCGGTACTTGCAGATGATTCGGGGACAGGATACCGGTATGACATCGCGTCACAACCCTCGAATCCCCTTGACCCTTGAGCCTCACCGCACTCGTACTACAGCGTAACCCTTGTAAGAGAGTACCAGGTATGGCAATATCTCTCTGCCTGACCAACAGCAATGCTGGAACAAACAAAAACAAAGTTGGCCGGATCACGCGACCGCAGACTTGAAATTCCCGCCAAGAACCCTCCCTCTGCATGTAGTCCCCATGAACTTCCCACCACGGCACAGTACGAGTACGAATACAGTACTCGAGTACTAGTACGGGAACAAACAACTGGTCACGGGCATAGGTGTTCGTCTACCCCCCATGGAGCCCATTTATCTCTTCCGGAACCTATTGCGCCAAGCCTCCATTCTCTTCGATCATGTTGCCCGCGCCCATACCGCCAAACTTATCGTGGATGGCTTTCGAAGGAATCAGAAGTTAGAAGATGCTTGGACTATCCACGAAAAGATCAAAAAAGGTCGTCGGGCTTTATCACTTCTGCAGCAGGCAAACGCTGGAGAGTCCAAATCACTGGGGAGAGTTCTAGACCTGGCGTACGGGCGGGACGGTCACCGGAGACACGAGCTTTTACAGGTTGGTAGAGCAATGCACTGCTGGATCACCTCTCGCAAACCCTCTCCTCTGTTCAAGCACTGACCTGCGTCCGCGTGTGGAAAAGCCTATTCTTGATAGAGCCACAAGCTCTGACCCTCTCATACCTGGTGTACCCCGTACAGCTCCTCCGCCAACCTCGGACGAATTGGTGGCGCTGATGAAGCATCAGATCGGAACGACAATCAACAGAGCTGAGCCCGAGATACCGGAATTTAATGCTTGGGGGAGACCTATGCCGAAACGGCGTGTGGCTAATATGTTGCGTCGACATAGGGGATATGTTCTCGCACGATTGCTTCCCCCACTGCCAGAGGAAATGATCCAGAGGCTGGAGAGATTCGTTCGTGGAGCTGAGGAGCCTGTCCCGCCAAGACGCAAGATCGAGCCTGGCTCCGGCACCCAAAAGCCCTGCCGCAAAATATCTCTGAGGTTCAAGAGGAGGGCCTACAAGAAAATTGTCGTCAAGACCCCTCTCATGAGCATCAACGGGAAAACTCAAAAGCCCATTGCTTATTGGTCGGATATTGTGAAGGGCCCGCCACTCGAAATTGGAAAGCTGTGGGATTTTGAGGGCCTCAAGAAGCCGGAGATGCGGGAGCCCGCAAAGGGAAAGGCGAAAAGACTTAAAGAAGAAGGGCCTAAGGATGGAAATGAGGCCGTTCTCAAAGCCGGGGTGGAGAGATCACCCAACCAGAGAGATCGAGAGGCAGGATCACCCAAAGAATCAGAGGATCGAGTCTCCACAGAACAGGAGGAAGTGTCCAGAGAGGGCGAAGGATGTTTACGAGAAATAGACGGGGAAGACGGAGGGCCTAAAGAACGAAAGTCAAATAGGTCCAAAAAGCCGGATGGGCGGAAAATGAAAGGGAAGTGACGGAATAGATAGGAGAGTGTTTAGGGGACGCTGGAGCCAATATACGACTATGGTGAAGCACACACACAAAGGATGAACCATCCGACCAACTAACTATGCCTTCACGCAATCCTAGACCTCTTCCCCCATTGGCCAACGCGGGAACAGAGGAGCCGGAACCATTGACTTAGGGAGGGGGCACTGCCGGCTCCAGAGAGAGCAAGATGGAGGGAGATCAATGCACATGTATATTATTTGAATATCCCTCTCGCTCCTAGGTTTGCTATGGTAAAGTACAGTACCAGACCAAAACGTCTCGCTCGATGACCCCTCCACACTAAAATCATCCATTCCCACCTCCACTCCGAGAACACCAATACCCTTAAGAATCTGCCGAACTTTCACGGTGCATTGTAAGGGCCGAGGGTGAAATGGTGGTTAACCGGGGGGTGCGCATACAAAATCATAAGCCATACTCTCACCAGTTGGTACAATTGTACCTGTAAATAATAAACTCAATCTTATTTGTGCTTTAGCTAATGCCAAAACCCCAATTGTTTTCAACAAGGGTAGCGTTAGGAGCTATCTCTCTAAAGATGTCAATTTTTTCGCCAAATTTGGTGTAAAAACCTAGGTCGGATGAAACATTTTGGCTTGCAAAAACATATGATACTTTTAGCTTCTCATTATTGGAGTCCCTCACCGGCAAATTGAGGTCCTGATTTGGTGCGCTTAGTATACGTGGGGATCCACTGACCTCGGCCCAGCAGTAAAGTCAAGAGGGCCTCAAACCAGAAAGATGAAACCCACGTTACTTTGCCTCTAGATTGAGCTCTAGGCTCGATGCTATAGCATACCGATCGTTAAGAGACCATAGATGAATTCTTACACAAACACCTATAGCACAATCAACCGGACTCAGCTGTACTGCTTATGCATCGTGTCTGCCTTCACGGAGTAACCACAGAGCACAACGACGCACTTATCCTCATTAGCTTCCCCGCATTGAAAGAACTTCACAAACAGTCTCTTTCATGCTGCGCCCATCCAAATAGCGCCCCGTCCATTTCTTCCCACCAAGTAGCCCCATGAAACAACCACTCCCCGAGTGAGAATCTGTGACCGCACTCTCGCCCCCCTGGGCACCACACAGAATTGGAATGCATATGGTGGACAAGCTATGCATCCCGATGGGACCAGGGGTACCTGCCAGGTATGTATCTGTGACCATAGTATGGCTGTTCCATTGCAAGCCGTGGGATTTGTGCATTCTTTGATTGTTTTCCGGGCAAAACAGCTAGCGAACTGCGTGTTGTTAATACGCGCCGCACTTCGATAGGGACTGGCAGTAACTTTGGATGCATGCCTCTTCAGAGTCGTGGAGAATCACCGAGGGTCACTCGTGGGATAGATTCATGTGGTGGATGTGGAGGTATCATACCTGGTGCCTGCCGTGGCTCGGACTTGGATTACCTGTTGCGGGTGCCCTGTGATAGTCAAATAATTATAGATACGGGTATGGTTAGGCGAGGTTGTGGGGTGCTGGCCATGGACTCAAAAGATGGGGGGCTAAAAGACTGAATACATGACTACTAGTATCCTAGATACCAGTCTCCTTTATGTGTTCCGTCGGTATCAGTAGTCCTTTCGCTCCTTTCACCGACATATCCTGGGCTAAGGGTTGCCATACATATCCAGACAGTCCCCGAATCCCGAATCGCTCCCCGGGAATGGCAATATTCGGCTAATAGAAAAATTGTAGCCTTGGCCCCTCGAGCTAGTCTTAAGAGCCGTTCGAGGGCCCCTGCGCGTGATGGGCCGAGCATAATTCCTCTCACAAACGTTCCTCTGAGGCCAGTTCTTCGGGGCACAGTAAAGGACACGGCTTGGAGTGACAAGAAGAAAGATGGGATGTGTCGAAATTAGCATGGGGTCTTTATCCGGAGATATCAGTTCTACAGAAACTCGTACTGTACAAGAACTCTGCCGGGGTGAAAATGTGCAAATCAGGCGTTCTCTATTCTAGGTCGGATACCCGAGTACGGTAGTTATTTCTACCCGAGTATCGCATCTAATGGGATAGCCTTCCGCGGGTGACAGCTGCCAGCTACTTCTGACCCAAATGCCAAGAGTGATAGCGTATGACCTTGAAATCAAGGGGGCTCTGAACAAAAAGAGCCACAAGGCTGGTACGGTGGAGGGCAGTTGGAGTGCTTAAATTCTCACGACAACTTAACACTGGAGAGGTGAGTATCATACGGACGACCTTTGAGAGGCCGCATCGTTAATAAGAAAGGGGTTCTACGGTGCCTGGTGTTGGCTGGGCGAATAATACAGTACTTGTAGAGGTATTCACGTATTATCATACCATCAGAAACCCCACGTATGATAGCAAGGTTCGCGTGCCGTGATCGGTCAGCGCCCTCTTTTTTGGGGTGTGAAGGGGCGTTGTTTGGTGTGTGTTGACAACCAACATCCCACAAATACAATTGAGTAAGTTACGGCGACTGCGCGCTAACGTTCCCCGCGTGCTTCCCCATATCACACACACCTGGCCCTGCCTCCGGCTCCGTGTATTTTACCCGCCACCTTGGCCCACTCCGCTCGAGAACAACAACAACACAAAAAAACCCCCCCGAAAAACTCTACTATAACCTCATAGCTATCATACCGCCAGTATCTAGCTCTTTACAATCGCCGCTAACATGTCTTCCCTCTGGTTGACTAAGAAGCGGAAGACTGAACTTGTCGACTATGCAGAGCAACTTGGCCTTCGGTACGATCACTCTTGATCTCGCATTCCGGATCTATTTGCGCGTCGCCCAAGAGCGCAGCTAATAATTTTGGAAAACAGTGTCGATGGCTATCTTAAGCATGATATTGAGAACCTGCTCACCGATTATCTGGACACTCATTCCGATGAATACCTGAATGACCCCACTTTCAGCGCATACTACGACACGATAGCTACGCGGTCCCCCGTGAAGCATACTCTATCCGTAGCGGCCGTTCCTGACGCCCCTCTGACGCGCTCAACTAGACGGAGAACTGCGCGGTACGCCGTTGAGAGTCTCACGGAGAACGCTTCTACGTACGTATCCACCCTTCCTCACGGCTACGTCGATTCCAGCCTGACCATCGCGATGGAACCGGCAGTGCGGAAGAAGAGAGCCCAGAGCCCCGCTCAGCCGAGAGAAATTTGAGATCCGGATCTCGCTCTCTCTCAACTCGCACCCCTAGGAGCGTGCGATCGCTTCGTGAGGCGGCACAGGTCCCCCTGCCACCGACCCCAGCTGCTATCGCTGATGCGATCGAGAGTGGCACCAATGCCATCAGGGAGAGCGCGAAGAAGGCGGTAGAGAAGGTCGCCATTCAAGACAAGGCGATCAGTCTACGCGACCGCTTGTCGAATGTCGTTTCCGTGAACGCCGTTTCGTTGGCGTATGAAGCCATCATCTTGCTGTCTCACCTGATCCCCTTCACCTACACTGCCAAGATACCCACGATACCGTTAATTGAGAATTCACCGAAACTCTTCCTTTTGCCGGATCTCTTCGTGCTCTTGACCGCGGGTTTTTGGGGTCCGTTTGCGACATGGCTGGCTACAGCCATCTTTATTCCCTTGGCTAACGCATATTTTTTCAACTTGACGGCAACCGCTGCGGCTACTGCTCGTTCGAGTTCCGATTCAGTTATGTATAGGTCGGCCGAGGAGTACAAGGCGGACCCTCTCGCTTTTGCCGTGACCAAGGCTCTCATTGCCTACTTGGTCCATTACAAGGGACTTGAGTTCATGGGCCTATTCAACCCGAGGAATCTAGCGATCGTGGGAGGAAGCGTCGGCAGAGAGACACAGTTGATCGGAGCGGCCATCGCAGGTCTTGCAGCTCTCTGGGAGTCAATTCTGAAGCGATAGGTATTGCCCTCATAGAAACTATTCGGCGGTAACACTGCGTTCATGACACCTCCTAGGTGCCAAGGGAGTCGCAGGGTCGGTTGGGATTGAGATTCGGGAATCGGAATGGATGTGATCGAGCTTGATTCTTTTTTCCTTCTTTTTCTGGAAGGGTGTAGCAAAATGCTGTTTTGCCCCCCGTCGTTTTTGTTTTGTTTCTTTATTGCAGGTTATGTACGGGCTTGTAGGCTTAGGGTTATGGCGGTATTATGTTCCTTTCTTGGTGTAAATAGGATAGCTCTTGGAATTTTCCTGAGAAGCTATGGCGGCCGAGAATAGTTTAATGTGGGAGTTTGTCATTCATACGGTTTCACGAGTCTCACATCTGTATCAGGATACATCATACTTGTACAGTAGGATATTCAAGCTCAGGTATGATACTATACAGTGGCCTTGGTTTTTGTTGACCTGTTTGTGGTATCATAATATAAAACCACCAACTACCTCGCACAGTGCATTATCGAGAACTGGTCCCAGCGTACATAAGAGCACGCGCCAAGACTAACAGAGACCCCTGACAGATGCTCCAGAACACAAAACACCACAGTGTTCTTGTTTTGAGAAGAAAAAGAAGGATCATTACAATTGTTCAATCAATTCTCCTCGTGCTTCACATTCTGACACCACCTGGCTTGAGGAGTACCGCCGCATCGCCCCGGCATTCCCGTGGACCTGTATCCTTCACCCGTATCGCCCTCCTCGCTCCCCAAGCAGCATACCACCGTCTGGTATCTTACGAGCCTCACCGTTGGAGCCCCCCCCCCCGCCCCCCCTCCACCCCTCAGGATCTTGCGACACCGACCGCTAGTATTACCACCATCACCGCCCCCATCGTACACAGATCTAACGAAAAGTTCCCCAACAATGTCTTCCTTTCTTGAGCACTCGTACTCGATTGTTCACCTTGATAATACCGCAGACCAGCCATCGATTCAGCAGCTGCAGCAGCAGCTAGAAAAGGGTACCGATGAATCCAAGGTGGAAACTATGCGTCGGATTCTCACCATTATGTTGAACGGTGATCCCATGCCGCAACTATTGATGCACATTATCCGATTTGTCATGCCCAGCAAGTCAAAACCGCTCAAGAAGCTGTTATACTTCTACTACGAAATTTGTCCGAAACATGATGCAGGTGGGAAGCTCAAGCAGGAGATGATATTGGTGTGGTAGGCATTTCTCCGGGGAGGGAGCTTGAGATTTTAATGCGCTTCTTATGTTAGCCTTTATGTCACATGGAAGCTTGATATAATCTATCGATGGAATTCATGCGGGAATAGGAAAGAGCTGATGTGGGCGTGTGGCATATAGCAACGGTATCCGAAACGATCTTCTTCATCCAAATGAATTCATCCGTGGTGCAACACTGCGTTTCCTTTGCAAAGTCAAAGAGCCCGAGCTTCTCGAACCATTAGTGCCCTCTGCTCGTCAATGCCTCGAACATCGTCATGCCTACGTCCGCAAGAACGCTGTCCTGGCTATTCAATCAGTATATCTTCACTCGGAGCACCTAATACCCGACGCCCCCGAGCTTATCCAAACGTTCCTGCAAACTGAGAGCGACAATACTTGCAGGAGGAACGCTTTTGCTTCTCTGAGTGCGATCTCACACGCAAAGGCTTTGGAATACCTTAATTCTGTTTTCGATGATATTGCCAGTACGGATGAGCTGACGCAACTCGTGCTCATTGAGTTCATTAGAAAGGATGCCGTGCTTAACTCAGGAAATAAGGTGGGTTTTGGTCGCTCGGTACCTCGTTGGGGGATACCTATTGTATCGGGGGGGTTTTCTTACATGTGGGAGTAACGCAGGCAAGATATTTAAGATTAATTTTCGATCTGCTCGAGGCATCCTCAAATACTGTCGTATACGAAGCTGCAACCTCCCTAACAGCTTTAACAAGTAATCCGGTCGCAATCAAGGCTGCTGCCGGGAAATTTATCGAGCTCAGTATCAAAGTTTCCGACAATAATGTCAAACTTATCGTTCTCGATAAAGTAGATCAGCTTCGTAAGAAGAACGACGGTACGCTCGATGATTTAGTTATGGAAGTGCTGCGGGTCCTATCCAGGTATAGCATCCATTACAGAATTTCCGTCGATAATTTACCTCCCTGCTCACTGGATCAATTTCTAACCTGATGAAAAATAGCCCTGATATCGATGTGCGGAAAAAGGCTCTTGATATTGCAATGGACATGACGTCAAGCAAAAACGTAGAAGAGGTGGTCATGCTGCTCAAGAGCCAACTTGCCAAAACCGTGGATCAAGACTATGAAAAGGTATGCAAAGCATCTCCTCTCTTAGAGTCCCAAGCGATAAATTCCAACACTTTATAGAACAATGAATATAGGCAACTTTTGATTCACGCCATCCATACATGCGCCATCAGATTTTCCGAGGTTGCCGCGAGCGTTGTTGGGCTGCTTATGGACTTCATTAGCGATTTCAACAACTCTTCTGCAGTAGATGTCATTGCATTTGTGAAAGAAGTTGTGGAGAAATTCCCTGCTTTGCGCTCTTCAATCATTGAGCGCCTCATGGGCACTTTGGGCGAAGTGAGGGCCGGAAAGGTCTACAGAGGAGCATTATGGATTGTTGGAGAGTACTGTGTTGAGCAGAAAGGTACTTGGTTGGATTTGAGCCCTAGTCCCCGGTTGGCGGAACTAATTTAATTCCTTCTCTTTTCCACCAGATATCCGAGAGGCATGGAAGCGGATCCGTGCCAGTCTTGGCGAAATACCAATCCTTGCCTCGGAACAGCGCCTGCTGGATGAGCAACCTGAAGGCGATGCAGGGCAAAATAATGAAGGTTCGAAACCGGCTGCGCCGTCAGGGTCACGCAAAGTGCTTGCAGATGGCACATATGCAACCGAAAGCGCCCTAACAAGCGAGTCTGCTAGCGCTGCCAAACTTGAAGCTGTCAAGGCCGCTCAAAAGCCACCGCTACGTTCACTCATCCTTGACGGCGACTTTTTCTTGGCTTCTGTGCTCTCATCTACTCTCACGAAGCTTGTCATGCGCCACTCAGAGATCTCCTCTGACGCTGCTCGCACCAATGCCTTGAAAGCCGAGGCTATGCTGATCATGATCAGTATCATTCGTGTTGGCCAGAGCGAATTTGTGAAAGCCAAGATTGACGAGGACAGCATGGACAGAATCATGTCCTGTGTACGCTCGTTGGCGGAATATGAGACAAAGAAGGAGATTGAAGAGGTCTTCTTGGAGGACACCAGAAAGGCATTTAGGGCTATGGTGGCTGCGGAGGAAAAAAAGAGGATCGCAAAAGAGGAGCTTGAAAAGGGAAAGAACATGATCCAAGTCGATGATGTTCTTGCCATTAGACAATTGAGCAAGAAGTCGGCGGCTGACGGAGCCGATATAGCCGAGCAGGACCTAGAAAAGGCTACAGGGGCCGACGCTAGTGTCGAGGATCTTTCCTCGAAGCTTAGTCGTGTTGTGCAGCTTACCGGATTTTCCGATCCAGTATATGCTGAGGCATATGTTAAAGTTCACCAGTTCGACATCATTCTCGACGTTCTACTCGTCAACCAAACCACCGAAACCTTGCAAAACCTCTCGGTCGAATTCGCAACTCTAGGAGACTTGAAGGTTGTTGAAAGACCAACTACCCAAAATCTCGGCCCTCACTCATTCCAGTCTGTCCAAGCAACAATCAAGGTCTCGTCCACAGACACCGCGGTAATCTTCGGTAACGTTGTCTACGACGGACCATCGTCCACAGAGACTAACGTGGTCATCTTGAACGACGTGCATGTCGACATCATGGACTACATTCAGCCAGCTTACTGCAGCGAGACCCAATTCCGAACCATGTGGACCGAGTTTGAATGGGAGAACAAGGTCAACATCAATTCGAAGGCTAAGTCACTCAGGGATTTCCTTGACCAATTGATGAAGAGCACAAACATGGCCTGTTTGACCCCAGAAGCAAGCTTAAAAGGGGACTGCCAATTCCTGAGTGCAAACCTTTACGCAAGATCTGTCTTTGGTTAGTCCCCCCCCCGATCCATCCACCCTACCGTCCCCCGCAGATTAATAGCTGATTTTTCATTTTTACAGGCGAGGATGCACTAGCAAACCTCAGCATCGAAAAAGAGGGTGATGACGGCCCAGTAACAGGCTTTGTCCGCATCCGAAGTAGGTCCCAAGGCCTCGCTCTCAGCCTCGGTTCATTGAAAGGCCTACAAAAATAATGATGGGATGGAAACGCATAATAATGGGTTTGTCGATGTCCTCTCTTTCTTTCTATATCTACTACCATTGCTACTACTACTCTTATTCTTTTTTTTTTTTAAAAAAAAATAGTTCACGTGGGAAATAAGAAAGGGGGGAGCCTTTTGTCATGTTAGAACGATGTGTGATGGTGAAACAAAAGAGCTGTTGGTCATAGTTTTTCTTCCTTTTCAATGCCCTTTTCCGAAGCTATTATGCACAATATGCCCCTTGGAAAAGCCAGGGTAGCTAGTACCACGATAGGCACGGGTTTAGATTGCTCGATACCACCGCCTCACGATCTATCACTCGATATGCAATCTTATTGTTTACCTCGTTCATCTACCCTACTGCTACTCTACAGAACCGCGGGATGAGTCATTATACAAACACCGCCACCGAGCTGAAAAGGAAACTAGGAATGTCTGACGAGACTATATTATCCACTTTCTCTCCTCCTCAAAAACCGCCCACAGAGAACCAAAGTTCCGATAGAAAAAAAATATTAAAAAAGAAAGATTAATACGCGGCATTATAGCCATATCCACAGTACCTATCCTCGTCATCATCATACTCCCCATTAATCTCCTCCCCCTCAGAGCCGGAGCACCCAGAATATTCACCCCCACAGGGATACCCATCGTCGTCACTGTACCCCCCCTCTCCACCATCGCCATTCCAAACATCATACCCATGATGCACTTCTTGCTTAACCCTCACAGTCGAAATTCCACCATTAGCCCAGCCACCACGTTCACGTGCGCCGCCACGACCACCTCTAGTGCTACCTCTGGCAGTCTGCTTAGTCGGGCCTCGGGCCGCCGGTGGGGGTGGGGGTAAGCTAGCTTCACGCCCGACGGGCTGCGTAGTACGGCCACCTCGAGCTCCGCCACGGCTACCGCGACCACCACGACTACCACGACCACCACGGCTTCCGCGACCACCACGGCTTCCGCGACCACCACGACTTCCGGGCCCGCCTCCCCCACGTTTTGCTGGGGCGGCGGAGGATTCAGATACCGGCTCGGCCCTTGGGGCACGGGATTTGGGAGCATAGCTGATCGCACGCTTGGCGGTTTGCTTGGCTCTAGGGGCGGGAGCAGGAGCGGGGGCTGGTGGAAGACCTGTGAGGTATATCCGTATGTTTCCGACCCCGGCAGTAGTTGCGAACGGTAGGGGTTGTGCATCTGCACAGAGTTTCCCCTTTGCCGCCGGTCTGACTCCCGACTCGGGCTCTGGTTCCGGTTCCATCTTCATCCTCGCACGGGGTTTTGCTGCCGCTGTTAGAGGAGCAGGCTTCCAGGCACCCGCAGAGACCTTCTTTGCAACCTTTGTAGCGCCCAGAACCCTTTTCAATGGGTCTTCCTTCTCCTTCCTGGCCCCCCAACCACTCTTCCCCTCCTTGCTCATGCCGGTTGCCTCCCTAACCTGTGCGTTCAGCTTCCGAAACCTGCCATTCTCGATGTGTTCCAGTTCCACCAGATGCTCCGGGATTCGCAGCTCCCCGCAGCGAAGCGCGTCCTCCAGCCTCTCACGTAGTAACTGGATTGTCAACGATTGGGGGGCATCGAGCCCGTACAGGAGACACTGCCCCCGCCACCAGAGTTTCGGCTTCGCTTTATTGGGGAAGATGTCTGGCGAGGTGAGCAGGAGGGATGTCAACGTGCTCGCGGACTCGCGGGCGTGGGTTTCGTGTAGGAGGCCGGAGCCTAAGGTGCTGAAGTGGGGAGGGATCTGTATGGCTGGTATAACGATTGCTATGGATGTGTCAGGAGCGTTTTGATAAAGGAGACGGGAGGGGGCTCACGGTTTAGGGCAGATGCTGTAGATGGTGCCATTGTGTGATATGTGATGGAATGTTTCTCTGAGAAGGAAAGAAAAGGAGAGAGGGGAGACGAGACAAGATGGTGACTCTTTTTCCTTGTTTATCAACAATGACGGGAACTCACGTGGGGCTGCGAGACGGGATTCGGATAGTGGATAATGTATGAGTGCTGTACCATTCACTACCTTGCCCGTTCGTATTATACCACCATATATAAGTTATCTTTATTCGAAAAATATATTGACGAACACCATAATTGCTGTAGACAGGTTCCTTATGACCGAAGTGTTACTCGCATCGCTTGTTGATAGCCAAATCGTTTGTTGGGGGGGGGGGGGATGGCACACCATTCGAGCGAAGCCGGGTTTTCCAGAGGCCGGGAAATGATCGCATGAGTGGTACGACACAAGTTTAAGAGTTCCCGCGCTCTCTCAAGGTTCTTGAATTTTTTGATCATAGCATCTTATGTGCACAGACTAGTTTTAGGGGTTCTTTAGGTGATTTGGTAAATTACTGTGTGATACCTGTGCTGCGCCCAGGGCGAGTACAGTACTTCCAATCGTTCCAGTAGGACGGCCCTAGACCCACCTGGTCTGATCTCCCGTCCCGTCCCGTCCCCAGAATTTTATCCGCAGACTTGGCCGCCCATAAAGTATCGTACAGTATCTGGACTCCTTGGAGTCGATTAATTACTCCTCTTAGCATCGAGGCGTCCGGACACTTTATGAACGGCCGAGTACTGTATGCACAGGATCGTGATTGAACATTTTTGAGCACTTCATCTCTTCCCCTTCGGCCGACCGTCCTCCGGACAGCGGGCCACCCTATTTTACGCCCGATATTTTCATACCATATTTGGCTGCGTTATCATGCTTGCACTCGTGCGAGAGAGCTGTTCAAGTAAATACTCATTCGGCTGATAACACTCCACGAAAAGGCACCGCCTAGCAGGCGTACTGTGCGAGTACGGGGTTGAAGCCGGACACCCCCAAATGGGAACTCGCATGCAAAGGGTCTGCCATCGACTGCCGCCCTCACCCCCGGGCGGGCTTGACGACCCGGAGTGCCGAGATTCCCACCGCCACGACCAGAGCGTTAGCCTGAAAGTGCGGATTTCAGGGGGGGGACAATCCATCAAGGACCGAAATCAAAAACTACTTGTACCGTATTTTTTCCAATACTGGTATTGAATACGGTAACTAACCCTCTATATGTTTCCCTCTTTACTATAACATTAGTCGTATCAGTGAGTGTGAGATGGATCATGGGGAGGATCTTCCTGAGGTGCTTGTAGGGGGAAGGTGGTGCGGGCGAGATCCGGAAGCATTGGGTTGGTTGTGTGGGGCTCCTCCATTGATGCTGTCTTGGGACCTGTATGATATTATATATTTCCCTCCGTGCTGTAACCTCAAGGGGATGAGATGAGTTCGGGAGTGCCGCAGATCTGCAAGCAGTGCCATGATACCGGTAGTGGAAGGCAATAGGAAAGAAGCATCCAGTGTTTGTAAGGTAGCCATTGTGACTGTATTTATCCTGCTTCGAACCCGAACCCGTGGCGGTCCCGTTCGAAACTAGGGACCAATAAGGGTAATAAGTCAGATATACAAGCAGCCCCCCCTTCCTTTGGCTTTGCCGTCCCGCGCCACCCGGGGCCTTGCTCCGGAGAAGGAAATACCTCAAGGGTTTTAAAGAGACTTCTTAGGAGTCGCTGAATCGGGGCTCCTGTTGTGTGCCCTGTGGCCTGTGTTATGCACATTTTTCTCCTAGAACCGGGGCCCTTTTATGGTAGTAGCTCGGAGTTCGGGGTCAAGAGAGGGGATAGACACAATTGATTGTATCCTTACTATCATTTCAGAGTAGTCCGTTCACCCCTGCTTCACTAAAGTTTATTCCGAGTGATTGATCAATTACCATCAGATAAGATAGGCACTAACAACTGACAAACTTTCCTTGTCTCGTGCCCTATCAAACGGTCCGCGCCCGCTATCCGGCCAAGGTTTCAAAGCTTCCAACGCGCAGACCCAGAGCCTTCCACCTTTCCCACAAACAAACCACAAATGACGACCTCCAACGGTGACAGCACCCCCGCACCTGCCCCGAGTGGGGGCGAGTTAGCCCAACAAATGAACGAAGAGACGAAGAAGAAGTATACGAAAGGTACCCCTTTCACTCCTTCCTCCTACCCACAAACCGACTCTAACATGCCCTCCCCCACAGATCGCAAGGTCGGGGAAGGGACCTACGCCGTGGTCTACCTCGGCCACGTTAAATCCACCGCCCTCCCCGTAGCCATCAAGAAGATCAAACTCTCCGCAATGGTGGACGGGATCTCGATGGATGCGATCCGTGAGGTCAAGTTCCTGCAGGAGCTGCGGCACGAGAACGTCATCCGGCTGATCGACGTCTTCTCCAGCAAGAACCAGAACTTGAATCTCGTGCTCGAGTTCCTGGACTCTGACCTCGAGATGATTATTAAGGATACTAAGATTGGGTTTGGGGGCGCGGATATTAAGAGTTGGCTTGCTATGAGTTTGAGGGGGCTTTGGTGGTGTCACAAGAATTTTGTTTTGCATAGGGTTGCTTTATTCCATGTTTCTCCCTAAGGGGAGGGACGCAGGGGCTAACGGATGGTGATGGTGGTGCATAGGATATCAAACCAAACAATCTCCTCCTATCGACAAACGGTCAGCTAAAACTCGCGGATTTCGGCCTCGCCCGCAGCTTCTCCGACCCATACCGCGCCATGACCAGCACGGTGATAACCCGCTGGTACCGTCCTCCAGAGCTCCTCTTTGGCGCGAAGTCCTATTCATCGTCCGTGGACATATTCTCCCTCGGCCTCGTCTTCGCGGAGCTCCTCCTCCGCGTGCCCTTCCTCCCCGGCGACTCGGATGTGCACCAATTGAAACTGATCGCCACAGCGCTCGGGACGCCGACGGAGCAGAACTGGCCAGGCGTGACGAAGCTGCCGGAATACGTCATCCCGAACACCGGCGATATCAGGCCCGAGCAAGGGAGACTCTTCTACGGTGAAACTTTTAGGGCGCTGACGCCAGAGGGCCTGACACTACTCATGTCCATGCTTAGATTGGATCCCCGAAAGCGCTGGTCTGCAAAGCAATGCTTGCAGAGCGAGTGGTTCAAGGAAGAGCCCATGCCCACGAAGCCGGAATTGCTACCTAGGAAGGGTGGCGGGAAGGGGATTGAAAAGGTCGGTGGCGATCTCAAGAGAAGGGCGGGTTGGGATGAAGGTACCGAGGCTACGGAGCTGGAGGGGCATAGAGGTAGGAAAGTTGCTAGGAAATTGGACTTTGGCGGGAAATAAGGTCAAGATTTCCTTTTTATGATATAGAAGGGGACCTTACTGTATACTTAATTTGCGGCGTTAGAAAACGGGGGCGTTCTGTTTTTGCTTTCTTGTTGTATCTCTCATGGAGGGGGTTCTCTACATTGGGTGATTGTTTGTGGGTGCCATGAGATAGTGGTGATTTGAGATGGTGCTTTGACACCAGAGATACTGGCTGCTGGGCTTCAATTGGGTATGAATTCTCCAGCTCTCTTTGCCGCTGGGAATGGCCTTTGCTGCGGTGTGTACATGGGATGAATAATCGCTTGTAGGTCCATACCATATCACTTTGAGGGGGGGGGAGGGTACTGGTAAGTTAATACGAGTACATGCTTGATCCCTAAGGGTTTAAATATTAGGCCAATGATCAGATTTCTTGCGGGTATGGTTCCTGACATTCAAAACGTGCACGAGGCTGAAAAAAATGTGTTACATGTCGCTGTGCTAGTTTTCATGCCAAGACAAGGTTTAAATGCCAAGAACTGGCAAAATAGGGTATCTGGTTCAGAATCTGTATGACATCAAGAAACTTTATCCAAATTTAATCTGTTATGATATTAGAAGGGCATTATAAAAAGAGGTTGTTTAATAGTAAAACTACTACAGAAATCAGGAAGAATGTAAATCTGGGAAGGGTGTTTAAGAAATCATATAATAGTACAGCCTGTTTGAGCTATACATATATAAAATATATCATACTCAATTGGTTATAATATAATAATTGAGTTCTAGGTTATAGGTATTAGAACACATTTGTAAAGAAATCATGACAAAACTAGTCTAAACCCTTATCCCTACAAGAATATTAGAGGAATAATAGGGATTGGAGGTGTGGCTGATGTAATACCTTTTACACTTTTACACCAAAATTGCAACTTTTCAAAGTCTAAAGGAAAGTTATTGAGAAGTTCAAAGAATAAAAGAAAACCTGATGCTCATTCTCTGGTATCTTCTCTTTAATTGTCAGGGTTTTTTTTCTTCAGTAGATATAGTAAGTGCTGATCCTATAGGGTTTGAAAATTGCTGAATTCCTGGTGCACGTTTTGGTTGTCAGGAACCATATCATCCTACAAATAAGGACTCGCTATGACACCCCATGTCGGGATAAATGAACCGGTCGGGAAAAGCCATTTCTCGAGCGGCAACCAGAGCGCGGGGCATGTCATGTGTCGAACCTCCCGGGGCTTCTCAACTGCTGCAGCCGGTGGCGTCATATCTCTTATTATTTGCTATGATAAATAGTCTAGCTATAATAGATCATCGTAGCGTTTCAAACCGTCGGGACTGAAAGAGGTAGTCTTGCTATTATATCATGTCTACGAGCACAATGGCTTGAACGGCTTCCAGAGAATCACGTGTGCAGTACCGTATGCTATTAGTAGCAGGCAACTCCGCTTGTATGATAGCCTTTTTCTCGTATCATAGGCTAGTAGTGTTCATCTTATAATCTGGGATTGGATAATCTCCCACGACCATTCCGAGGACACCCAGCACCGACTCATCTATCGGAGGTATGATATGATAAGTTGCCTTTAGGTATTTGACGCCGGTCAAAGGATTAGCCCTCCAACCCCACTGGGGCCGGAGCCAGTGACCCGAATATTGCGCCGATCAGGAGCTACAATATTATAGATTTTTGAGGAAGGTTAGGGTGCTGTGGAGATCTTCGAGCTACGGTGTGATATCATATGATATTATACCGGAGCAAATGCCCCAACCCGCTGCCCCAACGGCAAGCCTTATTTATATTCCGACCCAACTGAAGATAGACTGCTCTTCTGGGGTGGAATTCATTTATCACACCAGGGAATATTGTTGTGGCTATCACTTGTGGCCATAAGTACCGGCATGCATGATCGATAACTCACCTAATTCTTATGGAGGCATGTTATCTGCAAACTATCCGGATCCTACCACCACAAAGAGACCTGCGACCTATCAGTGGAGCATTAGAAACGAGGTTCAGGGGACTTGCTCTACTGGTATTTGCCTATGCTAGCGTCTTGGTCAGTTTTGCTGAGAATCTTCGCTATCACTTGATATACTGGATAGGTGTTTCCGTCTGTGATTGTGTCTGGGACCGCTATCGGGTTGGCTTGGGCTGTTTTGCGCCCCCTTTGAAGCAACGGAGTTGCTTGGGATTGCCTTTGAGGGTAATTACTCGAAGAGAAGCCCGGTTGGATTATATGCTTGGTAAATATAGCTTGCCTTCTTTTGCTCAAACCCGGTTTTCTTTCTTCTGGGATACGCACTTTCAGCACATGCTAGAAGAATAGACTGGATGGGAGTTGTTGAGGATCGGGAAGGGAAATCTGATGGGCGGTGGGGATACGGGGTCTGAGGGATGGAGGGTAAGGGAATACGAGGTAGCGCTCATGCGATCTTTGTAGTTGCGGTTCCGTACTCGTACTTTACCCTATGCTGGGCGTGGGTGTCTTGGCAGGTCAGTGATCTGATGGCGGGAAATTATGCCTGTCGCTCTAGCCCTGTCTGTACAATAGAGATGGTAATACAGCACTGTACAATATTGGTTATCGCTTTTACAGTTCATCCCCTTCCTCATCCTCATCCTCATCCTCTTCCGCTTTGATACTATTTATGTTCCCCTTATCGGTCCCCTCCTCCCTCTTAATATGGGCTTTCTTCTCTTCCGGGAAATCTTCTAATTTGGCTTCCTCCCCTTTAGCTGTTGAATCCCTTCTCATCTTGTAAAACTTGTCCAAGGCGTCTCGTCTCTGCTTCTGCGTCCATCCTTCAACGACAAGCGCAAACTCCCTAACATCATCAAAGCGGAACATCTTCGCCATGGTGCAAAATTGCCTTTTCATAACATGCATTGGCGGATGAAACTTGTACCCGGTGGAGTCACTGGCGAAGGCGACGAGATCGCCGGTATTGGCATCGTTTGTGGTCTCGACTGCGCGCTTGCTTATCTGTGCTTCGATTTTTGATGTGCCGATAACTTCTGAGTTTTCGTGAGTGTACGAGATGCCAGCTTCTGCTAAGATTGCGGCAACAGGGTTGTGTGCCTTCTCTATGATATTGTTAGCGATTCTTACATGGGGTGGTTATGGTCTGTTACTTTTCTTGGTTGCCTGTTCTCCTTTCGCTATAGCTGCTAGCTGACTGATGGCATTTTCCCCTTCGTGGTCGTCGTCGAGCTCTACATCTTCTGCCTCTTCGTTGCTGGTTTCCATCCCGACAACTTGAACGCCAGCTCTCGACTCCGCAACATTTGTCTTGTTCACAATCTCTTTCAGGATCGTGTTGTCCTGGAACGTGAAAAGGTTGACGAGGCCAAATAGTTCTCCCTGGTTTGTTTTGTCACCTTGAACGCCGGAAAAGTAGCGGCGCTCCTCAGAGGCACCGTAGCCAATATTTGCTTGCTGTTGCTTGTAAATTTGACGGGCATAGACTATCTCCTCGATAGTTCCAGCTAAGATAAGTCGGAAGACCTCAACATCTCGGGTTTGCCCGATACGGTATGCGCGATCTTGAGCTTGGAGATCGTAACTGAGAAAATGAAGGGGTCAATGTCGTTTATATAGGATAGGGGGGAGGTGTTCTCACACCTAGGATTCCAATTAGGGTCGAAAATGACTACTTTGTTTGCGGCTGTGATGTTCAGTCTGGTTCATTCAGTAGCATGCCCCATCATTAACTTTCGAGTATGGGAACGGCGACTAACCCAACACCTCCAGCCCTCGTAGAAATTAAAAAGACGAATCGTGAAGGGTCGCTATTGAACTCGGCAACCACGTTTGTGCCTGGAGATGGCCGTTAATTTAGGCTTGTCTAATCCTTTCTAGGGAGGAACGCTTACGATCATCCAATGACATGGACCCGTCAAAATAACAAACGTTATACTCGGTGCTCTGGAACAGCCTGTGCAGAATCCTGAGGAGCTGGAGACTATAAGAGAATATCAGGACTTTGTCATCACTTTGGTGCCAAAATTTCAAGAGCTTCTGCAAGACCTGTTTGGTATATCGTCAGCATTATCCTGTGGGCAACAATTACACTCCGGGGCCAGTTACGATCCATTTCCCACACATTTCGGGGTCCATGAAGTTTGTCAACATTTCCCTATTGATTATGCGCTCGTAGTCGTCGGGGAGACATGTTTCTAGTAGCTCCCGCTTCTTATCTCGGGTTTCTTGGTTATCCTCGTTTTCTGCGGAGAAACCTTAGCACCGACCTCACACTGGTCTATTGCATTAGCGAATACCTACGGGGAATCCAGTTAGCAAGATGATTGCTGAGCTTCTGTATCTGCTGGATACATGGAAATACCATCTCCCTCCACTTCCTCCCTTTGCTGTCGGTGACATAGCAACAACTCCCCCTCTTCGCGGGCTCCCCATTCTTGTTCAGCCTCCCGCAATCACAGACCTGGCCAGAGTACTTGATATTCTGCACCATCTCGCTGTCCAAAAATCCCTGATACGCTTTCCTCTGCACCTCGGTCAGGGGGCAGAAGACGACCTTGTCACTTTTTCTGGGCAGTTGGTGGGCTATCAGGGTTTTCAGGCGGCGGAGGAACATCTTTCCTAGTAGATTGTTTACGAGGCGTTTTGCGATCTTCCTAGCATTGCCAATCTGTCTGAGCGTAGCGTCGTGGGATTGTCCGATTTTGAGGGGGATTGCTATGGCTCTGTTCCATTCTGCCAGGGTTCCGATGCTGCCGGGTCGGCACCAGTTTAGGAGTGTCCAGAGTTCCTCTATTTGCTCTATGTTAGACGTTGCGTCGGTGGTCTGTGGGGTGGATGGTTAGGATTACCATAGTTATTCTGGATAGCAGTCCCCGTCAGACCAATTCTACAAAGCGCATTGATCTCGTTCATAGCTTTCGTCACTTCAGTTCTTCTATCTAACACCCCCACCCATCAGTTCAATCCTCCCAATTATCGCGAGCGACCGAGTGATGGTACCTTTAATTTGATGACACTCATCCGCAATAACACAATCCCACTCTACCATATTAATATCCCCGCATGCCTTCTTATACGTCCCGTAAGTCGTGATCAGGACCTCACACCTACCCGCCCTGGCCGCCTCCAGCGCGCTCTCCTTCCGTTCTTTGCTCCCGTGATAAACATACACATTCCACCACCCCCAGACATCGAACTCCCGCTGCCAATTACTTATCAGACTACCGGGACACACGACAATGGCCTTGGGAAACCACCTCTCCCTCCCCCTACCCCGGCGCATCTTCCGCATCCGCTTGCGGTCCCGCTCGTCGCCGGTCTTGCCGAAGGCGGCCGTCAGGAAGGCTATCACCTGCACCGTCTTGCCGAGGCCCATGTCATCGCCCAGTATACAGCCTTCCTGGAAGACAAAGTTTTTGTGCAGAAAGGCGGCACCCTCGACCTGGTAGTCGCGAAGGTACTGCGCTATCGAGCAGGGGATCACACCGAGTGAGTCTTCCAACGGGATATCCTTGTATGGTGCGCACGGGGGGAGGTTTTTGAAGTTTGGCTTGGAGGTTAACTCGCCCTAAGACATATAGTCAATATGGGCATTTGGAAGGGAGGGAGGGGGGTACCAGTCTCTCATCATCGCTGAAGCATACGTCCCCATAATCCGGTGGAAATCTTAGCGCATCCGGAGGCGTGTCCGTATGTTCGATTGCGGCCTTCGCAGCTTCAACCGCATCCTTGCGTGCCTTCAGGTACGCCGGCAAGCCTATTTCCACCTCCGCCTCCATCTCATCATCCCGATCGGAGGAAGAATCAGAGGCAGTCTTCCAGGGTCGCTGGTTCGTGGCTTTCTTGTCCGCCCCTTCATTCTTAACCCTCTTCTTACCACCCACTCCCCCTCCCTCCCTCCAAGAACTATCCACCTTCCGCTTCTTTCGCCCCCCCCGCTTACCAGATTCATCCTTTTTGCGCTTGAATTCTTCGTACGCATCGTCGTCTTCATCTTCCGTCATGAGTATGCGCTCGCCGGTCCCGGATTGGTGTTTCGTTGTGCGGACGGTTTCCTTGAGGCTTACTTCATCTTCCCCTGCTTGCGCTGCATTTGTAAATGATGGCGGGGCATGTCTAGATGCAATATTGTTCAAGTCATCGTCCGACTCGTCGGTTGAAGCTTCAATTGGGGCAGTAGCAGTGGTAGTGGTGTCTAAGGTTTGGATGTTAGCCTGGCTAGCTGGCTCAGCTTAGATAAGGGGGTAACTTACTTGTGGAGCTGCCGCCGAGGTTTAGTGGTCTTGAGACGTAGTCGAGATCAAGATCGTCATCGTCTTCTGAGGTGGTAGTGGACATTGAGCCGCGATGGTAGTGAATCTTAAGGGTGGCTATTGTGTGGAGAAGTAGCTTGGTGGGTTGTGCGATGGGAAGACGCGTTGGTAAAGGCGTTTCGGGTGCCGAGGGAACGTCTGCCAAGACATTGAAACCGGATGGAGCTATCATGTGATGAGGGATACTTTGAGAGGTTAGCTCTAATATGACAGGTGGGGAGTGTTACTGGGTTACAAGTACGGTACGGGTGCAATACTGCCATGGCAAGACACCGGTATAAGGAGAATACGTTAATACGGTCCCGGTATCGGGGGTAGCTATTAGTATACTACCGGTAGTGCTGTACAAGTACAAGCTACCATGCGTAATCGATTGTATGATGCGATGGTCTATTTATCTGAAGCCTGCTACCCAAGCATCGCGGCGATATGGTATTAGCTGCTCTCGCCACCGCGACTCACCAACATCACTCACACCATAACAATTTAAAATAGACCCAAAACGGAGCTTTTCTTTTATGACCCTCCATCATTCATATATTACTATAATCTATTTTACATATGCCCCCTTCCTTCTAAGCTAAAGTGGCAAAAGCCCTCTTCTTCCTTCCCTTCTCCTCCATCTCCCTGAGAGCCTCCTCATCCACAAAATCACTCTTCCCCGCCGCCTCAACACTATTCTTGACGAACCTGACCGCAGCAAGATTGAACCCCATCTGGTCCTTCTGGCTCTTGAGCGCGGTTCTCAGGTTCTTGCGGATGCTGCTGAGGAGCACGCGCATGGTCTTTGTCGCGACGATCTGCTTGTGGTGCGTTTTTAGGAGGAAGAAGAGGATGCGGCAGGTTAGTGGGATGTTCCATTCCTGTTTTGCGCATGTTAGCTTTTGTGATTGGAGAAGATTGTGGGGTTGGGAGGAGGGAGGGGGGTACCCTTGAGGCAAAGATGTCTAAAAATATCAAGAAGGGAGCGACTTTGTCAAAAGGGAGGACTAATAGTGCGTCTTGTAAATGGCTTGCTTTGATTTTCTGGATTGTATTCAGAAGATGTGTTTCTGCGCTTATTCCACCCAGGGCAATGTACAATGGGTTTCGAGGCGGTAGGGCAAGCTTTGGTTTCTCGATTTTGGCGGCTGCGTATTCTTTCATCATGGTCATGTCAGCCATTCCGAGATCCAGGGCTTCCATAATCCTTTCTCCGGCCATGAGTGTTTCGATGGTTTGTTTCCCGGCAGAGGTAACCTCGGGGCCGTTCTCGTCCTGCGTCTCGTCTTGGCCGAGGGAGGTTGTTAGGGTTGATTCGTAGAGCTCTTCGAGTTCTTTTTCGCGCTCCTCCTCCAGGAAGATCTAATTCTTGTTAGTATATCATGAAGAATGCTGTATTAGGAACGGGGGTAGTACCTCATCATCTGTCTGTTCCCATACTCGTATACTCTTATCGTGACTTGCGCTCACGACAATCTCACTTACCTTTCCTATGGCCAATGCCCAGATTTCGCCAAAGTGGCCGTCCATCTTAATGATGTTTTCAAATTTGTCACCATCCCAGTACTTTATTAGACGGTCTTTACCAGCTGAGAAGAAGTTGTGCGAGTTTCTTTCGAAGACTACCTGCATTACACTGTCCTGGTGGGCAAAGAAACTCTTGTGGCAGTCGCCGAAATCTAGGCCCCATATCTTGACGTTTTTGTCTGCTGAGCACGTTGCGATAAGTTTGGAGTCCGAGGATATGTCCATGTTTAATACTGGGAGCTTGTGCCCGTATAGATTAAGGAGGTGTTTAAGAGTATCAGCGAAGAAGACTTTGACGGTATTATCGAGGAGGGCTAGGGCAAGGATTTTCCCGTTAGGACTGTAACGGGCACTTAGAATGTCGTCTGACAACTTGAGAACTCGGGTCTGAACCAGCTTCAGCCGAGGCGTTGTTCGCTTCATGGTTGATATGTGTTAGCGATAACCCATGAATATTATGGCGGTAGTCCAAACATACCTTGGTCCCGGGAACATTCTCCTGCATAATCCGAAAGTCCCAGAATTTGGCATTCTTATCTGCACTTCCGGTAACAATACTCTTGCCATCTGGGTGGACCTGTAGTGACCAAATAGAAGCTTCATGTGCCTTGACACTCTCAATCATTGCTGATGAAGCTACATCGAAGAGCTCTATCTCTCCAGTTTTTGTGCCCACAACAACCTATCATCCTCATTAGCAATGCCTTCAATCCCTAGCCTATATAGACCTAACCCACAATTTTGTCTCCAGGGAGAAACGAGCAGGACAGGGCATAGCCACACTCAAAAGTCCTTATACAAGCCGAAGTCCTCACATTCCAGATCTTTAGAGCGCTGCTTGAGGCGGAGGCAAGCATCCGATCATCGGAACTCAAAGACAGTGCACGAATATCCGTCCTGTGTCCCGGAAGCTCAACGGCGTATAGTTTGTTATATTCCGGGACTTCCTGCTCTTTTCTTCCCTCTTTTTTTGCAGGTTTTCGTATATCGTAGTACTCTAGTGTATTGTTTGTGCAGGCCACTAGGATCTGTACAGCATTCTTACCACCCCGGGTGGTCCAATCAACTGACCTGACTTTCCCACCTGTCCGCACAGCGACATACGAAACGAAGATATCTGCAACTTCAGCATGCGCAATATTATCACCCTCTCCCCCCGTCTTCTCCGTTTTATCCCTCTTGCTTTCCTTCCCTTCCTTCCGCTTCCGCCTCCTCTTCAACGCCTTTTTAACTTCATCCTCTGTCCGTATCCGCCAAATTTCAACGCTCTTATCCGCACCATGACTTGCAACAAAGTTCGAATTTGGATGGAAAGTGACAGATATGGCCTTATCCTTGTTCTGCCGGTATAGGGTCCCCCGGTCAATCAAGCAATCCGACCTTCCCCTAACCCTCGATGCCAATCCCGCAGTATCGATAGCCCAAACCTTCAACTCCCCGCCATTCCCAGCGGTGATACAACCCCTCTCATCCGGTGATAACGCCATAGCCCAGCACTCCCCATGGTGAGCAACATGTGTCTCGACACAATGCTGCGTCGAGAGGTCCCACAGCTTGATTAGCGTATCCTTCCCAGCACTAACGAGCCAGCCCTCCGCATTCCCCCCCTCCACTTCCTCAGGACCTTTCAAAAACCCAACCTCCGCGACCTGATCTTTATGACCTTTAAGCCTGTACAGCCCCACCTCAGAAACCAGATCCCAGACAATCACATGCGCATCCTTCGACCCGCTCGCAAGCCTGGTCCCCGAGTGATCAAACGCCAAGGCAGAAACCGCCGACCGATGCCCATTGAACGAGATAACCACCGTAGAAGTCTTCGAATCCCACAACCGGATCGACCCATCGGCATAGCCGACTGCGAAGACATCCTTATCCGTCCGGGACTGGGCAATGGCCGAGACCACCGCTTTGCATTTTCCGTCCCGCCAGCGCGAGAGGAATTCGCCTTTCTTGATATCCCATACCAGCACTTCCTCGTTCGCGGGGGCGATCGCTCGGCCGGCGCTGGTGGTCTTTGTTTGTGCGAGGGCCGTTGCTTCGGCGGCCCAGACGGTGTTTGCTGTTCCTGTAACTACAACGCCGAAGGTTGAGGAGTGCTCGAATCGTCTGTTTCAGCGTTCAATTAGCGGGGAATTCGCTAGGGACGGTTGGGGAAATAGAAGAAGAAGGTACAAATATGATTTAACCATATCTCGAGCAATATTATGGTCGAGGTGATATCCTACGGAGGAAAAGGAAGCAAGCGTCCTAGTAGTTCAATTCCCCGTTGAGTGGAAAAGAAATTTTTAACTTAAAGTTTAACTATCGCCAAGACACCCATCGCCAAGATTTATGATCATCCCACTTCAGCCTCGTGTTAAGCCAGAAGCGCCCCCCACAAAAGAAGGTTTCTCAAAGTTCACCATCCCATCCCTTCAAAAACGGAAGCAAGCAAACATGGGGAAACCACCACTATCAGCCAAACCACGCAAGAAAGCCTTCAGCGTCGGCCCTGCAAACCTGCCCGATGGGACATATAAGCGAAAAGGTGTCCCTCCTCTCTCCCGTCCTCCAATTCCGGGGAAGCTAAACTAACACACAAAATAGCCGACAAAATAAAAAAATCCCTCATCCACAAAGCAAAGGTCAAGAAATCATTCGCGAAAATAATACCGGGAGACGCGCCAGACACAGATCCTCACGCCATCCGTGCGAAAAGGCTACTAGAAGAGGCCGCAGCTGAGCGGGAGCGAGCCAAATCCGCAGGGATCAAAGATGGCGAGGATGGGAATGCTATTACAGCGACTACAGAAATGCACCCCGAGCGACGAGCAGCGCTGGACCAACCAGAGGCGGCACGTGTGGAGGACCCTAAAAACGTGGGTAAAGGTGCTTGGAAAAAACGGGAGAGAAGGAAGAAGACTTCCGCGTTTCTGAAGGAGGAGCGGGAGGCAGCCAGACTAAGGGAGGAACGGAAGGAGGAGGAGAGACGGATCGAGGCCAGGAAGGCTGCAATGGAGAAGTCGAAGAAGGAGAGGGCGCTCAGGAAGAAGGTTATGAGTGCTCGCACGGCAAAGGGGCAACAGAAGCTTGGGAGGCAGAGTGCATTGTTGCTGGAGAAGGTTAAGGCTCAGGTTGGGGCGTGATTGCGATCACCGTATCATAATATAGGATTGAAATGTTGTTGTTTGCATAGGGACGGAGTTTTGTTCATTCGATTAATGATGCAGTTTTGTATTCTATGTTCATAACATTTAGACTACCCAAGTGCATAGTGGCCGAACCGATACGGTATCATAACCTATCAAAATCTGTAAATTTCTTTCCCCTCATATCATCTATCTGCATCACTTGTGAATTCCTACTGTACTATCATATATCACACCACAACGGCAGTAACCGAATACCAGCCAACACACCCACTGCAACGCTGATTCCTCCACTAGAAAAAAAAAACTCTCCCCCCGCAGCAAGTACTCACACAAAATCACTCGCCTCACCCAACCACCAATCCATCGAGTTATAAATGCACCCGCAACCCCACATCGCCCAAATCTCACACTTTCCCCCAATCGAGCCAGTTCACCACGTCCCAACTTCTTCACGATCGGTATCACAAGTTAAGGAACGTATGAACCCCACGATATGATGCGGTATAGTACAAGCCCTGCCGGAACAGGTCACTACTGCGGACAACCTCTCGTCGTCGACGATGATGATCACCACATATAGCAAGCACCGCCACAGCAGGTAGAACCTGGCCGGGGAAATGATTTTTCTGACGCCTTCATTCGTACGAGTCTTGGTACCATACCGGTAGTCTGGAAGCTCATGGGTTCTACGCGCGGGATATGTATGATATCCTATGGTGGTTTGGGTGTGGTACTGACCGATACGACTCGGGGGGAAGGGGGAGGGCGGTGGTGTCCGTTTTGAACAAAGGGAAACCCAGGTGTGGGTGAATGGTTATTGAATTTTGGGTTGGTTCCGGGATTACTCTCATTTCCCGAGGTAGGTGTCATACTACGGTAGTGTTTTGTGCACTACTCCGTATGGGATTCATCTTCGAGTATCATACCGGAATACACTATGCCGGCGTGTTTTATTATTATTATTATTATTATTATTATTATTATTATTATTATTATTATTATTATTATTGATGTGTTTCTCCTCATATCATACTCACGGGGGGATCTCAGGCTGTGCTCTCTCTCTCCCCTTCTCCCCTTGCTCGAATGAGGAGAGCTAGAATTCTAGTTTTAACCTACCCCGACTTCGCTAATGATGATTTATGTTTCGGTTGGTGTGTTGGGGTCAAACTGTGGCTGGTAAATTGGGATACTGGTATCATGGCCTGGAATAGTCTACTGGTATCCATCTATTTTGGTCTGTCATCCGTGAATTTTCCTGGTAAATCTAATTTAACACTGAATTAAGGACTTTTCGAGCTCGGCTTCAATTCTGATGGTGGATGGGATTGCCGACGGCTATTCAGTCCACAAGTCACCGGTAGCACGAGATAAATCCTCTTCAGTGATCTATCGTTATTACCACCGTTATCATTACTTTCGTTTGCGTATTTGCAGTCTGTGTTCAGCACGGTAATTAGCTTCTCATCACAGGTGTCTGGAAACAGAATACCGGTATCCTCTGCGCTCCGCCCCTGCGCCTTCTTCGGTTTGGTACGAGTAGAAGCGCTACCAATAACGACCTTCAGGAGTTGCATGCATAAGGCTGTTACCAAACTATACTCAACTTATTACCGTACTCCTACAGGTAGCAGTAGATTATTCGAGTGGTCGTCTAAGAAGTGCCCGGAAACAGGGATGAAAGAGATGTGGCAAAAGAGTCTGTGGGTATCTGGGCGCCCATACAAAGCGTACTTGTACCCTGTTTTCGGGTGCTTTTTGCCTCTAACGAGTACCGTTATCCATCCCTTCTCTCCCTGCTGCTGGATGTCATCATACAGCACATACCTACAGTGTAAGCAGGGGAAGTCAATCCAATCCACGCAGGGATTCTCCAAAAGATTACCCTTTCTTTCTTACCCTCTTTTTTCATTTCTTTTTCCGCCCTCGGAAATCCGTTCCTGAAAGAAAAAAAGAAAGTTTTCCCCCTTTCCATTTTTTTTCTTTTGCTCGAGCCCATGACGAACAGCCCGGAAAAGTCAAGACAAGACCTGGTTTGGAAAGTGGAAACCGGAGGTGCGAGCAGGCGGGTGCGGCGGATGTAACCGCCTTTTTTGTTCTCATGCCTATGGCTGAAGGGAAAAAGCCCTCGGCTCCCGGGTTTGGTGCTATCCTCGTGCTCGGAGGGAGAAAGTACCATACTTTACGGATATATAGAGAAGTCAGATGTAGACTATTCCGGGCTGTCGGGCACAGGCGATAGCTATATTACAGAGTTGTGAGACACTCGCGATTTTGTCGGGAGGTCTCCGTTGCTTCACTCTCCTAAAGACAGCGAGTGAACACACATAACTCTCTGAAGGGGTGGGCCTTCTGAGACGGGCTGGGTCATGTATGAATGATATTGTAACTACCGTACTGTACTAGCACTCGAGTACAGTACTTGAACCGAACCATCCATCGGAACTTACATTCCAGATTTTGCAAATGACCTCTTCTGGCCCTTGCTCCTTTGTCACCCTTTAGCCTTATCACTGGCATATGATAGTATGAGACGTGATAATGGTTATCGTTCTGCCTGTTTCCGATGCGGTCCTATGCAAAACATTTATTCCTGTGAATATGCAATTTTTAGACCACACACACACTTCTGGTATCTTTCTTGGTCCTATGCAGGAACTCTCAATATTGGTTGTAGAATGTTCTTGGTATTTCCTGTTCGAATAAAAAGGAGAGCAAGGTCCTGTTCAGCATATCACAAGAATGATATTATAATAGTTATTTTTTAATTCTGTATTTTTTGTAATACAATAAGAGTTTAGAGTATTTTGCATGGAATTCAATTGTCTAATACTTTTTAAAATGATGTATACTAAATAGAACTTAAAGGAAAATATTTAGTTATCCTTTCCTCCACTATTCTCTTTATCCTTACTTCTATTTATATTTAAACCATTATTTTTCAACTTAATAATTCTTAAGAAATCATATTATAATGAGTAGTAGATACATTCAAGTTCTCAGAAATCTCTTCTACTACTCTTCCTTCCTCTATTTTATCTGATAATTATATGATAGTAATAAGGAGAGTAAAGACTGTAGCTCTAAATATCAGTAAAAATTATTCCTACATCAGACATATAGGAGTTGTGTCTTGATACAAGTAGGCTAGATTCTCCATCTGGCATGTCCTACCCATTGTATACTTAGATGTCATAGCTGATTGTATTTGGAGTATCCTGTACTTAACTGCTATGTTTAATTGTATTCTGTACTCAGGTACCATGTTTGGTTGTGTCCTATATATCTCAAATTTGATGTTAGGTAGTAGTTCTATACTAGATTATTGCCACAGCCACCAAATGTTCTTTACTCTAGTGTCCCAAACTGTGACTAAGCAAGGTAGATTTCACATAGCTCAGATTTCCGAGTTATAGGTATGTTGGATTTCACATGATGCACACTAGTGCGCTATAGGTTATTATGTTTACCTGTTTATGACTCATAGTTGTGAGTCACACGATGTTATGATTTTTGCACATGACTCATATTTATGAGTCATGGGTTTCACTCAGGTGACGCGAGTTGCGTACCTGATTTGGTTATTATGTTTTGATTGGTTTAGGCATGTTGTGTAGTAACTCATAAGAGTCGTCTGATGGATTTCATATGACTCAGGTTATGAGTCACAGGGTTTGTGTGACGCAAGGTGTGAGTCACGTCAGGTGAAGAGCGACTATATAAAGAGTCACTAGGACCCCAAGTATGAGCTCTTCACACGTTCTTCTTGTTTATTTCCTACCTTTAAGTTATTATCAATAAAACCTACCTTTACACTTTTTAAGATTTATCTTAAGAAACCCAAGAATTGTCTTTCCTCTCATAGGAGGAGATTAGGTCCTGCGCGAGGACTAAGGAAAAGAATAAGGAGATAGGCGCGAACGGGATAGTAGTCATAGGACTGGACTATCGGGATCGCGTAGACACAGGTCTGAGAACTATCACCTTACAGAGAAGTATCGTTACCTGTCGCTAGGTCCTACTCGGTAGGATTCTTAATATTAGAATGTGTCTGCAACACGACACTTAACGATTACATCACGGATCCTTTCAACGGAGATCAGGAGGGAGACATAGATGTCCAAGACGACAGCCTAGGACTAGGAGGATTGGAAGAAGCAATTAGCGAAGCAAGCCGACACTCAGCAAGATCAACAAGTCCTGTCACCCCAGAACCAATCACTCCACCCATACCAGAAGAAACTCCAGACACACCAAGACCGAAAAGAATGTCAGGACCAGCATGGCCACCAGGACCGCCACCAGCGGGACCAGCCCTGTTCACTCGTGAAGAAGTGCAACAGATGATACGAGAAGAATTCCGAAACAAAGATCAGAAGTCAAAAGTCAAAACACCACCAAGATACGATGGTGAAAGAAGTAAATTACGAGGATTTATGGTCCAACTCCTCACATACTTCAATGCAGTAGGATGGAACCAAGAATACGATGACGACAAGATACATTATACCTTGACACTACTCGATGGAGCAGCCCTACAGTGGGTTACTCCTGTGGTGCTCAGTCAGACACCAGTACCATGGACCACGTGGAACAGTTTCAAGACTATATTCGAAGCCCAATTTATGAATATGGAACTGAGCCAATCAGCACGGAACAAATTGGAAGATATCAGACAAGGGACAAAGAATGTCACCGATTACTGGTACGAGTTCAGACTTCTCCAGTATGATGCCAAATGTGACGAAGCAACAGCAATGAGGTGGTTCATGAAAGGTCTGAAGAGGACCTATCAAGAAGCATGGAGATACAGTGAGGAAAAATTCACAACTACGGAAGCCATGGCCAACTGGGCTATTCAAAAAGAAATTCAATTTGGACAACTAGACTGGATACAGAAGACTCAATCAGCCTCAACCCAGTCTAACCAAACATACACCAGAAACCAAAACACGCCTAGGAACCAGAATGGGACCTATAGGACCACCATGCAAGGAGGTGATGCAATGGACCTGGACGTAACGAGGAAAAGACCGTCGCTCAACCTCGGA
This sequence comes from Tuber aestivum, assembly GCA_900010015.1. Classification (NCBI taxonomy): domain Eukaryota; kingdom Fungi; phylum Ascomycota; class Pezizomycetes; order Pezizales; family Tuberaceae; genus Tuber; species Tuber aestivum. The sequence continues at coordinate 290,138 of LN891098.1, forward strand.
AGAGACGAATATCTTAGAAGACGAAACAACAACCTGTGCCTAAGATGCGGAATAGCAGGGCACATGATAAAGGATTGCAGATGGGCGGCCAACCCAAATCAAGGAAGAGGTCAACAAAATACTAGGCCAAACACTAGAGACCAACCCCGCAGCAATATAAGGGAGATCGATATCGAAGACGAATACGAAACGGTAGCAAAAGATGAAGGTCCCCAGCAATAGATGGTCTGCAGGACCCTCCGAAAGACAAACCCATCTCGATGGCCAACTACTATACTCTTTTAAGTTAGAAAAACAATAACGACAATGATCATATCATGATCGAAACCACAATATACAACAAAAAACAAGCAATCAGGATACATGCGATGCTCGACTCAGGAGCAACGGAAGACTTCATAGATGAAGAAGTCTGCAAGAAATACGAGTTGAGGACTAAGAAAATGAAGAAAGAAAGGCAGATTTACCTTGCAGATGGAAAACCCAGTGATATGGGGCCGATTACCCATACAGCGCAAGTACCTATGAACATTAGGAATCATAAGGAAGTGGCGACCTTCCAAGTGGTGAACCTGCAACACCATGAGATAATCCTAGGGATGCCATGATTACGACAACACAACCCTACCATCAGTTGGGAAGAAGGAAAGGTTGCTTTTACCAGTGAACGATGTACGACATGGTGTCTCAACAGCTCGCTGGTAATATACGCAATACCAGAAGAAGAAGCAATCCAAGAGAACCTAGACGCGAGGTTCAATCAAGTTCGACCAAGGAAGAATCCAAGGATCAAAGTTAAGAAGTTAAGCCAAGAAGCAAAGATACCCACAAGAGGATCCGAGAGGGCAGTAGGACACGACCTGTATGCCAGCAAAGAAGTCAAGATACCGGCCAACAGGCAAGTAATCATTCCAACAGGCATAACCATTGAGTTACCTCAAGGAACCTATGGGCGTATAGCACCACGCAGCGGTCTCGCAGTCAAACACAGACTCACTACCAATGCTGGAGTAATAGACGCCAACTATACAGGTGAATTGAAGGTGGTCATAGTCAACTAGGACAACAAAGACTATATGGTGAAAAGAGGGGATAAGATCGCGCAATTGATTATTGAAAAAATCAATGAAGAGGAACTCCAAGAAGTGGAGAACCTGACCAAAACCACCAGAGAAACCAAAGGGTTCGGCAGCACAGATCAGAAGAGGTCGCCACCAGAGAAAGTACCAAGGATTGAAATCAACAGGATATTGGCGCAAGCCTTCGGGAAATTCTATCGCAAGGGAGAAACGGCAGGAATTCTCAAATGGGATTATCAAAACCAAGGAACAAGCCTAGCAAAGATCAATATCAGTACAGAGCTAGCCATAAGAAGTCGACCTCAGACAAAGGACGAAAAACTAGACCGATTGGTACCCAAGGAATACCATCAACATCTAGACTTATTCCAAGAAAAGGAATCAACCAAGTTACCTCCCCACAGGCCAGATGTCGATTTGGAAATCAATTTCGAGGAAGCTAGCAAAGGACTGCCTCAGAAGAGAATATATCCACTAGGAGAAACAGAACTCGAAGAACTAAGGAAATACATTCAACAGAACTTGGAAAGAGGATGGATTCAGCCATCCTACCTCAACGGAGGATCACCCATCCTGTTTATCAAAAAAAAGGATGGAAAACTAAGGTTATGCATTGATTACTGAGCACTCAATCACATAACAAAAAAGGATAGATATCCCCTACCTCTAATAGGAGAAGCATTGGATCGACTGGCGTTAGCCAAATACTTCACCAAACTGGACATTCGGGATGCCTATCACAATGTTGGAATCAAGAAAGGAGATGAATGGAAAACAACATTCGCGACGAAATATGGGACCTACCAATACTTGGTTATGCCATTCGGACTAACCAATGCACCCGCCTCATTCCAACGATGGATCAACAAAGTACTCCACAAGTACTTGGATATATGTTGCATCGTCTACTTAGACGATGTACTAATATACTTCAAGGATATGAAACAGCACCAAAAGGACGTCAGCAACATAATGGCCAACTGTTAGGGGGTAGGTAACTCTAAAGTCTAGCGAGTATATACTAGGCCCTATAATCTTCTGTCTCGGAGATAGTCAAGAAGGCTTGTAAAGATAGAAGTAAAGTAGAACGAATATATTGATAAGATCTCTTCTCCGGTCGCTGATCCTAGACTTAAAGCTAGGGATTTTTTTTT
>LN891098.1:304950-318278 GCA_900010015.1 Tuber aestivum
AACCTCCTCGGCACCCCCCCCCACAACCTCCCGGCTTCCCCCCCACAACCTCCGGCTGCCCCCCTACAAATACCGGCACCTCCCCCACAACTTCCGGCTGCCCTCCCACGACCGAGATCCGGTAGCGCTAGTGGCTCCTGGGTGACTCAGCGCAGTACTGGCAGGCTTGATGGGGCAATGGACGGTCCCAGTGCCCCTGACACATTCTCCCTGCCCTCTCCCTCTGCCCAGGTAAGGGAAAATACGACAGGTCGTGATGAATCCGAAGTCCAGACCCCGACTCGTTCACTCCGCAGTGGAGCACGTCGCAATACTCACGCCTGATCTTTCTTTCCTCTCTTGGGGTTTTTTTCTTTGCTTTGGTTTTCGGTGAGTTCTTTCTTCTCCTTGCTTTTTTTTGCTATCATTTTTACCTTGCTTCCAGCCCCTTTTTCTTCTTTCCATTTTTGCATCTTGTACATATTCTTAATCCCCTTTTCTTGCTTCGGCATTCTGTATCGTTAGACCTCATTTTTTCTGGCGTCCAGGTTTCCTTTGCCTCTTGCGTGGGCTTGTATTCTTAGTTAGCCCTTGTATTCTTAGTTAGTTAGCTAGAAATCAAAAATTTAGCTTAATTTTGTTCCTGTGGCGCCCACTATCACCGTTCTAGCTTGGCGTCAAGAGTTTGCCTCTGGAGCACTGCTGTGATTGGTTTACATAATGGAATCCTCCCATCCGCCCAGCCTAGTAGATTCGGCGTTCGGAGGTAAGGTTAGATTCAACCAATCCCTTTTAGACATGGGCAGTTTTACTAAAGAATCCACATCGCTACACAACACCGTTTGTGGCTAGATAGACGCCAACTTGTAGCGGTGGCATACTTTTCATTTCCACAGCCATCTCACCAGGCTGCCAGTGTGATTCGGGGACGTGGAGAGTCTAGAGAAAGTTCAGAGAGAGTCTGGAGAAAGTTCAGAAAACGCATTTTCGTACCTGATTCCTCACCTCCAATACTGAGTAATACCATGTGCTTCTCAACCCCCTTAAATGTAGTGTTTTGGTATAAGAACCGGCGTGTCGTTGGACGCAAGAGGCTTCTACGCCTACCCACTATTATCCATACCCAGAATACCACTTTCCTACACTTTAAATTACAACTTTGGTGCACAGGCAAGATACTGCAGGTAAGTACAATTACATCATGCAAAAGGATTCTCAGGCCCACTCCCACAGTCAGCCAAACCCCAGAGCAGGCAATTTGAATGGACTCAGACGCAGTGCCGGATCCGGGACGACGGTATTCAAAAAATCGAGACTGGCAAGCCAACAAAATGAAATACACATCTCACCGAGCACACGGCCGAGCGAGCGTTCATCACGTCTGGGTTCTTCTCCACCGCCAATTGCAAGCCAAGCAGCAAGACCACCAAAGCGTCCCTGGAAGAACACATCACAGACCAGGACATATACAGAACTAGAAACCGAACACGACGCACAACTCAATACGGAACCTGTACATGTATCTGACGATAGCAGTGATGGGTACCAAAATATGCCAGTATCCGAGGAATCCGAACCAGACATCAGACATGATCCGGAAGATATTGAGATCGCTGATGGCACCACACCAGGGCGGGCTCGGGGAGCACAATCTGGGAAGAGACAGGGGCAGGAACGTATGAATACTGTTCAGATCTCAACCATGTTAGGATCACTGGACGTCGTGCCTACCCGGCAAATGCCAGTGCTTCAAAGTCGCATAATTCGGGGCAGGGCGTACAGTCCTGGGATCCTTCCATCATCAAGTTTAGCTCGTGATTCATCTCCAGCAGACATCAGATGGGCAAGTTCGTCTGTTATCAGAAGTTCCAGCCCAGCAGTTGATCCGGGTACACCTCAATGGGGGGGGAATCGGGGTGTAAATCCCATGCGCTGGAATTTTGAGACCAGACCTGAACGTCCGATACTAGAAATGGCCAAGACTTTGATTCTCCGTTACAGTCTTTTTGTTGACCCACTGCCAAATGTGGTTGCTTTGACAGCCAAGATACACAGCATTTGATGCGAGGCGCTGGATAAGACGTCAGAGCCTGCCGATATTGAGCCATCAGAGCATATTTTGAACCTAGTAAGTCAGTAATCAATGACCGGATGCTCTGCAGATTGTTAACAAAGATAGATATGACAAAAACACTCTGGGGTAAGGTTACAATACATCTACCATCTGAAGCATAACATTGTAAAGTTATACGAACTGCTATAGGACCCTGCAGCTGTCGAGCGCAGGGTTGAATATCTCTTAGAAGGGGATGGGTTTATGTGCGACCCGGTCGGGTACGAGGTTGGTCACTGGCAGCCGAATTAGTAGGCCTTGGATTCTGGCTAACTCAGACTAAACTGTGCACAGAATCTCAGTTTCAGATTCCTTATGCCTCAGATCGCTGATGCTATCTATGGCAAGTACTTCGTGGGAAAGAAAATGCGAGGTATTCCAGAACCTGACTTTATAACGGAGATCAATGGCACTATGGTATGTTTGACTTGTGCTATAATCTGCCATAGACTTAGGGCGTGGCAGATGGGGGCATATGTGGAACTGAGGGACTTCAAGCCTGATGTGGTAGGAGGTAAGATGCTCCCGAAACTCTTCATGCTGCGTTCGACACCAATCCAACTAACATGTCGCTCCCGTGCAAGACATCTTTGCGAGGTAGGTTCGAACATGGCGGAAATGTCTAACATGGGTACAGGACAGGATTCTCGCAGGAATCCGGCGGACTATCACCCAAAAGGTCGAGCAACAATAGGGTATCCAGGAAGATCGACAGGAAGGCTACGATGATGACTGGGATGCTGTTGCGGCAGAACTGGAGAACCGGGAATCCAGGCAATCATACTGGCAGCCCTGCCGGCAGATCTACACCACACCTGAATCACCCATGATATCATGACTGGTACGGGGAGATAGCCGGAATCTATCGCAGGACACTGATGTGACATCTGATTTTGGCCAGACATCGGGGAGCCCAGCGGTAGCGTTCCGACATTGTGACTCAAGCAGCCAGGATAATACCCTAGAGTGTGGCATTGACAGATCATCTCAGGTGTTACAAGTCTCGTTGAGTTTCGGCGATTTACAAGGCACGAAAGAGGCACGCGTAGGACTGTCTGGCAGTTGCGATTATGTAGCATTGGGTATGTGAGGGAAGGGTGGCGACGTCCAAAGAGGGGGGGAGGGCGTACTTCAGGAGAATTGATAAGGGGGAGAGGGTATTTTAGGAGAATTGACAAGGAGGAGGAATACATGTAATAAGGGAATAAATTGTAGAGAGATGACGGGACGCTGAACTCAATAGATGTCATGTAGCTACTTGTACGAAACTTGAAGATCACGAGGCAATCGTGCACTGTAAAAGAGCCAAAGGTGAAGAAAGCAGAACCAGGCCCAACGGTAGAAATTGTGAGAAAAGTGTATCAATCTGGACGTGCGCGTGGAGAACACGACACCAGACCGAAATGGGGGCCGGGCATAGTCCAGATCACAGACGAAATATTCATGGGGTGCCAGGATTTTGGAACCAGATACCATGATATCTGGATCAACCAAGAGTGCTATGTAGACATCCAGATAGGAGGATGAACATACCAGAACCGCCCAGAGTTGTCAAGTAGATGGGGTGTCGAGTCCAGATGGTAAGGCGCACGGTTAACCAAGTTAGGAGAGGGGAGGATTCAGTATTGGAATCAGGATGAAGAACGGGAGGAGTTAGGTAGTTACAGCGCGATGTGCTCAGGTGCCGGGGGGTTGGAACGATAAGGGGGTGCACATCAGGAAGAATTTCAACTCGCGTCCTGTACATCCAGTGCGTCTGACGCACAGGACGCACAGGACGCAAACCGTTAATCAGGACGCACCGGCGCTGCCCCTGGTGTCTGGACCCCTGCTTCTGCGCCACACCGTATCCAGACGTTATCTGGACGCTGACCCCTGTGTGCCATGCATCCTGAAAACTGTCGCCATCTTGCCCCTGGATCTGGACGCCCGTCTTTGGATCCCAGTGGCGGCCTGAGTCACCCCAATTCTTCCGCCTAGCATCCCGACGGACCTAGACTGCCCTTTGTCACCTCAGGAGATCCCTCCCGCTCTGATCCCGTCATGATCTCGTCAGGAGCTCGCAATCTATATCTCCCCCCTCCTGGTACCCCACAATCCAGGGCGTCTGCGTCCAGATGACATGACTTAACCCCGGACGTTGTGACGCGTTATGTTCTCCTCCAGATTATCTCACGCCTGGCACTCAGGTCTGGACTTCTAGACTTACCTGGTGAGGTATCTAGATTTGGCACAGGCGAAACTGGCCTGGTTGGGACGCCTTCACTGTGAGCCTACCCTGATCGTTTTGGAGTCCGGAATTCTATGCCAGGTTTGTGGCGCCTTCGGAATCCTGGGCCCACACTTCTTATAGAATCTGGATGCTGTCCACTACAGCGCCTCCAATATGGAGATCTGCTCACATTTGACTCATGTTTATTGACTTGAACTCTACAGGGCCATCCTGGCTACGCTATTACATCTGGTGATGTTTACTAGCACCAATTTTCTCCCCCCCCTCCTCGTGGCTTCTTGCTATAGTCGCTCAAACCCTTTCATTATGAACCATGTTCTTTCTGCATCTGTTACTCCCTATTCAGGCAATGCCACGAGTCTCCCAGCCGGTACCCACATCCAGCGCCCTGTCGCCATCTGCTAACAGATCACTAGCGTCAAAATCGCCCCCTTGTACCGTCCCTACATCCTGTGAATCCTCCAGACTGAGCGAGAGCCGAGAGCCAAGATGTCTGAAATCAATATTGTGGCTGTCTGTTGCCGAACGTTCTGTGACTTCGAGGGGATCCTCTTGACTTGTCAAGCCACAATTGAGAAACTCCAGTCCGTCACCATAGGGTGTCTGGCTGCTATCTGCAGTGTCATTCGTGCCCTGCGACAAACCCCCGCTGCACCGGAAGCCGAACCCGGGGATCATGGGCGAGTCCGTGAGTTCCTAGCTACGGTGATAGGGCTGACGCTGGGCGGAGTTCGATTTCCGGTGTTCTAGTTCTGTGCTCACGGTGTCCCAGTCATCGTCATAGCCTTCCAGCCAATCCTGTTGGATGCCATAGTCTTGCTCCATCTTTTCCTCGATGGTTTGACGAACGCTTTGTACAATCATCTCCTGGACTCGGATCGGACATTTACGCCAAGTTTGTCTCTGCCATTCAAACAGGTCTTATTTGTTTTGTGACAAGTTAGCCAGACTTACGGCCGACGTACGACGGGAATTATACGTCCCCACCGGCAACCAGCTCGGGCTTGAAGTCCCTCTGCTCGACGTAGATCCCTGTTTGCCACGCCCTGAGGGTATGGCAAATTATCGCGCAAGTCAAGCAAATCATGGTGGCGTTGATCATGTCGATAAAATTGGGGTCTACGAGACCTTGCATTTTCTTTCCAGCAAAGTACTTACCATATATTGTGTTTGGGATCTGTGGAGCAAGGAATCGTAGATGCAGACCCTGTATCCAGTTCATTGGAGGTCAGCACTGATCAGTACTCCAGGACGCTTAACCACAGGAGACAAACCTCGTACCCTTTCGGGTCGCACATGAACCTGTCATCTTTCAGGAGATAGTTGTCACAAACTATGACTAAGCAAGGCAGATTTTACATAGCTCGGATTTTGAAGCTATAGGTATGTGGGAATTTCACATGACGCACACTAGTGCGCCATAGGTTATTATGTCTACCTGTTGGTGACTCACACTTATGAGTCATACGATGTTATGATTTTCATACATGACTCAAGTTATGAGTCATGGGTTTCACTCAGGTGATGCAAGTTGCGCACCTGAAATAGTTATTAAGGTTTTGATTAGGTTTAGGCATGTTGCGCAGCGACTCATAAGAGTCGGCTGATGGATTTCGTGTGACTCATAGTTATGAGTCACAAGGGTCGCGTGACACATAAGTATGAGTCAGGCCAGGTGAAGAGCTACTATATAAAGGGTCACTAGGACCCCTAGTATTAGCTCTTCACACGTTCTTCTTGTTTATTTCCTACCTTTAAGTTGTTATCAATACAAACCTACTTTTACGCTCTTTAAGATTTATTCTTAAGAAACCCAAGAATTGTCTTTCCTCTCAAGCGAGAAAACTATTTCTCCTCCCATGTCGAATGACTCAGTCCTAATCGAGGACTACGAAGATTAAAGAGATAGGCGCAAATAAGATAGTAGTCATAGGACTGGACCATCGAGATCGCGTAGGCCCAGGCGTGGGAACTATCTACTTACATCAAGAGAAGTATCGTTACCTGTCGCTCGGTCCTACTCGGTAGGATTCTTAACATTAGAACGTGTCTACAACGCGACACTTAAGGATTACACAATGGATCCATTCAACAGAGATCACGAGGGAGACATAGACGTCCAAGACGACAGTCTAGGATTAGGAGGATTGGAAGAAGCATTAAGCGAAGCAAGTCGACACTCAGCAAGATCGACAAGTCCGGTTACACCTGAACCAACGACCGCTCCGAACGAAGAAGACCCACACGAGACACCAAGACCTGAGAGAATGTCAGGACCAGCACCACCCCCAGGTCCGCCTCCGGCAGGACCAGCACCACCTCAGATGATTCCACGGGATGAAGTGGAACAAATGATACGAGAAGCTATAAGAGGAGCCGGACAACAACCCAAAGTCAAGACCCCACCACGATACGATGGAGAAAGAAGCAAGCTACGAGGATTTATGGTTCCACTCTTGACCTACTTCGATGCTGTCGGATGGACTATGGGAAATGACCAAGACAAAATACGATACACCCTTACACTACTAGAAGGACAAGCACTAAAATGGATAACCCCCATCGTGGTTAGTAACGCTGCACCCTGGACGGACTGGGCCGGCTTCAAAAACATATTCGAAGCCCAATTCACAGACCTAGAATTGAGCCAATCAGCAAGGAACAAATTGGAAGATATTCACCAAGGGGCAAAAACCGTCACCGATTACTGGTACGAGTTTCGACTACTCCAGAACGATGCGGCTTGCGACGAGGCCTCAGCTATGAGGTGGTTCATGAAAGGCTTAAAAAAGACCTATCAAGACGCATGGAGATTTAGCGAAGAAAGATTTACTACAACTGAAGCAATGGCCCACTGGGCAATCCGCAAAGAAATCCAGTTCGGACAACTAGACTGGATTCAGAAGAGCCAGTACAATATGAATACAAGAAACCAAGGCGCACCCAGGAACCAGAATGGAACCTATCGAACTACCACACAAGGAGGAGATGCCATGGACCTGGATGCAACTAGAAGGAAACCCTCACTCAACCTTTCAAGAGACGAGTACCTTTGACGATGAAACAACAATCTATGCCTAAGATGTGGCATAGGAGGACATATGATCAAGGATTGCAGACGATCCGCCAATCCCATTCCAAATCAAGAAAGAAAGTAGCAGAACATGAGGACCAACCCTAGGTTTCAACCACGCAGTAACCTAAGGGAAATCGAAATCGAAGAAGAATACGAAATGGTGGCAAAAGACGAAGGTCCCCAGCAATAGATGGTCTGAGGGACCCTCCGAAGGACAAACCCATCGCAATGGCCAACTACTACACTCTTTTAAGCGCAAATACGGGAGATAACGACAATGATCATATCATGATCAAAACAAAAATCTATAACGACAAAAAACAAGAAACCACAATACACGCAATGCTCGACTCCGGAGCCACGGAGGACTTCATCGATGAAGGAGTCTGCAAGAGACATCAGCTAAGAACCAAGAAAGCAAAAAAGGAAAGACAGATTTACCTCACCGATGGAAAACCCAGCACCATGGGACCTATAACCCATACCGCGCAAGTCTTTATGGAAATTGGAAACCATAGGGAAGTGGCTACTTTCCAAGTGGCAAATCTACAACACCATGAGATAATTCTCGGAATGCCATGGTTAAGACAACATAATCTCAGTCTAAATTGGGAAGAAGAAAAGGTTACGTTTACCAGCGAACGATGTACGACATGGTGTCTCAACAGTTCGCCAGTAATATATGCCACTCCTGAAGAAGAAGCAAATCAAAAGAACCTAGACGCAAAATTCAGTCAAGTTCAAACAAAGGATCAAAGGATCAAAGTTCAAAGATTAAGCCATGAGGCTAAGATACCCACAAGAGGATCAGAGAAGGCAGCAGGACACGACCTGTATGCCAATGAAGAAGTCACGATACCAGCCAGAGGGCAGGTAATCATTCCCACAGGAATAGCCATAGAGCTACCTCAAGGCACCTATGGGCGCATAGCACCACGCAGCAGTCTCGCAGTCAGACATCGACTCACTACCAACGCAGGAGTAATAGACGCCGACTACACAGGTGAATTGAAAGCTGTTATGGTCAACCAAGGGAACCAGGACCATAAGGTGGAAAAAGGTGACAAGATTGCCCAGCTAATCATCGAAAAGATCAATGAACAAGAATTCCAAGAGGTGACGAGCCTAAGAGAAACCACCAGAGGAACTAAAGGGTTCGGAAGTACGGACAACCAAGGTCCACTGGTAACCCAGAAGAAACAACCAAAGGTCGAAATCAATTGGATATCGGCACAAGCATTCAGCAAGTTTTATCGCAGACGAGATATAGCAGGAATCCTTAAGTGGGATACTCAAGAAGAAAAAATCAGTCTGTCCAAGATCAACATCAGTACCGAACTGGCCATAAGGAATCGGACTCAAGCAAAAGAAGAAAGATTGGATCAAATAATACCAAAAGAATATCACCAGCACCTGGACCTATTCCAAGAAAAAGAATCCACCAAGTTACCACCTCACAGACCCGAGGTGGACCTAGCAATTGATTTAGAAGGAAGCACCGAGGGATTACCCAAGAAAAGGATATATCCACTAGGAGAAACGGAACTCGAAGAACTAAGAAAATATATTCAGCAAAACCTCGAACGAGGATGGATCAAACAATCTTATACCAATGGAGAATCACCCATCCTGTTCATCAAGAAAAAGGATGGGAAGTTAAGACTATGCAACGACTACCGAGCCCTCAACGGCATAACGAAGAAGGATCGATACCCCCTACCTCTAATCAGCGAAGCACTGGATCGACTAGCATTAGCCAAATACTTCACCAAATTAGACATACGGGACGCCTACCACAATGTCAGGATAAGAAAAGGAGACGAATGGAAAACAACTTTCACTACGAAGTATGGAAATTACCAATACCTCGTTATGCCCTTTGGGCTAACCAACGCACCAGCATCTTTCCAAAGATGGATCAATAACGTACTCCACAAGTACCTGGATATATGCTGTATAGTCTACCTGGACAATGTACTCATATACTCCAAAGATATGGAACAACACAAAAAGGATGTCAGCAACATTATGGCAGATATCAAAGCATCGGGAATGAGATGTAAACCCAGCAAATGCGAATTCCACAAAGAGGAGACGGAATACCTAAGATTCATCATCAACGGAGAAGGAGTACAAATGGACCCAGTTAAGACCAAAGCGATATGGGAATGGAAATACCCAAAAAATAAAATGGATATCCAATGTTTTATGGGATTCTGCAATTTCTACCGAAGGTTTATAGAAGGATTTAGCAGAACTGCTAAACCACTATACAACCTGACCAAGAAAGACGTTAAATGGGATTGGAGACCTAAGGAAAAGGAGGCCTTTGACCAATTAAGAACCAAGATCACCCAAGGACCAATTTTGGTGCATTTCAATCCGGAAAGAGAAACCATGATCGAAATGGACGCATCCAAATATGTATGCTCGGGCATACTATCTCAGAAATGCGAAGACAGCAAATGGAGGCCAGTGGCATTCCGATCTAAGACAATGACCCCAGCAGAATGCAACTGTGATGTTCACGATAAGGAACTACTGGCAATAGTTCAGGCCCTGAAGGAGTGGAGAAGATATGCTCAAAACAACAATGCATCAGTTAAAGTTCTAACCGACCACAAAAACTTAGTACCCTTCATGACCACAAAGGAGCTAAATAGACAACAAATAAGATGGATGGAAAAACTCAGCACTTAGAACTTCAAAATCGAATACCGTCTAGGAAAAGAAGGAGGAAAACCAGATGCATTGACTCGAAGGTCAAACGACAAACCAAATACCCCAGAGGATGAGAGAATCAAACAAAGGCAACAAATACTATTACCAAAGGAAAAATACTTCCAATTGGAAGAAGAAGACAGTGGATACGAATCACTGAACGAAATCAACACAAGAACGACACTGGAAGAAGATATCAGGAAGGAAAGCCTGCAAGATGAGGAATGTCAAAAGATAAGAAAGGAACTGGAGGCCGGCACGAAGGAAGTCAAAGGCATAGCCCTAGGATTATGTGAATGGAAGGATGAATACTTGTGGTACGATGGGAAAATCTGGATACTGGATAAAGAAGAACTACGCACAGAGATCATACGACACCATCACGACCCACCATACGCAGGACACGGAGGAACAGCTAAAACTACATCAGCAAAAAAAGAACTCTGCGTCTGATGCGTGGGCGGCGCGTCCTGACGCCGAGTTTTATTTTTTTGCATCCCCTGCGTCCTGTACGTCCTGATTCTGGTTGCAACGCCCCACTGCGTCCGGTGCGTCTGGGCTTCCAGCCCCCACGCCCCCCTACGTCCCATGCGTCCGGGCTTCCAGCCCCCACGCCCCCCTACGTCCTCTGCGTCCCGTCACCACTCCCCTCGCATGCTCACCTCCGGTACCCTCTGGCCCCTCGGTCGAACGTCTGGATCACGTCCCTACACTGCTACTGCAAAACCGTCGCTCTGATCACATCGCTCGCGGCCTTGCGTCTGCCTCACCACCTGACGCTCAGCCCCGCCCTCCATCCTCAGGATTCCCGCCTGGCGCCCCCCTCTGTCACCGCGACATCCGGACCACGTCCTACGGCAGCCAACCCTCCTTTCAAACCCCTACGATGAGCTCCTAGTGTCACCCCCTCCTGACGCTCCGCTCCTAGCTTCTTTCTCCGGATTCCCTCATAGCGTCGCGCGACAATCCTACAATCTGTCCAGTTCCTCCTGCCTGCTCTCGCCACTTCGGGATAACGTCAGACTTGAAACACAACACTCGCTACACTCCCGATTACGCTCCGCTGTGTTGTCTGCTGGTGGCGATCCGTATACGTGCCTCCCTACGTTGCCGCGACGTTCATACCAGTTGATAGACATCGGAGCCTGCCTCGCGTCCCCTATCCACGATATCGACGACCCCTCGCGGGCAAGCATGTCATGGTTTCCTCACAGCAGGTTTGCGGATCCTCCGGCAGACACTTGATTTCTAGCACTTTGTCTTAATCATATTATATTATTTCTACGTACAGCTTGCTATCAAGAGACCTTTATCATTCTATGCCCATATTGCCTGTTTGTCATAGGAGGATTCGCGTCTGGTGTTAGAAGTTCTGAGTGTCGCATAATCAATGCGTCTGCACGACGTTGGTCAATATATTTCATTGAACGTCCTTAAATCAATGCGACTGTTGACCAGCCATCGCCCGTCTGCCTCCGGAACCAGGTGGGCTTGCCCAAGTATCGTGCCTATGTCCACTATGGTAAACCTTCTCGCATCGGGTCTAAGCTGAACGGTGACAAGATCGTGTAATTCTGACGGACGCCCAGAGTTAACTGCACTCAATATCTGAACACAAGCGAGTCGATGTATTGTCTTCTGGCGCCTACAATCTCGCAGTTTGAAGAGTGCCATGAACTTTCCCGGAAGACGGCCGCGGAGCGCACCAGACATTTGCTCCCCGCCTGCCTGGACCCAAACCCAATCATTCCGACTAGCCTGGTTTCGAAAAAGCCCGGATCCCGTAGATCTTGCCCGGTGGATGTCGTAAATATCGGTTTCCTGAAAGGCGGGAACTGGGATTTCGAGTTGCGTCAGTAGTTCAACGGGAAGGAGTCGAAGTATGGCAGGATCGTCGGGGAGGCGACGCTCTACGGGCAGCGTCTGGCGGCTATATCGGATCAATTCAGTACTCATGTTTTCGGTGGTAATACTCAGGGCATTGCAAAATTCGACCAGACATGCAACATCACCACGGTGCCCCTTCAGGACTCGAAGACGGGACTCAGCCCCCGGTGCACGTCCGGTACCGGTTTTGTTCAAAAGGTCGACAACATCTGCAGGAATATGAGCTCCTTGGCGTCTTAGTGAATCTAGGTTCAAAAACCTCATTCGGATCGCGTGTTGTCGGCTATAGCTGCTCAGAATCTGCCTGGAGGCGTCGTTTTTATTCGATCGTCGCCATCCGTCCTTAATCTGATCCTTATGCGCCAGCTCCCCAAATTCAGTTGAATACATGGGAATATTTCCAAACTGGTATATGTGACCACGGAAGTGAGATAGCAGATGCATCTTGATGAAGTTGAAATGACATTTTGACTGAATCAATTGCATTCGTTGGTCGTCCTCCTGCCCGCGATGCTGCTCGCGTATTTTCCCTACCTTCGACCTGGGGTGAGATTCATTCAACTGGGCTTGCTGATGCCGTATCCCCCGGACCTGATCCTTAAGTTCGGCTCGTGTCTGTTTCGACATTCGAAATTCTAAGAAGATATCCTTCGTGGCGTGAAACCTGTCGAGATATTGTTCCATATAACCTATAGTCTCTGCTGTATGACTTTTATATTGCGCCATCAAACTGAAATCGAGTAATGACCCGATGCAAGCAAGCGCACGTTTGAAAGGTAGCTGTTGCGCACCGTCCGGCAGTCTCAACGCCACAGCTAAAACTGCTAAAAGACATCGCCCCAAATTCCTCATCTCTTTCCCTTGCCACTGCGTAACCTCACAGTAAGCTTTTTTGGGAACAAAGAACTCGGGGTACGGCGGCAAAGACTTCCAAGCATTATCAAATGCTTGTAGTCGCCCATGTTTCTTGAGAAATCCTTGAATCCAATCCATCATGTGCTCAAACAGTCCCAGGTAAATTGTATGAAGGAGATCGGGCTGGTGCAAGTCTGGCGCAGACACCCATCGGAGCCCGTGGAAGACGTTCCGCCCGATCTTGACACCCAGAGCATCGAGTGTGGGGTGGGTCACGTCTGAATCTGACATCTCCGACTCGTCGCGAAGTTGCTGCTCGAGTTCCTCGTATGTCGCATAATCTCGGGCCTGATATGCTGTGTTCGCGTTGGCACCTAGCTGGTGTGGACGAACCTCACATTTAGGACAGGCATTGGATTTTATTCCATGAAGGGCGACGTTTTCCATATGGTCCGCAATCCACG
>LN891099.1:0-21248 GCA_900010015.1 Tuber aestivum
TGACGAATGGGGTTCGCGACACGTGTTTGAAGAGGTGGAGGCGAAAGTAGGTTCGTGTGGACGCAGCGGACGGGACGGATGAAATGAGTCAGCGTCCGGACAGTCAGGACGCACACAACGAAAAGAAATGACCAATCACGTCCGGACGCAGACATTCCGCGTCCGGCGAGATTTTTTTTTTTGCTGATGTGCTGACTTTCTCTCTCTCCAAACTCCTGACCCTGCTCCTCCATTGTACCTTTTTCTACCAATATCATCCTCTTCCTCATCATCGCCTCCTTCTTCCTCCTCTTTCCTTCCACTTGATGCACTTTTTTTTTTCCTCTTTACTTCTTTCTTTACCTCCTGGCCTATTCTTCATTTTTCGAGACTCGTCCTCTTCTCCCTTCCATCCCCCAGGCCAGAGTATTCTTTGAAACCCTCTTCCTTTGCTTGATCATATGATATGACAATTTGACTAACTTGCACTCTAGAGCTCGTTTCTGACTCCTCTAGTAGGTCTATCCCTAAATTCCCAGGCCCCACTATTCCATCCTCCCTCAGCCTATTCCCTCCTCCCCCTCCTACTACTCCAAAATCCTCCTCCTCTCCTACTCCAACCTCCTTGAATCCCGTGCCATTCCCCTCTCCCTCTCCCTAATACCCAGGCTGATCTCCTCCCTCCCACTCTGATCCAATTCCTCTATCCCCAGATATAGCACGCCCAGCAGGCTGTGAAAACGAACTTTGAGTACTTGTTGTACTTAGAAATGCGAGGTTCGAGGTAAGCGCATACTCTCCGGTTGCTGACATATTGGTACAAAGCTCATCTAAAACCGTAAAGTGGAGTAGGCCACGATAGTGAAACTTTTCTGCCTCTGGATGCGCCTTCAAATATGCGTCCCATACACTGTCAGGTGCGGTTGGTATTTCCATTTCTTTATCCCATCCAAATCCCGAGTTGTTTTTGATTGTTGTAAGGATCTTGTAATCCTTCTTCAACTGTATATATTAAATATAATTAGCTTATTGCTGTCTATGTAGAAGTTTCATTATATATGATATAAAACTATTATTATTTACTTACATTTGCTCATTTTGACTTAAGCTGTGATACTTCCAACTCAATCCTGTACAAGTCCCTCAATGCCGTCCTTGCTATAATCCATGCCTTTTTCTTGAATCCGTTCTCTGCGTTTTCGCCTTGTAGTGCTTGCTCGTGAAGGGTTTTAAGCAGTGTGTAACGTGTTCGCACCGGGGTGCTAATCACGCTTCCAGGTACAATAGGAGTAGCGCACAAGTTGGTCTACAACCTATGGGCGTACTGCGCTAAGGGAGGCTCCGAGAGAAAGATATAAAGAATAGGGACTCGAAGAGGTAACCGTTCAATCAAGTATATTAGAAATACTCTGTCTGCCGAAGTCTGCCGTTCCTCTGAGGGAATCAGCGGTCTTTAAATACAACCTTTGTCCATGTCCTGCATGGACGGATTTCCAAATCATCCTTAAACAAACCATAAAACAAACTGAGTATCAAAGGATACTCGAAACCACAAGTAAAACAAACTGAGTATCAAAGGATACTCGAAACCACAAGTAAAACAAAACATAAAACAACTCCTTAAACCGAACGAACTGAACTCCAGTTCCAGTTACACAGTGTCTCTGTTGTTGATTCTGACCACTTCAACTTTCCCATCACCGGTTGGCTTGATTGCATTGATTTAAATAAAAATAAAAATGAAAAAGATGAGTTTTAGGTATTAATATAGAATACGATATCCTTGAACCATATAGTTATATTATATACTATGGTGTTGGAACTACATTCCTTGGTATGGCTCGGTATTTTCATGTGGGTGGTCAGACACGCCACAGTAACGTTACATGGTTCAGGTTGTCAACTTGTCATTATTGCACTTTCTTGTTACAACTCGCATTTTGCCATTATCAAGGTTTGAAAAACTGACGGCAACCAGACGAACCCTAAAAGAACACTCTCTCCGGGGAAACGCCATGATCCTCCCTGGCCATCAACTATCCAGACGTATCCACAACGGTGAAACGGGAGCCCTATTCCTAATACCGATAGGCCTGAAAGGTGAGCTACACAAAACTAAATACCCAATGCTGGCCCGCATGGGATGTGGGCGAACAGGGTAGGGTACCCAATACTTGATACCCTATGATAGCGGGTATCATCGGAACTAAAAGCCCATATCCCATGCTGATGCGAGAGCAATAGACTATCATACTATGACATGATATTATGGGCCTAACTACCGCGCACCTCAGGACCGCGGGCCCTGTGACTACGTATCTCCAGGCCCCCAGGCCGCATGCCCGGTGGGCGGAGATCCAGGGCCAGGGGTATGGTACTGTACCTGCTGCGCTGGGAGTTTTTGTATCACGGAGTGGGCAGCAGCAAGGGCATTAACCTTCTCCGGGGGTCCCCACGCTCTGTGCGGCGGTGTATCTGGGTATTCGCTCGCCGCTTACCGATTAGGGTCACATCTGGCTGCCATGTTATCAACTTGTCTTATACCATAGAGATTAGGGATTGATACCGGAGTGCTGGAGGGCGACTGGTGGCGGGAGGGGGCCTGGTGAATTGCCTTGCGGGAAGTAATAGAGTGGAGTGGGGGCGGCGGCGTAGGAAGCGGAAACGGGTTGTGGAATAGTCCTGCGATTGGAAGCGGGGAGGTAATCATTACCTTAGCGGAACAGCGGTGGGACATGGAGTTGGTGGTATCGTGCCCGTGCCGCCCCTCACACTTCCCAGCACAAAAGGAGAAGGGGTTAGCATTGCTAAAATTTACTCTCGGAGTGCTTTGTGTCGGGTGGGTGTCTTTTCAGAGTGCCGTTATCTACAGAATGCCATAGAGTATCATAACTGATTGATAGGACTCAAAGCCGCACCTGCAGCCACGGGGAGTGAATGGTCGCTGCAAGTAGTTCGTTGCTGAATTTTGTATGGAGGATTATTACGGCGGGAGTCTCTTGAGCTACTAATGATCGGGACCGGGCCTAGCAGAAGCGTTTAATGATTAAGTGATCCTTATTGTAGAGTCTCAAGAGCATATCGCGCAATCCGCCATCCTCCTCCGGCTCGGTAATATCGGGACTATAAGAAGGGGCAGGTCAGTTTGGATAGCCGGAGAAATGGCGTCTGAGTGCTGCCTTAGAAGCTCCGCTGGAGAGACTAATTCCCTGTATGATATTAGGGATGGCAGGCTGCAACTCGGGAGGGAGCGTTAATAGAACTTTGGATGGTTCGCTTGTCCTCGGGCGGAGCCCCCTTGGTACTAAGGAGCACTCGGGATAATAATTCCGGAGTAATCGTCTGCACAAGTAAATTATGCTACCTGCATTAGTGAATGATGGAGAAGGGGTATATTTTATCAAATACAGTATTATGCCCTGGCGCTCTTGTGAAAGAATATCTGGCGTGGCACTGTACACCGTGCTATATTATCTCGAATAAGAGGGAAACACTCACGGGATTCATATTAGAACTTGGTCATTTTTACACAAAAGCGATACGGTACTGGGCAACAACTTTGTTTCGAGGTATACAGTATGTGATTTAAAGAGTGTGAGTTCATTGTATCGAATGATATCGCAAATGATAGAGGAAGAAAAGGATGAATGATAATGACGATGAACAATTGTGATGATCAAGGAAAATAACAATGAGCTAGACATAGAAATTATAAAGCCAATACCATGAGATTTGGATTCTTCGAGTTCGATAGTCATTTGCCCTTCCAACTAGACTAGCAAGGAAGACTCTTCACCTTGTCAGTAGCGTCGAAATGTTTTTTCTTCCTCAGTTTTAGAGTTCACCGCCATGAAACAGAATTATAACCTTAGCGCCTGCACCAATGTTTCGGACTGGAGCATTCCGCGCAGCATTAGACTCAGATATTTCCAACAGACATCCCTTTACGTTGGCACTGGGTACTCGAGTATGTCCGGTCGCCGCTCCTTGCCTGCAACAGAAGCCTGAGGAATAATCTAAACATTACTTCAAGTAAAGTGAGTTGGCGGGAGAGTTAATTGGCCACGAATTAAGGTTTGTTACTGAGAGGTGAACTTTTACCACCGCATCATCGAAAAAAAAGGCAGAAACTTCCCGTGTCACTCTGGCTCATGCAGTATAGTAATTCTGGGTGCTGTCAATGTTCTTGTTTTAAGTAATACATCATACTTAACCATCGGAGGAGTAACCCTTCTGATCCAAAATCCTTTCTGTTTCTGTCCATCCCCAGGCACGTGCTTTTCCTCCTCCTGCTTGGTTGAATTAAAGGTAGTGGCGGAGGTGAGGAAATCCTCCAATGGGACGACGATAGCAAAGTTATTGACTACCTTGTTGCCCTCCAAAGGTTGGGAATGATATTTCTTGACATTGGAACTACGTATGATCACTGCATATTGCCTGTAATCCCCCCATGTTTCTGGAATCAACTTCACGCTCTCAGCCACTTGCGGTAGGCCTCCGGAACTAACTCAATCACTACTACCGTAGCCAAAGACTGCCCGTGTCGAAGAGAATTGAAGCAAGGACAATGGGATAGGGTTCGCTAGAGGGTTTGAAGTGTTTTTTTTTCATTGGAAATAGCGATTAAGCACACATCACAGGTATGCCAACCAATCCCCTCTCCAATTTCCTACGAGGTACTGTACAATTACCTTCCCGAGCTCCCTCTTGCGCTATTGCCTCCCTCAGGGTTCCATGCACCACACTGAAAATCATACAATGTTCTTAGGAGCTCCGGTACGATAAGTCTCCTGGATCCACTAATACCCGCTGACTATCCCAAAGAGTTCTAACCACCTAATGATAATATCCCACCTTTGATCTTTGCGGGCCCTTCGTTTCCCATCCTCCCATATCCCACCTCCCTAGACATGACCAATCACTCGACCAGCAGATACAACTCCAAGTCGGGAGCCGTTGCTTCTCAGGGTCCTTCCTCATTTTCATCGTACTAGAGTAGTCGACAACTTAGCACACATTGGGTGGGTGCCGGGATGGGGGCATTCACTAGTACGATACACTCGGCTAAGACTGGAGTCTTCTTGGCTCACTGGAAGTGAGAACTATTCCGCGTTCTGCTTAGATTTTCCTTCCTGTACTCGCGACGCGCTATGACCTGCATTTCGTGACTCTACCCCTCATTTAACCCCCCCCCTTTTACGGAAGTCCGGGGCGACTTCTGAACTCCATTTATTTATTTATTTATTTATCACTTATGTCACGCTTCCCTACAACACCTCCGGCATCACAGTAGCATCCTCAGAAGCAACCAAGTACCTCTGAGACTTGAACCCTTGATGATATCTACCCTTGCTCTACTTAGCAATAGTAATAACAAAGGGTAGGTAGGGCATGAGGAGGAGAGGGGGAGATCCCAGATGGCCAAACCTAACTTACTCTACAGCCAGTCATCTGTGTGGGCGCGAATGCGTTCGTGCTTGAATTGGCACCCACTCATGCGTATTCCGCCCGGCAAGTTATGTCGGAGCTTTCCACCCCGCGGGCCGCGGGTGCTCGAACAGTCTAAAGACTGGATTCCTGCATTTTGCGGGTATGGTGAAAGTGAAATGATCGCAATGGTACTACAGGAACGGAGTAAATTGCCCTGTTACAAAATCGAAAGAGAAAAAATGGCTACTAGTATCATACAGCTGCACCGACACAACCACATCATAATCCACCTCTCCCCCCTTCACTTCACCTTACCCTACACTATCATCTCTTACTGCAGATGACACTACCAATATATACACTACAATACTGCGCCATATTGTTCGTATCTATCCCTTATCCATCTATCAACAGTGAAGACTAGCGTCGGAGCACGGCGAGCAATTACATATCTAATTATTACTGTGATACCGGGGGGAAGGGGAACGAGTGATTTATTTATATGACGGGCTTTATTTCTTTTATCGTACAGTGTGGCCCATTCATCCATGTAAAGATTTGAGGTGAGTGTTGATACAGCACTGTGGAGGGCTAGCCAGCTTAGATGAGAGCTTAAATGTACCGTACTTTACACACCGTATCAAGGCCCCCTCCCAGGGCATAGGATCGAGTGATGAAAGTTTACTCCGGTTTAGTTCTGATTTACTTAAAAAAAAAAAAAAAGAAAAAGGGAAAGAAAAAAAGTAAGAAAAAAAGAAAAAGAACCTATAAACAATCCCGCTTCGTTACAGGTTGGCTCAGAATAAAAGAAAGGAAACGCGAAAATGGGTAATTACTGCACCGTACATACAGTTCTACCATACTGCCCACCCCGAACAAGGAGAAAAGATTGACAAACTCAAAGGTCCAACTTAGGAGTTACACCCTTCACCCTTCCAATCACCGTCCCAGGAGCATACTTCGGGATGACCTCATCATCGTGCAGCATTGCAAACTCCTCTGTAGCGTCCCTACCGGCAAAATTCACAATGGCCTGAACACCGCCGGGGTGGTCCTCCAGGAAGCCGCTGAGGTCCATGACAAGACCCTTAACAACAACCCATACGTCCTCTTTCTTGTTGTGCTCTGCAACCTCCTCCATCGTATACTCCTTCTCAGGAATGGAGAACTCCTTGGCAGTGGGCTTCCCTGCGGTTCCGGGATCGGATCCCTCAGAGCCATCCTTGAGTACCGAGTGTGTTGGCGCCTGCCCGGGGATGTTAGCGCTTGAGCCCTCGTTTGATAGACGCTGGCCAGCCCACTCGATGGTGAGTCTTCCAGGGTTGTTAGGGTCGATGTGAAGGGAGATCTGGTTCAGACGGGCTACGGCGGAGGAAGAGGCACCGGTGAGGACCTGCTGGAAGAGGTACTCTGAGGCAGAGTCACCGGCTACACGGCCGTAGACAACACATCCGAGGAGGGAGGAGCCACCGAGACGGTTGGCTCCGTGGACACCTCCCGCCAATTCACCACAGGCAAAGAGACCATCGAAGGGCTTCTTCTCACTGTTCAAGACGCGAGCTTTGTCGTCAATCTCAACACCGCCCATGGTAAAGTGAAGGACGGGCTCCATGAGGGCGACGTGGAAGTCGTCGTTGATGTCGAAGGGGCCGTTATGGAACTATAGGTTGTTAGATTGGTGTCCCGTTTGGACGTAAGGCGGCGAACTCACAAATTTCTTTCCATATGGGTCCTTCTTCTTGCCATCGGAAATGTCATTGTATTCTTTGAATACCTTCTGGAGGTGTTGGGGGCCGCAACCAATCTCCTTGGCTAGTTCCTGACCGGTGATCTTCCTCATGAGACCGCGACCCGAATAATGTCTTGTGTGGAAGTCAAGAACATTGGAGGACTTGCTGTTGAGGATAAGTCTGATGGGGAATTTGTTCTTGAACATCTCACCAGAGACGTAATCTCTATGGCCGAGCTCATCACAGAATCGGTTACCCTCGGCATTAAGGAGAAGACCGCCCTCACCACGAAGAGCTGCGGAGAATATTAGCAACTATTATCCGGGGCAGGCAAAAAATTGAGAGCTTATCATACCCTCAGCAGCCAAGAACTTCCACTTGGATCCAGGATCCTTGGGATCCACCAAGCCGGTTGGGTGCACCTGCACCTTGTCAAGGTCGATGCCGTTACCACCAATTTCCATAATCATCTTCTGTCCATCGCCAGTGGCGTGGGTGCCATTGGTGGTAGCGAGTCCGTAGACATCAGAGCGGTACTTCTTCAGCAAGGAAGAATCTGTGAAATCCGCAGCGTAACCGCCGGTGGCGAGAACGACAGGTCCACTCTCGGTATAAGTCTTTCCCTCATACTCAAAGTCGAGACCGGTCACCTTGTTACTCTCCTTGTTGAGCTTTGTAACGCGAGCCTTCTTGATGATTTTGACTCGCGCCGGCTCCTTCTCCGCAAGCTCCTCAAGGCGCTGCATCAGCGCGTAAGTAATGGCCATGCCGGGGAACTTGGCATCATGGCCACGATGGGTACGGGGCTGGGAGTGACCACTATGCAGAAATTAGACCTCCGAGAGCAAACGCATGACAGCTCCGCAGAAACAGACGCACCCGAGACGAGAAACGAGTGTAAGGTCAAGGCCGAATACATCTTGCAACCATTCGACTGCCGCAGCAGACTTGTACGTGAGGACCTTGATGAGGTCTGGCCTTGCCTTATCGCGTGCCGACTTCAGGGTGTCATTGTAAAACTGCTGGACACTGTCCTGAATGTTCGAGTCTACCTGGGTCCGGGTGAGGGCGCCGTTGATACCCGAGGTCGCTTTGGTGGAGTTTCCTCCAAAGAAACCTGAGGCAACCATTAAGCTCTATTCCGCCATGAGCAGAGGGAGGTCTTAAGTTTACAAACCTTGCTTGTCCAGAACAAGAACATTGGCACCAGCCAAATACAGAGTGTGGGCGGCGCTGAGACCGGATACTGCCAAGTAGCGGATTAGCTAAATCACTTGCCCCGCGGTTAATGCCGCGACCGGTGGGTTTGGGTCGGGGATACTTACAACCGCCACCAACAACAATCACTCGGGGAGCCATTTTAACGAGGTGAGGTTAGAATAGGGAACTTGGGTGGACTAGAGTTGGCAAGATGGTTTTCGAGAGGTCGATGGTAGGCAAAGGGTGTGTGAATGCCCAGCAAGCGAACTCGTGTGGGGAATCGAGAAAAAGCGAGGATGAATGGTGGGATGGTCTAGGGAAAAAGTGTGGAGGAGAAGGAGGAGAGGGAGGAGAAGGAGGAGGAGGAAGAGGGGAAGAGCGAGGACCGGGAGTCGTCAAGATGAGACTTTGTAGCAAGCCCGGGTGGCTAGCGGCAAGCCAGCTGATTGTGGTTTCAGTGTATCACGCATAGCCGAGGCACTCTGGGAGTGAAGAAGAGAGGCAGGGGTGGGGCCAACCAATCATGTAATCCCCGATTAGGACCATGACGGCGTGAACCTGGGCAAGCACACGAGCACCCGCGTATGATACAGCATGCACAGGGGGTTCAGTGCAGCACGGTGCCGGGGCCGTACCGGTCTGATGGCATCTGGAATGTCCAATTGCCACGACGGGGTAACGAGGGAAAAGTAAAAAAATGCGGAGGGTTCCACATGATACCGGTAATGGTAATCCATGTGATTACGGTACCGAACCGGGCTCACTCTCATCAAAGAAAAAATAAGTTAAGGCTCTTTTTGGCACGCAACAATAAAAAAAGAAGGCGATATTTCCTGAAAATGGCTTTAATGGCTGTTTTTAAAAAGTGTCATTTTTTAGAAATAATTGTGTCTGGCAATACTCTCAATTTTTTAGGGTTTAGAGATGTAATAAAACAATACAGACAGTAATAGGTTTAAATTATGTAAACCTGGAGCCTGGTACTCTTTTTTGTTATTATAACTTCTTTTACAATATGCTCTGACTAGACTATATACAAATCAGTAGCTTGGCCATTCTCTAGAAGTATTGTCCTAGAAGACTAGAGGTAGGACCAGTTTTCATATAATATATATGACAATTCTAGAGGTAATAGCAACTGTAATGGTTGTGTTTGTACTTTGCTTGATGTCTTATATGCAACAACACAGTTTATTAATATATTAATAATATAATTTAGAAAAAAAAATTATGTAAAATAAAGCAAATAAAATTCAGTTAGTAAGAAGCTAATTTATTGTCTTATTATACAAGATAGAAATTATTAAATATTATATTCTGATCTAAGAAACTACTAGTATAAGGGACTTGAATATAATATAATAATTATAATCTTAATTTATTTTTAATATTTTTTCTTGGCAACAAACAATATAATATTATGCAATCAGATATCAATAAAAGTATTATAGTTACTGTTACCTCTAAAATTATTAGATATTGTATAGGAAAACTGATTCTACTTTTTAGTTTTCTGAAACTATACTAATAAAAGAAAAAAAATAAACTCCCCCTAGTGACATCTCTCAGGCATATATCCATTATGCTACTGCTAGTCTAATGTTCTTCCTACCAGCTTCTTATGTTTTTTTTTTCTTAATTCATGTATTTATTGATTATAGCTTAAAAATATATATGCATCTTGTAGTATAGTAATAGAAAAGGCCTTAATTCCGTCAAACATTCTCCATGCTCCTAGAACTAAAACAACTCTCCTAAGACCCTTTGGTATGGGTTTAATCATATATCTATGCTTATAGGGGAAACAATTAGCCTTTGACAGAAGAGAAAGAAGAGAGAAGAAAACTCTTTAAAGTTATTACTAATAAAGGAAAGAATAGAAGAGAGCCCTCCAAAGTGCCTTTGTAGGTGAATTTGCAAAAGGTTAGTAGCCAATAGACTTATGGAGAGGTTCTTAGCTGGGTGCCCTGGTTTTTCCTGGATCTGCTGATCTAGAGTATAATACCTGAGCAAGTAGGTCAGGAGTTTGGCCAAGGGGTAAGTTGCAAAAAGGTCAGGGAAGGGGCAGGCAAGAAATACCAATCCTCCTAAGAAATAGGTAGAGGTAGTACTAAAGCTACCAGGTAGAAGGGTTACTACTTACTGGTAGCAGAGGGGAGACCAGTTCAAGAGGAATAGATGATGCCTGTAGTAACATTAGAGCTAGTAGTGAAAAGGTACTAACTTGAACTGAAGCTGACTAGGAGGAAGTATATAGAAGAGTTGCTCCAAGGTAGTAGAGAGAGGGTAATTAAGTATTTAGACAGTATGGTACCAGCAGATTCCAGAGAAAAGAAAAGAGGAAGGACTGAATAATACAGTAGCAGGTTATAATCAGGATCATAGGAACTAAGCCAAGGCCTAGTGACATAGCAGGTAATGACCACTTCTTTCATATAGTCCCTTGTTCTCTGAGAAAAAGTGTTACTTATTGGATAGAATACTACTACCAACTCAGATGATGAGGTTTAAAGCAAATCTCTGATAGTCTAGAGAACTATCAGACTAACTAACCAAAAAGATGACTATGCAAATATTAAGCAAGTCTAGTAAAAGCAGAACAGGAGGAGGAAGGAGTATTGTGAGATAGCTCCCAGCAGAGAAAAGAAATCTTAGGAGGATAAACCTCAAGGAGAAGTTTTCAAAAGCAAGAGCAAAGCTTAATAAAGGGAAGGAAAATAAAGAGGGATGGCTTATACCCCTCTACTAGGAGGATGTGAGGCCTGAAAAGTGGTAATGGTTTTCTAATATTAAGTAGTTCTTAAATAGGAAATATTTTTCAATAACTGGAGTGGTAACAGAGATGGAGGATGGCTTCTCACATTCCTTATAGTCTTTTTACTAGTACCTTTTTCTGAAATAATTATATTAATTAAAAACTTAAGTATATGGTTCAAGTACTTCAAAATGTGAACTACACTGTTACATCTTATAAAACTGGTAATGGAGCCTCTATAAAACAACTTAAAAATTTGAAAAAACTACTATACTAAAGGGCAAATGATTGTGAAAAGCCTAGTAGTTTTTATTAAGCTTGTAGATTTTTTTACAAACCTCTATTTAGCTTTTAAATCATGTATTTTTGGTAAGAGTAGTGAAAAATATTATATCAGCCACAGTTGTTAATACTTAAATAATTGTTTTGTTATGACTAACTAGAATTTTTTCCTTCAATTATGAATTACCCTATACTATATATAAAATAATTGATAATTTAATTATAGTCAAGTGAGGTATATTTTCTGAATTGATTAACTAATAATATATAATAGAAATTATATTGAGTTAATCTAAGCTGGTATATTAGAAGACCCTGTTTTTTGATCCTAAAATTCTAATTTTTGAAGCTTAGTGAGACAGTTAAGGCATAAAAAATTGCACAGTCATGTAATATTTTTTTAGCAGCCTTGTATAGTTCTGGAAGACTAAACTTTAAACTAGTGTTTATATAAAAAATGTGATAGTCTTGGCTGTGATATTTGGTGTAACAACTTAAAAAAAAGGGAAATTACCATCGCTTAAAGGGATTTCAGGAGTCCTTAGGGTTTGGGTATAACCTTTATAATATTATAAACTAACATAATACACTATATTATTATAATTTCATGCCAGATTTGACTTTACCTACCGATGTTATATTATATAACTTATTAATAAAAAGAAGAGATAAGAAATACAAGTAATTTAAATTATATACAAATTCAATTACTATATATCAAGTTCAGACATTGCAATTCTTTGGTTAGAAGAATATCTGGTATGGACATACTTATTGAAATCTTCAGATCCATAGATTATATTACTCTGACATACATCCATTATATGCAATGTTCACTGGTAATACTTCCAAATTAAAGTATTTGGAACTTCAGCTAAGGCATTGGAAACTGTATATACTAAGGCAGGAAAAGTGTATTTATAGTTTACCCTAGTGTAAAGTTTTACACAACTTTAAAAGTACTTAATAAAGTTCAACTTACTATGAAATACAGAATAAAATATCATCAGATGACCAGCTGCTTGCAAGGTTTCTTGCAGTCCACCTTTTTGAGCTTGAAAGTCAAGTTGTGAAGAAAGAAGTACCTGTATACAACAGTTAGCATTTATTACATGCCAGCAAGCTGGGTTAGGCTTCTGCTACATTAGCAAAAATTATTTCTATGTCAGAGGCCTGGGCAGTGCGTCCTGATACAAGGTGGGAGGACTCTGTATCTGGTGCGTCCTGTGCGTCTGGTACTTGGATGTCAAGTCTGGTTGTATCCAGTGCATCTGGTACTTGGGTACGAAGTCTAGTTCCATCCTGTGAATCCTAGTACTTATGCTAGGAAGTGCCAGGTCCAGATTGCATCCTAAATAAGCAAGGCTGCCCAGTTACTATCTTGAGAATCTGAGTAAGAAACATAGTGTAACGGAGGCTTCCTCAGGTAGATGGTTCCTAAGGATGTGACCGTACCAAACTTCGAATCTCACAAACACAGCTCTTGCAAAGTGTAAAGAATAAAAGTAAACAGTAAAACTTAATATCGTTAAGCTCTGGCTTATTTCAATTAAAGTCTCTTGAGAGGATGTTGATTTTGTCGAGGTAGGAGAGTTCTCGTATAATCTTTAATTAGTGAGACTTATACCAAAAACTCCCCCATCAGGTTACCCTGACTAACATGAGTATGCCCTTCTCTATAAGGATTGCCCTGGCACTATTACCATATTCCTAAAAGGGGCTAAGGTATCAGTGCACTCTAGCAGAAATCTCCTATATACCCATCCGTTCATACAAGGTGTTTATCAATACACCTGCCAGAGTGTCACAAACTGTGACTAAGCAACTTGAAGGCAGATTTTACATAGCTTAGAATTCTAAGCTATAGGTATGTTGGATTTTCACATGATGCACACTAGTACGCCATAGGTTATTATGTTTATTTGTTCGTGACTCACACTTGTGAGTCACACGATATTATGATTTTCGCACATGACTCAAATTAGGAGTCATGGGTTTCACTCAGGTGACGCAAGTTGCGCACCTGACGGGGTTGTTATGTTTTGATGAGTTTTAGGTATATTACGCAGCGACTCATAGGGGTCAGCTGAGGGATTTCGCATAACTCATAGTTATGAGTTACAAGGTTCACGTAACGCAAAAGTATGAGTCACGCAAGGTGAAGAGCTACTATATAAAGGGTCACTAGAACCCCTAGTATTAGCTCTTCACATGTTCTTCTTGTTTATTTCCTACCTTTAAGTTATTACTATAAAACCTACCTTTACGCTCTTTAAGATTTATCTTAAGAAACCCGAGAAATGTCTTTCCTCCCATAAGGGGCGGACATCCCTCATACTACTATAAGCAAAGAAGTCCTAAGCGAGGGCTTAAGAAGTCTAGAGGAATAGGCGCGATAAGATAGAAGTCAGAGGACTTAGCTATCAATATCGTGTAGGTATAGGCCTAAGAACTATTACCTCGTACGAAGTAAGAATCGTTACCTGTCGCAAGCTCCTACTCGGTAGGATTCTTAACACAGAGTGAAAACTTTTGTGCATCGGGGTCTCGCCAGTGGCTAACTGTCAAGACACCTAGGAAAGCTAACTAAATGACTCTCTTCCCATATGCTATGACCTATGCAAGCACCCGTAGACATCAGCTGTCTTTCGGTTAAGTTCTATATATCTAGAGTGTGAACTTGGAAGGTCTACAATGCTTCCACGGAGAGCTGTGGTGGTGGCAGGACCTGTGGGTGCTACCCATGGTCCCTTACACCTGGCACACCACTCACCATGATAAGTATCATGCTATTAGAGTCCTCAAACAACCCATAAAGAGCCCATGGCAAAGGGGTATGTGTAGGTATGATTGGGGTAAAACCTTCCCAGATGTCTCTGGCACTACCTGGGACTACTCTGGGGACCCTTCCAGATAGCTCACACTATCTCTGTCAGTTTTGGTTTGTTTTACTCTATTCCTTTTGGAGAAGGTACCTGACCTCTCACTTTGGCTCCTTTATATATCCTGCGAAGAGCTTCCAGTCGGACGGATGGTAGCGACATATACAGTGTTATGGACATGTCTTCATAGACTCCGTTTAACTAGTATCATGGCACCTTCATCCATTTTGGCCTATGACACCCGGGGGGAACCCTGGGGCCGCAGGTACCTGTTAGGAATAATCCTACCAAGTTACAGCTTGTTTAGAGTACTATAGCTCCTCCTGTAGCCTTCCAATCAAATCACAAGCAAGTGCTCGTCGAGTTGATTGTCATTGCGTAACAAACAATCCTAACATTTCCTGGAACTTCTCCAAGAACAATTCGGATGGAAGGTAGGGTAATAGTGTCCTAAAGATAGGGTAAGTATGTCTATAGTGACATGAAACTAGTCTCTATAGTAGGGTAATGTGAGGTCCTTAGACAGGGTAAACTCACCTGGCCTTCCGACCTATCCGTAGGCCGGAGCAGACATACTAGTCACATTACTTCCACTAATTGTGCCAAGGTTGTGACTAAGCGTCACAACCCCTGGTTGCTCGCTCGCTTGCAACCTGGGCACTCCTTCAGAGTGCCTGCCAGCTCAACATGACTTTATAGCTCAACATGACTTGTGGCTCAACCCAACCTTTTGTGGCTCAACCTAACTTTTTTTGTGGCTCAGCACAGTATTTTTTGTGGCTTAGTACAGCATTTTTTGTGGCTCAGCACAGCATTTTTTGTAGCTTAAAATTACTTTATGAGTCTACAATACAAAGCATTCTACTTTACATGTATTTTTCTCAGCCTTACTTGTTTCCTAATACCAAGTACTATAAGTTTTGATATTTTCTTTTTGTAGGCCAAAATTGTTCACCTATTCTTTACATATAACTTCATCTCATTAAGGAGAGGCTTACACTCTGCTCGCTCCATCCGTTTTTTTACATTTTAAGCTCTTTGGAGCTGTTTTTCTGCCTTTTCTACCTCCGCATCCTCTCTGCTTTTTGCTATTTGATGAGCTTGAGATGCATAAATTACTCCTCCCTTTTGTACTTGTCTTTGTCTCTGCCCTCTTTGTGGGGCTGCTCTTGCCTGTTCTGCAGCTTGGGTTTGCTCCATGTGCTCCATTGCCAAAGCACCAGACTGTGCTTGTGCCAAGCCATCCTGTAAAACCATTTTCAATCTTTTTTGAAAGCTAGGTGATAGACTGCGAGTATCAGATTGTAAGTCCTCTCCCATACATTTGAGACTTTGGATAGTAAGGGGTATGGAGGTGAATGAACTTCGTGGTGGGGTAATTGGTTGATGAGAGGAGACTGTCGCCTCATGTAACTTCGAAATTACAATATTAGGATTGTAAGGAATAAGGCCGGTTGCCTTAAAAGCAGACTTGATTGTTGATTGCTTAAAGGTCTGTTTCCGAATCGAGTGAATCTTATCAAGGAATTCCAATTTGTCGAACTCTCTACATCCAGTGCGTATTGCTGCTTCCACAGCTTCTGTATGGTAATACTTATAGGGTTGAAAAACAACAACATTTAGGGGTTGGAGAAGATGACTTGTATGTGGAGGGAGGCAGAATATAATAATCTTATGATTATCACAGTAATCAATAAACTGCTTTGTATAATGAGACCCAAATCCATTGAGAAGTAAAAGACGATAGATTCCAACTTTTCGTATCTGAGAAAAGTGATTGAAATGCTCCAACCAGTCGAGAGACAATTTGTTGTTGCTATACCCAGTCTCAGATGTACCAACTAGGTAATCATCTGGTATACTAGTTGCTGTATACCAGGGCTCTTGGTATATGATACCAGGAACTATGATCAAGGGAGGAAGTACTGCTCCATCCCCACTAATAGTTTCACAAACAGATATCAGCTCCCTATTGGTAGAGCTTACCAGGTATGACTGTCGAGAAGGATCACAAGTGATAATCCACTGATCACGGCCTATGCCAATTCTGAATCCTGTTTTATCAAAATTGTAACGATCTCCACACTCAATATGGTACTTGTTGCAGATTGCCTCATATCTGTCAAACCAATTCCGAATATCTTCAGGCTGATGGGCATGCTTTCGGTTGATGTCGAGTGTCCGTTGCTTTCGAATTGAATATTCTGGATGACGAGTAAGGAAGCGCCTAGCCCAATGGTCACTAACTGCCGGCACTGGCTCAGTACCACTGTATGAATATTGGAGAATTGCATTTGCACAGCCAGAAACCATTGGAAGACGTGCACTAGTTCCAACAGTATCTAGCCGATCTAAGTACTGACAGACTGCAAGCTCTTGGTCCTCTGAAAGCTTTCGATTGGTTGCTTCTCTCTCTCCTTTTGATGAAACTCCCTGCCACCTTGCTCATAGTCTGGATACCGGAACTTCATACTTACGAGCAAGAGCAGCAAGGTTTGGTTTCTCATGTTCTATTCCCTTGAGGAAAGTAATTGCAGCTTTGATTCAAGATTCAGTATCTTCATAAGGCTCGATCCATTGGCTGGGGAGTTGAATAGGAGGCATAGGAGACATGACTTGGAAATCGTAGTATAGGTGATAATGTATATCGAAAAGACAAGCTTAAGATAAGCTGAAGGGTTTGTTTCTGAGAGGACTTGGATTTCTGATGCAAGGTAATCATAGGACTAAAGCTCCTATTTAAATACCTCAAGATATAAGATTAAGTATTGTATTCTATAGGATTTACATAGAATATTATGTTATTGAGAGCCATTCAAGTTTAATGACAGAGCTTCCCAAAGCTCAATAGACTGATATAGCATATTAAGCTATAAAGATCTATCCAAGTTCAATGACCAAGTTTCCTGAAGCTCAATAGACTCTGACTTTGTATAGAATTTTAAGCTTTAAAGATCTATTCAAGTTCAATGACAAAGTTCTCTGATGCTCAATAGACTTATGTAGTAGTATTTTAAACTACAAAGATCTATTCAAGTTCAATGACAAAGTTCTCTGATGCTCAATAGACTTATGTAGTAGTATTTTAAACTACAAAGATCTATTCAAGTTCAATGACAAAGTTCTCTGATGCTCAATAGACTTATATAGTATTTTAAACTATAAAGATCTATTCAAGTTTATATAAAGTTCTCTAAAGCTCAATAGACTCAGACTTTATATCGAATTTTAAGCCATACAGATGTATCCATGTTCAATAACAAAGCTTTCTGAAACTCAATAGACTTTATATTGAATTTGAAGGTACAAAGATATATCTAAGTTCAATGGCAAATATTTTTGAAGCTCTATAGGCTTAGTAGAGAATTTTAAGGTACAAAGATGCATTCAAGTTTAATAAGAGAGTGTAACTAAAGGTATAAAGCTTTATTGAACTATTGAGTTCTATTAAGCATCAATGTAATATTAGACTATAGGACTATATATAGCCATCTAGTTACCTTATACTATAATGTTAGATAAGGCTTCAATCTTCTACTAATTTACTAGTATTTGATTATTTGAAGCTGCAAAGTTATATATAATTATGATATTTCTTTAAGTATTAAGGTTACATTACTAAACCATAAAGTAATATCCTACATCAATGTTGAGCCACAAAAAATGCTGTGCTGAGCCACAAAAAATGCTGTGCTGAGCCACAAAAAAAGTTGGGTTGAGCCACAAAAGGTTGGGTTGAGCCACAAGTCATGTTGAGCTGTAAAGTTATGTTGAGCTGGCAGGCACTCTGAAGGAGTGCCCAGATTGCAAGCGAGCGAGCAACCAGGGGTTATGACGCTTAGTCACAACCTTGGCACGATTACTTAGTTACACCTATTCCTTATGTACCTTCTGTTCTTTAGGATACCTGGACCATCAGATATCCCATGCATACTCTGGTATGCCTACCCGGGCCTCGTCTACCATGAAACCTCTTGGCCTTATGTATGGGTGTAGACTTAGGTCGCCATAGCTCTATAAGAATAGGTTTATTACCTTACTCCCCTCTTCTCTAAGGACTGTCCCGGTCCACTAATGTCCTCTTTTATTTCCCCAGTTCGGTTTACCCTCAACCCTATGGTCTCTTGGTTTATGGGAGTACTAATGGTGGAAATTCTTCATGGCCTGTAAGCCAGTACCCTCTTACATCTCATATGGCTCCCAAGACTTCTCCTCAGCGCCATAGCCTTCCCATGAAACCAGGTATTGTACAAAGTGGTTAGGAAACTTCACTTTCATATTACCATACAATCGACTGTCTACAACTGCCTTGATAATATAGCTGGGCTCATTATCAACTATCCTGGGGACTAGGACTTCTTTAGTCCTTTTACCACTTGGGTCTTCTCGATATGGTTCTAAAGAGTCTGATATTAAATACTGGGTGGATTGACTAGCGGGCAGGCAGTAGGAGTTTATAAGCTCAGTTATCAACCTTACATTTGACTACAAAGGGTCCAAACATTCGGTGATCCAGCTTTTCCATAGATCACTTAATGTGGATGTTCTTTCAATTTAGCATCACGCGATCAGCCTTCTTTACCCTGCCATTGGTTATATCCTCCACCATGATATATTTCGGTGATGGCAATCATTTCTGGTCATGCCATTTCCGTTGTCTCTCTTGAGCTCGCTTAAGTGTATCTCGGACTTCTTGCCAGACACCTTCCCATTCTTCACCAACAGCTCACTCCTGGAATGAATACCTTATTGCTATAAGACTGTACCTGACCAATTGGTCCATGGGTTAAAGCCATAGTTGATCTCAAATGGAGATAACTTAGCAGATTCGGAGGTGGATGTATTATATGCATACTCTGCTAAAGGTAATAGTGATACCCAATCATCCTGCTGGTATGAACAATAATTTCTTAAGTATTGTTCCAAGGTCTGGTTCACCCTCTCAGTCTGCCCATCAGTCTCAAGGTGGAAAGCGGCCGATAACTGTAGTTTCAGTTGCAATTGTTGCATCAGGCTCATCTAAAACTTGGATGTGAATCAGCTATCCTGGTTGGAGATAATAGATTCTGGGAGCCCATGGAGCCGCCAAATTTCCTTTAGGAATATCAGAGCCAAATCCTTTATGGGGATTTCAGTGGCCAAGGGTATAAAGTATGCTATCTTAAAGAATCTATCCACGATTACTCAAATTTTTATATACCCCTCTGATTCTGGTAGTGCTACTATGAAGTCTATTGAGATGTCCGTCCATGGCCTCAAGGGTACACCAACAAGTTCTAACAAGCCAAACTTTGTATGCTTGATGGACTTATTTCTTTGGCAGATATCACATGTACGAACATAGTCTGTAATGCTCTCATCCATCTTAGGCCAAAATAAGTTAGCCCTAATCCTGCCCAATATCTTGTATGTCCCAAAGTATCCTGTAATACAGGAGTCATTCTCAGCTTCCATGATCTTATCCTTCAGATCTTGCGCATTTGGAATATACCACCTATTCTTATATAGCAGAAGATCTCGTTCTATTGTCAGATTTCGGTCAACTCCTTTGTCTTCCACTACCATAGCCTTTAAGCCCCTTCATATAGATAGGATCCTATTTCGCAGCAGTACATAATACATCCAGAAATGTTGATTGCAACCTGTAACCTTGACAGACTGTCAATGAGTGTGGTCATAAGAGGTCTCGCTCCTGTCCCACAACCCATTGCCTGGGGCAAAAAAATGGCTTTGGTGTCTCTGATAGAGAATTACTTCCCCCTTCAGGGCGGTGGTCTCCACGCCTTAACAGTGCATCTGTCTTCGTATTCAGCCTTCCTTCATGGTAGAGTACCTTGAAATTAAAGGGGTGCAGGAATTCCGTCCAGCGATGTTGCCGGCGGTTGAGGGTCTTCATACTATTAAAGTACTCCAAATTCTTACGATTAGTGTAAACTAAAATTTCTACCTCTACCGACCTAAACAGATGTTCCCATTCTTTGAATGCTGCCACTATAGCAGTCATTTCCTTGTCATGTACATTATAATTGATCTCAGTGGGGTGGAACTTCCTACTATGACATCAGCAAAAATTATTCCTGCATCAGACGCGTGGGCAGTGTGTCCTGACGCAAGCAGGGAGAATTCGGTATCTGATGCGTCCTGTGCGTCTGGTACTTGGGTGATGGGTCTGGTTACGTCCTGTGCGTCTGGTAGCTGGGCGCCAAGTCAGGTTGCGTCCAGATTACATCCTAAGTGAGCGATGCCGACTAGTTACCATCCTGAGATTCAGAGTAATAAACACAGCTGCCAGCCGCTCCCCCTTTGCCACCCCCTGCCAGCTCCCCCCATACCAGCTCTGCCCCTGGCTTCCCCTATACCCGCTCTGCCCCCAGTTCCCCCCACTACCACCTGCAGCTCCCCTGCATTCCCGACTTGGTTGTTTTCTTTACCAGTACTGCCAGCATACCAGTTAGCAAGAGGCTTTGACACGAGATTCCTCCTCCATCGTTTAGGCGCAGCATCCGATACTCGGCGTCCTGCATCTACTCGATGCCAGCTTTCCAACGGTGTATTGAACGTCTACCCGGCGCCAATATTGGAGGAGCTACAGCCTGTTATAAAGTCATGTTTACTTTGACAGAGTGCTGACTTTGACACCAGGTTCCTCGGGCATCCTACAGGCGCAGCTGCCGATACTCGGCGCCCCAATCCTACACGATACCAGCTTTCTAACGGTGTATTCAATGTCTTCCTGGCACCAATATTGGTAGAGCTACAGCCTGTTATGAAAGTCATGTTTACTTTGGTAGAGTGCTGACTTTGACGCCAGATTCCTCGGGCATCCTATGGGCACAGTAGCCAATACTCGGCGCCCTGATTCTACGCGATGCCATATTTCTAACGGTGTATTCAACGTCTACCTGGAACCAATATTGGTGGAGCTACAGCCTGTTATAGAAGTAGTCTTACTCTGGCGGACCACTGGTGGAGTGCTGACTTTGACGCCAG
>LN891099.1:36521-49903 GCA_900010015.1 Tuber aestivum
CACAAAACAAACTAAGTATCAACCGATACTTAAAACAAAACATAAAACAAACTAAGTATCAACCAATACTTAAAACAAAACATAAAACATAAAACAAACTAACCGAGTACCAGCTCTGGTTACAGTTAGTATAGTTGTATTGTCAAAAAATATGCTGTTTTCAGAAATATGGCATTTTTTTTTAAAGTGGCATGCCAAACAGGACCTAAATTCGAAAAAAATGTTATTTTAATATGCATGCCAAACACACTGCCTTTTTTTTTAAAAAAAAAAATTTATGGTAGAAAAATACCATGAAGGTTAGAAAAATGCTGTTTTTCTTGCATGCCAAACAGGGTCTAAAACTTTTGGATTCCACCCTACTCCTGCAGAGACGTTACTCTCTCGCTGCTCTGCTCTTTCTCGGGCACAGAATCTCATCTGGAAGGTCCAACACCTCATGCACAGCACAGCCAGGGTTCCCTTCACGTGAGAAAATAGATACGGTACAAGTACTCGGGTACAGTACACCAATCTTTGCTACCAGTACCAGGTACAGTACAGCGCCAGTAGCGTAGTCGGCATGAAATGCAGTGGACCCCCCTCCCCGCAGTGAGCAACAGCCCACTCCACGGTGTTCCCGTTTCTCTCCCGCCCTTGTCAGCAGGCCAGAATCAAATTCCCTGTCCCCAGCCCCAGCTTTTCCCCGCGTTCCGGCAAAAAAAATAGTGAATTTGCATGTGCAAGAGGAACACTCTGTTCATTGCCAAGACTTTTCTCTGGCTTAACCATCAACGGCATCCCGCATGGGCCGTGGCGTTTTGCCCTTGTAATGCTTGTGTGGTAGCTTGTAGTGCACCGCCTCGAGCCACTTCAACGTTGCAGCCGATACTCGATTCTCAGGAACGGTGGGAAAGTCGTTGGTTTCCACAAATGGAGGACTTCCCGTAGGAATCTGGAAAGGATTTAGAAAGGGTCTTGGCGTGTTTTCAAGCTAAAATCTGGAAAACCATCTTCTAAATTCTAAATTTTCTAAAATCTGAACCACCCCCTCCCCCTCCTCGGTTCAGATTTTAAAGGTCCAGAAATCTAGAAACCTGGATACTGTTGGTTAAAATGCCACAGGGCCACAATTCCCCACAACTTGGGCATTATTTCTCAATACACTAAATACAGAATTGATAAGGTGCCATGCAGTGAAATCCCATGAGAGATTGTTTCCTGATTGTAATCATTAAGAATAATATGTGTGGTTTCATTTTCCTGTAATCATCATGATCTGGTGCCCTAGAAAACCATTTTCTCTATGGGAATGGTCTGTGATCCAGATTTTTGGTCCAAACTCCAGATTTTTCTAAATTGCTACGGGAAGTCCTCCAATATTAGACTGGAGGACTTCCCGTAGGAATCTGGAAGCAATTTAGAAGGTGTCTTGGCAAATTTTTGCACTAAAATCTGGAAATCCTGTTTTCAAATTCGAAATCTGAAAAGAGTCTGAACCAAGGGGGAGGGGGGGGTGGTTCAGATTTAGGATGTTTAAAAATTTGGAAATCAAGTAACAATTGGATGGTCGAGTTTTCATGCTATACCAAATTTGAAGCAGTAGCGTGATGATGAGAAAGCAATCCGGTTTAAATAAACAACTCAATAAGTAGATCGTGAGTAAGCAACGTTTATCATACACCGAGCATAAACTATTATATCCCAAAGAGGTGAACGGAACGATATCCTACGCTCCTCATGAAACACTCTCTTCTCAAAAAGATTCTCCTCTTTCTTATTCTTTTGCATGAAAGTTACAAAGAGCAGCATCGGCAACATAAGCGCTTCTACCTTACCCGGAGCAACCTCAACCCATCTCCTCGGTCTGGAACAGCCTGGGAGCACCTCTATGGATCCAAGGATGATCGTGCATTTATTTTGACCATGGGAATTGGAGTTTCCGTTTTTCATCAACTGCTAAACTCAGGGTTTACGGCAGCCTGGAATACCTTACCAATCCCACGAGGTGATATCTCACCTGATGCGAGACCAAGAGTTCATCACCGCTCTTTGACATCGGCAGGTGCCTTAGGACTTGTTCTGCACCATCTCAACTCAACCATGGCTGATTATAGCCTTCAACAGATATTTGGCATCACTCCTGCAGTTTGCTCCAGATATCGAAACTGGTCTCTTTCTATTTTGCAAACAGTTTTACAGGACCTCTTCGAGGCACGAGTTACCCGGCCAACCAAACAGCATTTGCAGGAATACTCTGCTCTTATCCAGCACCGCCACCTACTTTTGAAACATGCTTTTGGTTTCATTGATGGCTGCCATCTTCCTATTACTGCTGCAGCAAATAATGACCTACAAAATGCCTATTATAACGGTTGGTGTTCGGCACACTTTACCTCCAACGTCTTTGTATTTGCTCCAGATGGTACTATTATTCATGCAACTATAAATGCTCCCGGTAGTTGGCATGATGCAGCAGTATCACACGATCTTTTTACGAAACTTCTTCACAATACCCCGGAGCCGTATTGGATTATTGGTGATACCACATTTCCTACCTCGAAGGATCTTACCGGCCGGATAGTCACTCCTCCCAAATCGAATTCCAATAGTTATCCTGGTGATGCAGCTGCCTGTCATAGGTTTATTAAGTTTAATGAACAGCTTGTTTCAGCAAGGCAGGCAGCTGAGTGGGGGATGCGATGCTTGCAAGGCTTCTTTGGACGGTTAAAATTACCTATGCCAGCCGAAAATGCAGAATACCGGTATCGGCTTCTTGAGGTATGTACATGGTTACATAACCTCCGTACACGACTTGAAGGAATAAATCAAATAAGGACTGTCTATGAAGGGATCTGGCAGGGTAGTGGTTTATATATAGAGTTTAAGGAGTTATTATTTTCTGATATTAAGAAAAATGATAGAATTCGACGCTACTATTCCTTTGTACCATAGTATTTACTTTTCAATTAGTTTTAAGTTAGGAAGAAGCTAGGAGGGACCAGGGAGATAATGTTATTTTTATTATTGTTTACAAACAGGTATAGTGTTCGTTACAGGGTGGAGCAGGGTGGGGTTTGCCCTCTTGGGCCCACCATTGCATGGGCCCGGGGGGGTATTATGACAGTCCTCTCCACCCCGCCCCCTCATCTTCCCACCTAAATTTGCCAGGGGCCCATCTGGGGCATGGGTAGAGTGGGGCCCCTGGCGGGTGACGGGACAGGGCCAGCCTCCAAAAATGCGCCGCCCCGGGCCGGTGAGCTGGCCGGGGTGGGGAATAGGGCCAGGGGCCCGTGTTTTTTTGGGGCCCCAGAGGCCCCGTAACAAACGCTAGACAGGTAAACCTTAGGATAACTTCTCAGAGCCTAAAACCTACTTGTAATCAGTGTTTTCAAAAATCTGGGGCCCCCATACCAGGGCCCAACAGAGAGATGGCCAAGAGCCCGGGATGGAACAGGACAGCAACATACAGTCTGTCCTTATCCTTAAACTTCTAGGATGACTTTCATATGGAAGGATAATGAGTCCTACAATCTGAGGCAACTTCTAGTAGGGGATAGCAGGTAACTATATAGGATCAACGGAGATCATAGGAGATAGTGGGGGATAGTGGAGGATGGTGGAGGACAGAAGGAGATAGTGGAGGATGGTAGAGGACAGTAGGAGATAGTGCCAGTGGGGAATGGTGGGGGACGGTGGAGGATAGTAGGGGATGATGGGAGATAGTAGGGGATAGTAGAAGACGGTAGGGAAGGGCTGGGGGTTTAAGGGATAGCAGGCCCGAGGAACAGTGGATGACTGTGGGTGACAGCAAGAAACTATTAGTAGATGGTTCTTTACTCTCATATATCGGGCAAGTTTAGGAAAAGACCGGACCAGATAACACAATAGAGTCCGTCCTTGTACTTTATTCCTACCTGTTAGGCATGTTGAGAAAATGACCGGATGGGACGACAAAATTCTGTCTATCCTGGTCCTGGTCCAGGATGGATGGACTGCCCCATTGCGAATACTGCTTGTAATATATTCTGAGTCAGAGTACTAGTAGATACATGATTCAGGTACGAATCAGTACAATTTCCTCCCTTAACCTCCTGTTTTCCTCCTCCAACTGCTGATACCTTTGCTCTAAGCGGTCATACCGAGATTCCAACTTATCATACCGTGCTTCACATTTCTCCAAGGCTACTCGTACCACCTGTATAGCCTCACTATCACTATCTCTTCTTTCGGTATCTTTCTCAATTGCTGCTACCATTTGAGAAAGAAATTGATTCGCATTTGTAGAAGTTGTTGGCTGTAGGCGGGGATGGCGTTCAATTGACATGGTAACTTTGGGATATTTTTCCGGTATTGCTGGTGCTGATTGTGTAGACTTCGCTAGTCCTGTTTTCTCCTGCTCCAAGTCCTATTACCATTTATTAATTAATACTTTGATCCAATTATTTCTTAAATATATTTAATTACAAGTAGAGATAAATCATAAACTTACTCGTACTGGATTCCACCTTGGTTCTTCCTGTTCATATTGAATATGAGACTCATCTTCAGCTTCACCTAATACACAGTCATGATCGTCGCTCCTCTCTTTTAGTTTGTGGTTAGCTTTAAGTCCTTTTCTATCTTATTAATGTACTAGCTGACTTAGTTGTACCTACCTAAATGATTATTGATTTCATCACCAAGCCAATTGCTCTCTCCACCGTCTTTATCCACCTCTTCCTCATCATAGTTATCCTCAATACTCCCCATTTGAAGCAAGCCATCGATCTCTTGTCTTATCAGTTTAACCTCATAGAGTTCCCAGCTCAGATTTGGATCTCCGGTTGGTTTTGAAAGCCCCTCACAAACCTTATCAGTATAATATTTTTTTAAGAAATCACTATCCCGTTCTTTCCGCTTCTCAATCTGAGATATAATATTATACTCCGAGGATACTTGCTCCCACTTATTTGATCCAAATGGCTTGACTCTTCGAATGACTGACAAAGCTCTTTTCCGATCATTTTCAGTAAAGTTTTGTGACCCTGTTGCTCGTCCACCTCTTGGCTTTTTGTTTTTTTATCTCCGGGCCAGTTAGCTACAATATCCATTCTTCTTTCTGGACTCCTACCTGCAGATATCTTTGAATCATAAGATAATTCATGCGATAGAATAATATATTCTGTCTCGAGCTGATCACCTATACCTCTATTATTAGTCTCCATTATTATAGTAGTAATTGGCCATCTACCTTTTTGCTGAGTACTGGCCCCAGCCTGAGGGCTTAAATGAACCACTGGCATTTCAAACTGCGACTCGACTGGTCCTGGTAACTGTAACTATTTAGTTTCTGTAAGTATTAAACTTTCATATTCAATCACTTAAAGACCATCATTCAGAGATTAACTTACCTTCCGCTTTAGAGACATGTTTATTGTTTCATTTGTTGCTTCAGTTAGTAACTTGGAGGTATCATCGTTGCTAAGTAGTTCTTCCGAGTCACTCTCAGGTATGGTATCTTGTCTGGTATGAATCCGGTAGTTCAATAACTTTCGTCTTCATTTCGTCACCACCACTCCTCCAATTTTGCCATTTTCTTTATGTATTAAATTTCTTGTAAAGACTGGGTATTAACTATGAACATAACAACATCTTCTTAATTTATTTATTTTGGCTTTTTTATTATATCTACTGTATATAGAAAATCTTAATATCTGGAAACCATGCCGTGCTACGGGAATTACAGTTGCATTCTAAACCATTTTCTACCCTCTAGATTTTTCTAGATCCTACGGGAAGTCCTCCACTAGATGGTGAATTACTGGTGCTGCGACCTAGCTGAAACGTTCTCGTGATCCTGCATTGTGATTCTCCGGGGATACATCGGTGTATTTGATTTTCGGGAAATGGTGTCGTGTGTTGCCGTTGGTAGAGGACATTGGATAAGAGAATTCTTTTTGGCCATGCACTTTGAAGGGGGGAAAGGTGGATTACCCTCACCATCACCACCGCTTCGTATTTCCACTCGTACCTGCATCTTACAGCACAAGTATGATATGGCAAGTCGTGTCAAGCTGAATGCCACCCTACTAATACCAGTGTCCGTGCTCCCCTTTGTGGGAGGCGCCACACTCTACTGCTTCTCCTTTCATACCGGCTGCTGACCCGTGCTTTATCATACCTATCACACAATACCAAGCAATTGTTTGAGCACTGTCCTCTACCTACGGCGCTGGTACCCGTATTCTGTATTCGGAATGCGACAAATAAGTTATCCCGTTCTGCTATGACATGATAGAACCAATGTCTCTGCGTCTACCTAGATTTGTGGAAATAGCTGAAATCTAGTCGTTCAGTCAGGCCCCTCACCTTCCAATTGTGGTGGTATGGTCTGTTAAAAATCACGGAGCTCATTGTGGATGCCTTTTATTCTCAGAGTACGGTGCCCACCCACCTGGCGGAGCCTCACCCACCGCCGGCCCTAAAGGAGATTCATCCAGATCCTTTGACACGGTGAATCCCGCTGCCAACCTCAAATCCCACCAACCCTATTTACATAACTCATTTTAGACATATTTCTTGGGAACGCTTACCCGTAGCCCGCGTTGCCTGTGGGCTCGGTTGTTATCACACTCACAGGATTTCTCACAATGTAGAATATAAACCCCATGTTTGCTCATCCTCTCTTATTTCCTTCATTCACTTTGTATCCAAATTCAATACCAATCTTACACACTCTCAACTCTTACTTTGAATCTTTTACCGGTACAATTCAGCCAACAACGATATGGGAGAATTTTTCCTCCTAGACGACTATTTTGTCAACCTAACACTCTTGATCACTCTCTTCTACCACATCAGGTTCGCCGGTTGGATCTTTATTATGGGTCTTGACAGACTCATTCGTATGGCCCCCCTCTGCGGCTGCTATGTTTTCAATTCTCACTTATGGTGGCTAACCTGGGTAGCCTACGTCGGCGGGGCAACTTTCGTGGTTCTTGCGCTTGTGACAGCTGTTGGTGGGAGTGGAAACATCAGAGTATGTTCCT
The DNA here is from genome assembly GCA_900010015.1 of Tuber aestivum. Lineage (NCBI taxonomy): Eukaryota > Fungi > Ascomycota > Pezizomycetes > Pezizales > Tuberaceae > Tuber > Tuber aestivum. The sequence continues at coordinate 43,532 of LN891099.1, forward strand.
TCATACCCCTTAAATGAGAGCGGTGTTCCGGCTGCCCCTACAAAGCTTGGAAAGCTTAGAAGTAGAGCATTCAAGACATTGTGATGTTTTTTTTTTTTTGGGGGGGGGGGGCGATCAAGTTATCTTTCTCATCGAAATTATCTTCTGCCTACAGCTCTGGATGAGATTGCCAAGTGGCTAATGTGAGGGGGGTAGAATATTTTAGCATCTGTATTCATGGTGCTATGGGCCGCCCGCTTCATCGGGTTCCTACTCCTTGGCTTCTGGAAGACTGGGTGGGCCCTGAGAACTAGGAGAGGTAACCTTTTCGGTATCCTTCTCATCCCTTGCTTCTATTCTCCGTGGCTGACAAATTAGATAGACGGAATATTTACAAATATCTTTCCGTCATTGATACGCTGGATTTCCCATATGGTCTGGTCCTGGACCGGCTCGCTGCCTATCACAATTCTCAACTCCCCCAAAATCGGTTCTTTCCACCAGCCTGTGTTCGGCAGTGCGACGGACATTGTTGGTACGACCCTGTTTATAGCTGGCCTCCTTATCGAGTCAGTAGCCGATGCGCAAAAATATGCCTTCCGCAATGGTCCTGGGCGTCTGGATAGGTCCCTATTCATGCGCACTGGATGTTGGAGGTATTCTCGTCATCCAAATTACTTTGGAGAAATTATTTTGCACTTTGGGATCTGGTTGATTACCATCACCCCTTCTGTTGATGGATGTGTTAAGGGCAGGCCGGCCGCAATACAATATGCGACTGTTGTGGCGCCAATACTCTCGCTGCTCATAGTATTGTTCAAATTAGGACTGTCTTTGAGTGAGAAGGGCATCGCCAAGCGAAGATATCAGAATGGGATTGATTGGGAGGGGTATAGCGAATATTTGAAGTGTACCAGTATACTCATACCCATGCCCAGTGGGGTCTGGATGGCATTACCGACGGTTGTCAAGAGGACCATCGGCCTTGAGGTGCTCCCCCATTTTTCTCAATTCAAGTTGCCGATTCATTCTGACGATACCCATAGTTTCCATTCTATGTCTTTGATCCCACGAAGGAGGGTTATACCGGTTATACCGCTGGTAAGGCAGAGAAGTGGGCCGAAAAGAGCTAAGGGAGCGTGGGTTGATTTGCACAATGTAATGGGCGCGTTGGTGGAACATATTCATACCCTTTGTGGGGTATGATGTTCCCTACTATTGTAGATGCTTACACCCCCTATACAATTTGAAACGTCCCTAGTGTGCCTAGGCTTGGTTCTAGCAACGTCCGTCCATGAAGGTAGAATGTGAGAAGCGAGTGATCTGCTATGATCGCCCCCCAAAGTGATACCGTACTGAGTGCTCGGGTACGAGTTAGATGTACCGGAGTACTGGAGCCATCTTGCCTGGATACACGAGAGGAAAGCGGCAAAAATTCAGCTCTGGGGTGGGACTAAACAAAGGAGACATATCCAACCCCTTACCTGGTAGGGCAACTACAACTTTCTAGCATACATTCATCTTGTGTTCGAGCCTTCACAGTAGACGTGATGAATATTTATTACACAGAATTCGCGAATAGTGCCCCTGCCGTTTTAGATACCCCGACGTATCTACCAAGATAGAACCCCGTATACCATACTAGGAATTTAGCCGACGGATAAGTGACGGGGGGACCTTTTCTTGTTTTGCTTTCTTTCTTTTTTTTCTTTCTTTTTCTTCTAGTACAAACTTAACGACCAAATTATTGCGCGTTCTACTACCGGTGGTATGTACTGTACAGTCTTCTACTTATGATACTGTTATATACCCTGACTGCTGGGGTGGAATAACAGTACCTGCCGTGGCAGGGACCGTAGTAGGGACGTGCACATTATCGTAACCTCCCGGGTCAGGTAGAACGAGAAGCACCGTAACGCGTACATAACCGAAACTGAGAACGAGCCGGGTGGTGCGGTGAGTTATTATACCCGTAGTGCGATCCTCACATGGTGTGATTGTAGGCGCCGGTATGAGTCAAAGGTATCTTATCCCACTGTATCCGCCAAGTTCCTCTCAGAAGTTGGGATTGATCACGGTATGAGTGGCTGAGTTTTCTGGTGTTCTTCACGAAGGGGTGGGGTGATGGCTAAGGTACCTTGGAGTGCTTTTTGTGATTTTCGGAGGGAGGGAAGGGGATCACCTATTTGCTTGCTTAAATGTATTGCAGCTTTTCTGGTGATAAGATCGTTAGGTTGTGGGGGGAGTACCGTGCGTGAATGCTCGATTAACTACCGGGGGTGTGGGATTCGTTTGGTGATGAGTTGTTGCCCGACTGAGAACCCGCTGGGGTTTAATGAGGGGATTGGCGTAGGAGGTGTGCCATTGGGGAGAAAATGGGTATCAGAATATCCTAATGTTATAGGTTATAAGTAATATTCCGGAACATCACCACTTTCATTTGGATTGATGATCGCTGGGGGTGGCGATCATAAGACGTCACTAGTCACGGTGGGACTCGCTGTTTAATGATCCGGGGCGGTAAGGCGGATACCCGGGCTGCTCTTGCTGCCGCACGGTAGCGGCAATAGGTTGATATTGCCTTTGGGGGGGCATGCATACGGGGTAAGCCTAGTGCCTGCCGGTTTCGCTTCTTGTGCTGTACGAGTACTCGAGTACAGTACATCGTATCATATTGTAAGACTCGTGTGAAGTGGCTTGCCTGAGGCTCCTACCGAGTCATCTCAACGGCCGATAACATACGCTTCCAAACAAGTTGGCGGTTCGGCTGGAGGGGTAATGCGGGTAGGATCATCAAGCTAAGCGGGATGAATAGCTGCAGAATCAATTTCACGTAGATTTAGCTTAATTTAGACGCGCAGGTACTGTACGGTAGCTTGTTGTTGGCCCCCCCATCGCACATAGTCCCAACAAATCGGGGCAACAGTTATATCCGTAGCATCGGTACGGGTATCCTGCCAAGTTATTATGAAAAGGTACGGCATGTGCGAGTATGATAGATGAGGATCTGGGGATTTCTCGTTTTATCGCTTCTTGTATTCGTACAGGTTCGAGTAGTTGGCTATTCTCTAGTGCTGTACCGTCGAGTAGAAGATCTTGGAAATTTGCGTTAAGCGCCCATCATTTGTATAGATACCAATAAAAAGTTCCACCTTTTTTCCTTCCTTCCTTCCCTCCCAGACTGATGATTCGAGATTTTTATATGGGCTATAAAAACTGCAGCCGTGTTCCTTAATCTTGATATATTTATTACAATAGTGGAAGTTGTTATTCAGAAAAGCTGGATCTCGTTGGGCGACTTGTGTGCTTGTAGTAACGCTAATAGGGAGCATGACATTGTGGGGTATCATAACAGAATAGCGGTACAAAATCGGGTACTGTACAGTACCGTACTAGTATGTCACAGAACCTTGTACCAGTACTTGTGCTTGTACGTAGGGCCTTTATGCGCGAGCTGATTGGCGGGCAAGGCGACGGTGACCCCGCTTTTCTTCAACCTCAAGAACTCTAGTCTATCAGTTGACTCCGACGCGCCCAGAGCCCATCAACGGCATCGGATCCAATTTTGCAAACATCCAGACAGCGAAAAAGAAAAAAAAAAATGTCACAACCCCACGCCGGGGAAAATAGCGACCCTTTCAAGAATGAAAACTCCTTTAATATCAGCAACTCTTTCAACACCAGCCCATTCAATGTGTACGAGTACAACGTGAATAACTTTGGTGATGCCGACAGGAGGAGCGAGATTCTCACATGGTTATCACCACTAGAGCCCCTGATACGGCACGATGATCTTAGAGCTCGCCGGGTCAAAGATGTAGGGGAGTGGCTCTTACAAACCGAGGAATATCGGAGTTGGTTTAATGGTATTCGTGGTGGAGAATCTGACAATTCAGCGTTATTCTGCCACGGAGCCCCAGGTGTTGGCAAGACCTACATCAGGTGAGAAAGCGTGCCCCTCATGAAGCAAAAGCGTTGCTCAGAAGCTGTGATATTAGTTCCCTGGTAATAGATACGTTATGCGATTGGACGAGGGGACAAAATGCCACGGTCGCGTGCTTCTATTTCGACTTCGCTTCACAGAGGGTGCAGTCCCCGACTTGCATCCTGGGCTCCTTGCTAAAACAGGTTGTGGGTGGACTAGAAAAGGTCCCAACTAAGATTGTGCAGGCTTTCCGAGACCGGGAAAAGGCCATCGGGGGCCGAAAATTGGGACTCGTCGAAATAGTAGAGGTGTTACAGGACATCTCGTCCTCACGGCGCACCTTCATATGCATCGATGCTCTGGACGAATGCGTGGCCGAGTATCGAGCAAATCTACTTGATTCACTAAACCAAATTCTACAGAAGTCGCCAGGAACCCGGATATTTCTAGCCGGTAGATCGCATATCCGGAGTGAGGTTGAGAAACGTCTTGCTGGGAAGGTAGCGGCTGTGTCCATAGCACCCACTAGGGATGATATCATTAGATTCCTTCGAGTGAAACTGCGAGAAGATACAACACCGGGCGCGATGGACGAGAGTTTGGAGGAGGAGATTATAAAGTACATTCCCGAGACGGTTTCAGAAATGTAAGTAGAAAACAACGGCACTAGAGAGAATATCCAAGGTCGTGAATTGACAATTTTGTTTCTAGATTCCTGCTGGTGTCCCTAAATATCAAGGCGATTTTGCGGGAAACAACAATCTCTCGAAGACGAGAAAAACTCGGTTCGGTGACAAATGGCTTGGACTTGGGGGACGCATACGATGAAACCATAGGACGGATAAAGGCACAAGGGGGGGATAGGGAAAGACTTGGAATGGCTGCTCTGATGTGGATTTCCCATTCGGAACGGTCGTTGAATGTGGATGAGATATGCCATGCCCTAGCGGTCAAGACAGGATCGGTAGACCTTGATCCCAAAAATGTGCCTTCGATCGAGACAGTGTTAAGCTGTTGTCAAGGACTTGCGGCCCTCGATAGACGATCCTCGACTGTTAGGTTAATCCATTCCACCCTCAAAGAGTATCTTTCGGGTCATGCCGACTTGTTTGACAGAGCTCATGCGAAAATAGCGGAAGCGTGTTTGACTTATCTCAACTTCCACTCAATCAAGGATCTTTCGACTAGCCCCCCTGGACACGTACCCCTCCTGAATTACTCTTCCTTATACTGGGGAACTCACATGCGAATGGAGATTTCGGATTGCTCAAAATCACTTGCCCTCAAGCTTCTTGCTCGATACGACAATCACATATCTGCCAGATTGCTTTGGGAGTCATCAACGGAAGATTTCCTATCAGCCACATTAACTCCCACAAGTTATTTTCCGCGTTACACTGTATTTCGTATTTCGGCATTTCCGAAGTTGCGGTTCATTTGATAAAGATGGAAAGATGGGATACAAACCAAAGAGATGGGGCGGGTGTGACTCCACTCATGTGGGCTGCGAGGTACGGGCGTGAAGAAGTAGTAGAATTACTCTTGCAACAGAAGAATATAGACCCTGACATGCCTGACACGAAATATGGTCGGACGGCACTCTCGCTGGCTGCTGGGAATGGGCATGAAGGAGTGGTCAGGTTGTTTCTTAGTCGGCTATTTATCAGTTCCGGGAGTGGGGTCGGTCTGTGGGGCGAAACACCACGAGTGCTGAGTCTACTATTTGGAAGAGGATGCGTCAACCCCGACAAACCGGACAAAGGCGGCCAAACTCCCCTCTCGTGGGCTGCCGAGAATGGGCATCATGGAGTAGTGAAGTTATTGTTGGGATGGGAAGGTATCAACCCGGAGAGGCCAGACACATACCGTGGCCAAACACCGCTCTCGTTGGCTGCCGGGAATGGGCATAATGGAGTAGTGAAGCTACTGTTAGGGCGGGAAGATATTAACCCAGATAGGCTAGACCATCTGTGTCAAAGAGCGCTCTCGTTGGCTGCCGAGAATGGACATGATGGAGTAGTGAGACTTTTGTTAAGGCGCAAGGATATTAACCCCGATATACCAGACAATGGGGGCAAGACACCACTTTCGCTAGCTGCCGGGAATGGGCATGATGGAGTAGTGGCACTACTGTTGGGACGGGAAGATGCCAATCCCGATAGGCCAGACAATCACGGCAGAACACCACTCTTGTTGGCTGCGGGGAATGGGCACGATGGAGCGGTAAAGCTACTGTTGGGGCGGGAAGATATCAACCCAGATAGACCAGACCATCTGTGTCAAAGAGCGCTCTCGTTGGCTTCCGAGAATGGACATGATGGAGTAGTGAGACTTTTGTTAAGGCGCAAGCATATTAACCCCAATATGCCGGACAATGGGGGCAAAACACCACTCTCGTTAGCTGCCGGGAATGGACATGATGGAGTAGTGAAGCTATTGTTGGGACGGGAAGATGCCGACCCCGATAG
>LN891099.1:50692-78918 GCA_900010015.1 Tuber aestivum
CTACCGGGAATGGGCATGATGGAGTAGTGGCACTACTGTTGGGACGGGAAGATGCCGACCCCGATAGGCCAGACAATCACGGCAAAACTCCACTCTTGTTAGCTGCTGAGAATGGGCACGATGGAGCGGTGAAGCTACTGTTGGGGCGGGAAGATATCAGCCTCGATAGGCCAGACAATGGTGGAAACACCACTCTCGTTGGCTGCTGAGAATGGTCATGAGGGAGTAGTGAAGCTACTGTTGGGGGAGAGAGGTGTCAACCCCGACAGGCCCGACAACCGTGGCCAAACACCGCTCTCGTTGGCCGCCGAGAAAGGGCAAGGTGGGGTAGTGGGGCTATTGCTGAGATGTGAAGATATCAACCCCGGTAGGTCAGACAATCGTGGCCAAACACCGCTCTCGTGGGCTGCCAAGAATGGGCACGATGGAGTAGTGAAGCTGCTATTGGTGTGGGAAAATATCAACCCCGATGGGCCGGACAATGGCGGCAAAACACCCCTCCTGTTGGCTGCCGAGAATGGGTATGACGCAGTAGTGAAGCTTCTGTTGGGGCGAGGAGATGTCAACCCCGATAGGCCAGAAACATGGCACGGCCAAACCCCGCTCTCGCTGGCCGCTGAGAATGGCCATAATGAAGTAGTCATGCTACTGTTGGAGCGGAAGGATGTCAATGCCGATAGGCCGGACAACCGTGGGCAAACACCCCTTTCGCTAGCTGCCGAGAATGGGCATGATGGGGTAGTGAAGACACTTTTAGGACGAGCAGATGTCAACCCTGATGGGCCAGACAATGCCGGCAAAACACCTCTTTCGTGGGCTGCCGGGAATGGGCGCGAGGAAGTTGTGAAGCTTCTGGTAAAGCGAGAAGATGTCAACCCCTGTAAGCCAGACAGTGGCGGCCGAACACCACTCTCACTGGCTGACGAGAAGGGGCGTAATCGAGTGGTGGCTCTACTGTTTGGAAGAAGATACGCATACCTCGACAAGTTGGGCAAAGGAAGCCAAATACCACTGCTGCCGGCTGCTGAGAGCGAGCGTGAGGGTGAGGGTGAGGGAGTGGTGAAACTCCTGCTAAAGCGAGAAGGTGGCGACCCCGGTAAGGCAGACAGCGGTGGTCGAACGTCGCTCTCTTTGGTTGCCGAGAAAGTGCGTGGGGGAGTAGTGAACCTACTATTTGGCAGAAGATACGTCTATCCCGACATGCTGGACAAAAGTGCCCAAGCACCGCTCTCTTTGGCTGCCAGGAAAGGGCATGGGGGGGTGGTGGGTCTATTGTTTGGCCCGGGACACGAAGGCTCCGACGCACTGGGCAAAGACAGTCAAACACCACTCTTATTGGCTGCCAAGTGCGGCCGTGAGCGAGCGGTGAAGCTACCCGAGGCCCGAAAGGTTGCAATCCCCAGCGTGGTCTAAGACCCTTGAGACATGGTATCTTTCAAAGTCATTGAGCTTGGGTATGTGCCCCTTTAGAACTTTGGTAGACACTTCACAGCTGTTCTTGCTATCCATTATTCTAACTCTTGATCCCCTAGAACGATGGGATCGTCATGTAGGCATCGCTCTAGGCTCTTAAAATATTGTGCGAATAGGCGGAGTTTATGCAACCTGGTCTAATATGCCCGAAGTGCGTTTACTTTTTTTTTTCAATATCCCCCTTTTCTCCCTTTCGCGTGTTGGGGATTAAAGTTAGAGGTTTTCACAGATCAGCCCCATCTTTTCCTACTCTTGTGTTCATTCCATTGCTTAATAATAGAACAGACTTGGCTTAGAGTGCAGGATACAGTGTCACGGAGGAATTTCTTTTGTGGGGGGATCTCTCAATCTTGTATCATAACTCTCTTTGCATCTTTGCATGGAGTGATAACAACAATTCCAGAGGCAGCGTTCATTATAGATAACATTTCAGGTGTAATATTATCTACTTATTGCCAACCCCAACGCTCGGGCATTGGAGAGAACCAAATCCCTAGCGCGCCGCTATCTTTTGGCCCCGCCCTCTTGACCAAGCAGTATAGAATCTCGTGCCAGGTTTGGATGCTCAATCTTTCATACCCCGTGCGAATGCAGTAAATTATTGGTAGCGTTGTGGCTGACAGCGGGTGATAACCTATGATGAGAACACCCAGTGCTCTTCCTTTACCACCTAAGGCGGATACTACGGAGGTTTGAGAATTCTCTTCCCCTTTCCCAACAATCCATTCTTGAATCCTTTAAACCCAAATGGAAGGGAGCCACCCTGGAACAACCCTTTAAGTGGTCCTTTCATGAGTCTGAGTTTTCGTTCGAATATGTTTACACAATTCTATCGTATAGGGTATAGTACCGAACAGGAGGGGGGCAATGGGGATGCATCAGGAGATGGTGGTTGTGGGGATGGGGAGTGGCGGGGTGATAAAGGTTAGAACTGGGCTGGGCTCTGCAAAGCATATAAAATCAGGGTTTGTTGTTTAGATCTGGAGAGTCTGGAGGGCATTCCAAGAATGAGAAAAGGAGATGATGGTTGAAAGAACAAAAGGGGCAGGCCCTTTTATACCTTAAACAAGCAGGGAGTAGCCTATCTGGTGCTGTGATAACCATGATTATTCCAGAAATCTAGTGGAATATGATACAGAGAAGCATGAAAAGCATGAGAAGCATAAGAAGCATGAGAAGCATAAGAAGCATAAGAAGCATAAGAAGCATAAGAAGCATAAGAAGCATAAGAAGCATAAGAAGCATAAGAAGCATAAGAAGCATAAGAAGCATAAGAAGCATAAGAAGCATAAGAAGCATAAGAAGCATAAGAAGCATAAGAAGCATAAGAAGCATAAGAAGCATAAGAAGCATAAGAAGCATAAGAAGCATAAGGAGCATAAGGAGCATAAGGAGCATAAGGAGCATAAGGAGCATAAGGAGCATCAAAACATAAGAAGCATCAAAACATATGAGGCATAACAAACATCCATGAAAACAAACTGAAGGGATCCCTCCTATCCACCGAGGGCCCCAGAGCCCAATCAAGACCCAGTATTAGCAGGGCCACTATAAACGTTGATCACCACCCCATTCGGCAACAGAACCTTCCCACCAACCTTCCTAACCCCATCAATAAGCTTCTCACACCTATCGGCAATAATGCCAGCGTGCGTCGCCACATCCTTGCACGAGAGCTTTTGTCCGTAGGAATTGCAGATGCTCACTCGCGCCTTGAAGATGCCGAGGGGGACGAGACAGTCGTCGCCGGACCCGATGAGGGGGCTGCCGCGCGAGCATGACTCGCCAACCTGGCCGGTAGAGAACTCGCGGAGGGCACGGTCGACCTCGGAAGAAGGCGGGGAAGCGGCGGAAGTTTCGCAGATGTACTTGGCAGCTGCGAGGTGTGGTTCGAGGCGAGCGTCCGGGGTGTCAGTGGGGAGAGCGGTAACAAAATTGGAGAGGGGGGGGAGGAAGATGGAGAGGACGAGAGCGGGATTGAAAAGCATTTTTGGTGAGTGTTTTTTGAGTGTTTATCGAAGCGACTGACGTAGTCAGAGAGATTGTAAGTAATTGAAGTAATGTGCTATGGGATCTAAAAGGCTTTTGGAGGGCTCTTGGTAGGTTTATATGAGCTTGCTGGTGTGATGATCTTTAGTGAAACAGTGAAGGTTGACTTTCCTCTCAATTTATGCTGAGTATCGCGAGACTTAGAATCGAGTTAAAGGAATGCATTCAAGTGTTTCCGGGGCAAGTTGGGAAGACAGTATCCTAACTAAGGCTCCCATACCAAGTGCTGACCGGAAATATTACTATATCACTACAAACCACCCCAACGCTCTCTTTTCAAATTGGTTTAGCAACCCCATAGCCGTATCCGCATCGATCCTATGTCTGCTAGCTGCTCTAGGTAAGATATTGAATAAGACAACCTCATTGTATTCCCATGGATGGCTAGGAGCAGCTAAGTATAGCCGGGGGTGGTTTTGTGAAACGAGGAGAGGATAAAGAAGATCTAGTAGCTATATGTGGTTCAATGGATCGTGTCATAAGACTGTTTCTCGGGAGCCTAACTACTATAGTAGGCACTAAAACTGAGTACCCCTCCCGTCATTTGTTCTGCCACAGCGCCCCAAGTGGCGCATGAAAGCGGTATGATGGTAGTGCTTAAAAATAGTTCAAAATAAAGACACTTTTATGCTTAGGAAAGGCTTAATTGCATACGAGGTCTCAAATAATTACCCGAAAACTCTACCACGACCTTCTCTACCCTACTATATTATGAGATGCCCAAAAAATTGTAAGTATGGAAGGATCCTACTTAAATTGGTTCCGGGGGACGGTGTATAGAAAACTAACTATAGGCGCAGCAAATGTTAGTAGATTTCAAAACAAGGCGCTCGGACAGCTCCAAATTATCAGCGGATACTGAGTGCTACCGCGCTTTCAAATCCGATCCTCTCCTAGTAAATAATCGTAATAGGCGGAAGCATAGCAGAGTTGGGATCTAACCATCAAAAGGTGGGTGGGGCGGAATAGATAGTTTTCGGCTTCTGGAATAAACTCCTTTCAAAGGTCTTCTGGGGTGGTGACATATTTGCTGGACAGATATAACAGCTGGTAGCAACTGTTTAACGTTTATGATGTGCTTTTGACAAATTCAAACTCCCATAGGCTCAAGTTTTAGTCTTTTCCGAAAGGCAATCTTTTGTTTACCTACCAGGACATGGCCATTTACCTACCGTGGCGTTGTCTATTCTTTCCTTCTAACTTTCTCACCTGGGCCATAATTTTAACCAGAGCAACCTAGACTGACTCCTCGAGAAGGTAGGATTGAATAAGGATGTGGACAGTAGCATCGGATCCCTGAGACTTTTACCCTTAGATGGTCAGATGGTTTATAGGAATAATCCACTCAGATATGATAAATGAACCTAAAAGGTTTGACATGTACGATATATTCAATTGAGTAATGACAGAGCTTTCGGATACTCTCTCAAATAATAACCCATACTACACGAACAGATTGTTAATGCTCAGGGTTCCCGATAGTATCATTCCAACCCATGCTAAAACATGCGCCACAGCCCGAGAGCACGTCATCAGACGAAAGGTGGATGGGGAATTGAGGGTTTGCCCGCTCCTTCGGGGACGGCAGAGGACCCAAAATGGGGATTAAGACTTCCCGCCCAGGTGCACTGATCCCTCTCGGGCCCGACAGGATTGCAAAGATATGATATGGCCAGCGACAGAAGAGGGAACGCTGGTCGTTAATCCCGATTGCGCGATACCGGTATGTGCGGGTAACCCTCGGTTGGGCAGGAGTGCAAGCCACTGGTGGCTAATAGCTTGTCCTTTTTTCTTTGTTGTTGATCAGTGCCAAGCCCTACCCGGTTCGACCCCCCCATTCGCATGTTTAACAACCCTGGGCCACCATCAAACATCGCAAAAGACCAGAAGACACGACTGTCATCCCACAAACACCGCTTCCGCTACCACCTCCGCTATGTTTCTTCAACCATCCTGATACACAAACCCTCTTTAAACCTCACCCCCGCAACCAAAACAAGCATGCTGAACCCCAAAGGCTCCGGTCTCCGCCGCGTCAAAAAATTTCCCTCCTCATCCGTGCTCGAGAGTGAATACCACAATTCAGCTCCCCCTCCTGTTGTTCTGAGCACCACGCAGACCGCTAGCCAATCTCTTGCGAACATTACGAACCACCCGCCAGCAGCCAAGCGCGCACGCTCTCAATCACAGTCTCAATTTGACGGCCCCAAATACCCGGTAAGCAACAATCAACGATATGCACGCAAGGCTACCTCGAGTGCGCAACTAGTACCAAAACCAAATGCAGCGATCGAAAGCCTTATAAGCAGGCCCCCGTCAAACCTCGTAGAGGCGTTGCAAGATTTACGGTATCTAATTCTTACGGAGGGAATACAGGCGGATAGCGATGGAAATGTATGATCTTTTGTCGCCAGATTGCCCATATGAACATCAGTTGCTGATTATTGCGGGATCAGTCCCCCCTGAGGATATACATCTGGTCTATACTGCTGGGCATAAGTCCGATGCGCACGAGCGATTATGTTTCCCTTGTCCGCCGTGGAGCTTCTAGCAGTTATTCCAAGATCCGCAACGATACGTTCAGGACTCTTGCCACTGACCCCCTATTCCGTCGGAGGGTCTCTGAGGCCTCGCTGATTCGGCTTTTAAACGCATTTCAGTGGAAAATGCGAGATTCTGGTACCGACGCGCAATACGTTCAGGGGATGAACGTCATTGCCGCCCCTTTTCTCTACGCCGCGAGAAGCGAGGTGGAAGCATTCTCCCTTTTTTCGGTGTTTATCCAGAGAGAGTGTCCGGGCTATGTTAAACCAACAATGGAGGGTGTCCACCGTGGACTCAAAGTAAGTTACATATACATCTCCAAAATCTATGATCGGCTACTTTGTTTGGTTTTCCAAGATATGCTAACTCAGATATAGCTGGTGGACCAATGCTTGGAAACGGTCGATCCGAAATTATATGCTCACTTACAGTCGAAGTTTCTCTCCGCAGAACTATATGCCTTCCCCTGTATGTCAATTTGCGGATCCATAGATCCTATCCCCGGTACCAGATTTCCAAGCTAACATGCGATTATTTGCAGCTGTCTTAACACTCTCAGCATGCACACCTCCGCTTCCCGAGGTGCTAAAGTTATGGGATTTCCTCTTGGCATATGGGGCCCATCTCAACATTTTATGCGTAGTCGCGCAGTTGCTGTTGATGCGGGACGAGTTGCTGGTCGCTCAAAGGTATACAGTCCCCTTCGTGGCGCGTTGCTACTGTCCAGCCCCCTATAATATATGCTAACTCTCCACCCCGCATCTACAGTCCAATGAAACTCCTACGGCAATTTCCACCCTTGAACGCAAAAATGATTGTCAGCGTCGCTGTGAGCTTAGTGCGAAAGATCCCAGAGGAACTTTTTGAGGAGCTCGTGAACCACGCGCGATGATCATGGCGGTGCAGTCGGTCAGTCAGCGATAACGAATTGCACCTTTGGGGGCGCACATGGTTCCCATAGTTTCCTCTGCCCAACATATTCGCGCCTCCTTCTCTTTTGTTATTCTCGGTGGCCGATTTTAGCTTCTTGATATGTCTTTTTATACAACTGTTTTTCTTATTCCTGTTGGGATGGTAGGGGTGGGGGTTCACGGGATTTTGGGTTCACTAAATGTATTATCATGGGTTAGTTGGGGGGGATTGGCTCGGGGGGCCTGGTGCACAGAGTTGCTTTTTGTCCGTTTTTGTTTTTGCCTCACTTTTCTGTTTTGCCTGGTTTCTCCCTTGAGACGTCCGGGTCTGACGTTTCTTTTTCCCTTTCCCGTTTGTTCCCTTTTGCCTACTTTGATGTTTGCAATCTTTCAGATATCCATATGCCCAGTCATTGCTTGGCACGGTATGATAATCCATTGCGTTTTCTCCTGTTTTATCGTTTGTTATTTCTTCTCTTTGATTAGGTATCTACAAGTAAGGAGGCCTTTGTCAGGAATTAAAATCCAGTTGCTAAGCTAATCGCGAAAGGGTAGTTTCTTCAAATCCATTATACTTGTGATACCTCCTGGGGGTAAGCAGTGCCGTAGATACCGTATATACTCAGCCTGCAGCTCGAGCACACATACCGTGTTCCCCTCTCTTCAAGCAGGATCAAGATCCAGGCCCCGGCACGGCACATGATGGGAATATCAAGATTCATTCCCTTACCAAGCAAGCAGCACGCCCATCAATTGCTGAGCGTTGACGCGAATGGTCTGGACCCCGGAATAAATGAGAAAGAAGATGAAAAAAATGTCCAAGATTCTTTCCCCCTCTACCGTATCACACTCTGGAAGCAAAGTGTCTCATACCAAATGTGGGGCGGGAACTTGCCGTGACCGCCTCATATTCACCCCACCCCTTCCGGTACACGTATGATACCTTCTTGTCTTGAACCACGGCTACTACCGTGACCGTTTAGTCGAATACGGTACGGCAGTCTATCCCAAGCTTCAACAAAACTCACGACGCACCCCCGTGCAGAGCCTCCCTCCACTTCACCCTCCCGTAGTACGGTACCGCACGATAGTGCAGGACGAGGCTAAAGTAGCCGTAGTACGAAGTAAACCTCTCTCTCTCTCTTTCTCCTACTACCACCCCCCAGACAGACATCCATCACACCCGTAAACCGTATTAATTATTACACCGGTAACGTCCGTTCAAGCATCAATTAGTAGGCCCCGCCGCTCGAAACCCCTCTTTCCCCCCCGGCGGGATCATCTCTGTACACTACTTGTATATCTCGCACAGGTCTGGACATTACCAGTGATAGTATAATACCGTATCGTACAGGACGGAGGGTACGGTATACGATGACAGCATGGTGAATACCGAGTCCTTACGAATGGACCTGCAGAGGGGAGAAACCGTAGACTACTGGTACCGGTATTACTGTGCCGTATCAACTCGTGGGATCCATCATCGACGTAAGCAAAGGTTGATCAATCTCCGGTCGACCCACGATAAGATTAGTTTGGACAGGTTGAGAGAATTGCGAATATCGGTTGATAAGGTCCAATACATCACGTAGGCATGTCGTGTCGGGGAAACGCTAGTCCTTCTCTAGAGCTTGTGATTCGAAATCCGGAGATTACGCTGCTGGCGGAGGTAGTGGATTTCACCAGTTAGTACGGTACTGTGATTTGTTTGGCGGACTGACTAACTCGATTAAACGGTGTTCGGTGGGTGGGGAAAGGGGGAGGAAAGGTGAAATAAGGTTTACGGGTACTGTACGGTATCACCGTACTTATTTTAGACGGAAACGAAAGCTTATTAAAAGGATTATTATGATATTATTGTTAAGCTATTGTTACTGTATTGCACGAGGCCCTCTTCCTTCCCTCAGGTTTCGGTTCTCACTCTTTTTGGCTTTGTGATGGCGTTATCGTAGCCTGGGGTTCTTGGCACCGTGTCATGCCGGTACTGCACTCGAGTACTAGAATTATGTTGTTACTGTGTTGAGGGATTACCGGTATGTGGTCTATTTTGTATGGTGAAGTGCAGGACCGGTGTCTAAGTGAAGTGTTTCAAAAAAAGAAGCGTGCCACGTGCCGGTATCATACCGCAGTGGAGTTTGCTTACGCGAAGAGTGAACCGGTACTGTGATATCGTAAGTTAATACGGTAAATTCATCATCGCTATGAAGGGGAGAAAGCACATACCACACTATGTCACCGGTACATATCGTACAATACCGTAGGGCATGGCGCCTCAAGCCCCTCATTCCACAATCCTAGCAAAATACCGGATCGCAGCATGCTCCATCCAATCCTGCTGCACTCGAGTGTACCGGTATCATACTTGGGTATGGTATTCCACAGACCACGGCACCGGTAGAAGCTCAGGACCAAAGCTAAACATCATCATACCAGTGAACCTAACCTGCTCGACCGGAAACGTAAGAAATGCCACGAGGCGCTGGCTCAGGAAAGAATTCCCAAGAACCGCAATTATACTGTGGATCTTTGACATCCTGAACGAATCCTGATACCAATATCATATTCGTACTTCCATATGCATACCGGTAATGCATGTTTGTGTGCTTGGAGGACAGTGCAGTCTCCAGGCACCTTGGGGCCAAGATTCCCAAACCTGGATGTGTTTGGATGGATATTAGTAATCAGAGCTGATTGGACTAAAATCTTGACGTGAGCCCCACCCCTCAAAAAACCCAGGATGGGCACTTGACAC
Source organism: Tuber aestivum (assembly GCA_900010015.1). NCBI lineage: Eukaryota > Fungi > Ascomycota > Pezizomycetes > Pezizales > Tuberaceae > Tuber > Tuber aestivum. The sequence continues at coordinate 60,422 of LN891099.1, forward strand.
CGTAGTTGGACAAGATTGAATATAACCACCAAACACCCCTAGACTAATGTGCACATTTTCCACCATGATATCCCCTCAGCTGGGCGGACACATTCCGGTCGGTTCAGAAATGTTAAACGCTAGCCTATTTGGGCAATTGCGTACGGTAATCGCGAGTGAGGCCTCCGCATGGGGACAGTCTAGGTCCAGTCACGATGATGCCGGGCAGTCCGCATTGGCATCACTCGTGGTACGAGTATCCTGAGCGCTGCGCCATGCCATGACCACAAAGTTCTTCCTATCACGCTCCCTCATATAGGTTAGTGCTCAACAGTAGGGGATAAAGAAAAAAAAGTCTGGAATGTCACCACAACCAAGGGGATTCAAAATGATCACAATCGTTTTGGATCGTCAAACCTCCTTGACCGTTCCTTCTTTCATTTTGCTCTTCGATCTGAAGCCATCCGAGGTTTGAGGACCCCTATTGAGGAGAAAAGAAAAGTTCAAAAAATTCCACAGTCTGACAATATCCCGGCGATATAATACCAATACCCCCGCCCCCGCGACTGGAAAGTCTGATATGTACTCGGTTTGAAGCAGGGAAGAAGGAATGGCAGCTGACTAGACTACCGCAAGGTGCTCAAGCATGGCGTTGAGGTGGACCGCATCAGGCTCGAAAGGTTAGGGGTTGGTATGATAGCGGGGCGGGTGCAACGGCTGTCGCGGGCTTCAACGCCCAAGGGCAAAATAAGCTTTGATTGTGTCCGCCTAGGATGTTCCTGGCTTGAGGGTTTGTTCGGGTCGGGATCGTGCCTTGTCTGCCTGCCCGTTAACCCGTGGCAGCTGGCTGGCTAGCTGTCTGTCTAAGTCCAGTGGGCGTTTCGTGCTGAGGAGAATGGGGGGGGGGGTTGGGCAATAAGAATTTCAGCTTGGTTTCGTTGACAAGACAAATTTTGCACAGCACTTGCTTGCACATAGAGGTTTTCCAATATTTTCGAGGGGATTTGTTATCTGTGCTTTTGAGATTAACGAAGGCTCGCCAGCCGGGACGGGGACGCTTTGTCATGGGTAAGATGGGTAGGGCTGTGATTTTTCCGATTATGTGAGGTGGAACCCCGGTTTTTGTTGCGGGGGTATCGTGGTCTGTAGATTGCCAGTATGGTGAGTGAGGGTGGAGTGGATCGCCATTGGATGGATAGTGTACCCGTTTTTGGGGTATCTTACAAGTACTTGCGCACATTGGCACTTTTATTGGAGCTTTTGGGTTTAGCAGCTACGCGTACAGCGGATGTAATAATATGGCAGTGTTCGTAGAATCTCGTAGGTTCCGGGTACACCCCCCCCCCCCTTCCCTCTAGGATATGTGGCTGTGAAGAAATGTTTAATGAAAACATCCCTTCTCTCCCGTTCTACTTTTACAGTACGGTGCTCCACCGCGACGCATCCCGTAGTGCATTATCAGAGCTAGGCCTCAAGGTGGCGCACCGCATGGGTACCAGCACCCACGACACCCGTTCAAACAGATTGGCGTCCGAGGGCAGATATGAGTGTGTTTTCAAGTGCCACCTGTCTCGCTGCCCCTCCCTAATGGTCAGCATAACCCGCCTATCGCACGGTCCTGTGCTAGCAGTAGTCATAACTAGGTGAACCCCTCCGCCCTGAGTACCGTTCATGCGCACCGCCACTTAAGCTCCTGCCCTACCGTAGGGTACCATACTGCCGGTAGCACTATTAGTATGATAACCCGCCTCCTAGAAGTGTGCGGTTCAATGCTGTGCCCATATGCGATACCAGTGCGCGAAGCTGGTCGCCCAGTGTTGGCCAGAGTAAAGTTTTAACATAATTTAAAGCAAGAACGCGGACTTTGGGCGCAAAATGGCAGCTGGTATTGCATGGGGCTGGCAGCTCACGCATACCGGCCTTACGGTACCCAATGTCTCACTCACGCCTGATCTGAAGCGCCCTGTCGTACGGTTACTTGTGTGTATAGTACCGGTACCGCCTAACACAATACGGTCCCAGAGGTGTGGTCATGGGCCCTGATTTACAAAAATTATCCTAATCCCCGGTACTCGAGTATGCGTGATCGACGCGACAGAGGCGCAATGTATCTATTCCCAAGCTGAAGAAACACAAGTTACCACCGCGGAGTCACGAGGGAATGAATGCATGGAAACTTCCGTGTTCCTGCACCGGTTCGGCGAATGCCCGTGTCTCAAGTCCGGCCGTTGCACACCGGGCGCCGTGTGGTATGAGCGGGCGGGTGTGAGTTGGGCTGATGAGGTCGAGACCGAAGCCCTGGTGCTGGGAAGGGAGGGAGGAAGGGGGGAGGACGAAGTTAACCGGCCTTCTCCTCGTTTCGTCTTTCAAGCACAGCCCCATTCGCAAAAATCTAGGGAATGAACGCTACAAGGTCTTGGCAGCAACAATAGTGCATCATGGTGTCAAACAGGTATGGTGCATCGCCAAGCATCCGCAGAGCCCCAACGACGGTATGTGGGGTACCCATCCACTTGAAGTCGTAGTCGCATACATTTCAATAGTTTGCGAAGGGGCTGTACCCGTGCCTGGCACTGTACTAGTACTCGTCTGCTCCGTACCGCACGTACCGCTTGTGGGATGGAGCTTGGCATGGCGGTGCACACCACCGGTATTGTACCACATTGATCGCACTACACGACCGACTTGTGACCTGATCGAACCATAGTCTACTGCTTCTTCACTTATCATTGCTTTTCAGACCAAGGAGAGCTATGCACATCATAACATACTATCAACGGCCCTGTGATGGGAATGAAGGAACGGGAGAAACAGGGGGGGGGGGGTCCCCTTTCTTTCCTTCTCTCTTTCCTTCCTTCTTTCTTTCTTTCCTTTCCTCCCTTCCTTTCTGACACCGGGATCTGGGCATATTGTTTCTTCTGGAGGAATCCCGGGTTGGGAATTCCACGGCATGATTTCACAGTAAGCACTAATTGAACAGTAGGTTGATGCGGGAAAGAGAAGATGTTCCCCTTCGTACGGGGCAAAAGTGCTGGTTATTGTAGCACGGAAATCTGTTGGAACTACTGTATCCGTGCCCTCTTCTACCAGGTAAGTTAGCCGTTTGCTTGGTTTGCTTGAACGCTTCCGTCCCTTCTATTGGTCCTTTTTTCCTTCGTCCATTGCCCCGCCTCCCGCTATGACTAGGCATCTGCATCACTGGAGCTAAAAATCGCTCCCAATATCCAATCAGGTATCACGCTATGCCCATGTTTTACAGTATTATGTGGGATTTGGGTTTTGTCTCCGGAAGTTAAGTGAGTTCATCTAATGAGCACGCAAGACAGCGGGACCAGATTTTATGGATAGACGAATAAACTAGGAACGGTACAATAAGAGTAAAGGAAGCGGAGATCAAATCGTAAAGGCAAATCTATAAGCGTGAAAAACAAAAACAAAAACAAATACTGCTTGAGGGAAAAAGACAGAAAGAGTAGAAGAGAGACACCTCCGTTTGGCGGGGGCGCCACCCATGAAGCTCGGGAAGCCGAAAAAGAGGAACGATTTCGACGCGACATTCGTTTACCTCAGGACATACTCGTGCTCACGGAGGTATCTGCCGGAGCTGATTAGCAATCGTCCGATATGACGGACCAATGATACATACTGGGTGAGGTGAGTAGGCAGCCTGTACCCTTGTAATCTCTCCGCCGCTCTTAGTGCGTCGAGCGCAGCTTCAAAGTGCGGCCGGGAATCCCTCGTCGAGGAAACGTTTCCAAGGGAAATACAAGCTTCTGCCTTCTATCCGCCAAAAAAAATAACAAAAGCCCGTCAGCTACGCACTCTGCACTGCGAAGCAGCAAAGGGTCATCCCTGTTAATAGGGGTGAAAGTGTATAACTTACAAGCTCCAAGAGCTTGCCGGTCAAGCAGTGGTGCTTTTTGGCATTCTCTTCGGACTGCTTGAACAAGCCCACAGCAGATGAGAAGGCCACACGCGCCTGGTAGTAATCCTCGGTGCCTCGTCTTCTGTCTGCGACGGCATCTTCCTCGTCGGATCCTTCCTCTCGTGAAATCTTAGCCACATATTGCTGCGCATTCAAGAGCCACCACCGTCCGTGACCTATGCCGGGTAAGCCCATCTCCTGTGGGAAATCTGGAATGGCTGTAATGGGAGTAGTCAGGGCGGGGGCCACTCTTCAATACCTTCAAAAGCTGTAGCATGTTCTGGATAGCTCTCCTTGATCCTGTTCCATTCTTTCTCACACCAACGCGCCAGCACATCTATCCCGCCATTGTCTGCATCGAAGTAGGCAAATTCTTGGACTTCATCGATGATCTGTAACCGCTCCCCGAGGCGCCCATTGTCCAGCATGACGCCGCTTATGTCGATATTGTTTACACAGGAGTGAATAGTGCCGATATAACTTTGCCAGCCGTCAGGGCTTTTCTTGAGCTCTCTATTGGCATTGATGATATCTCTCACGGAATTGGCAAAGAGATCTTGGGAGGTCATTGTTGTAAATGTGGGGCTTAAAGGATTGATATATGAGGAGAGTATTGAGAGCTGTCTATAGAGGCTGGGGACGGGATAGGTGGGTTTCTCTTATGATACTGTGAACTCTTTGAGTGGGGAATCAGAAGGAGGTAAAGGACGAAAGAATGTTGTTTGGATGGTTAATTCTTGGAAGGGGAGAAGGCCCCATTATATAGTAGAAATAAACTATATAGAGAAGCTTCCTGGGCCAATAGCAGCCAAGGGCTCCCGGAATTGAACTTGTCTAGAGGTCATCGTAGTAATCTACGAAACTGTCTAGATAGAGACTAATTAGGATATAGAGTATTGCTACGAAAGAGGCTCCCCCGGTTCGAGCTGAAAGTCGCCGTGAGGAAACATTAGGCATGGGTGTATTTCTAGATACAGTATCTTATCCCTCGGCTGCGACTTGGCCCGGGCGTGCTTCCCGTAGCTGCAAGGTGATAGCAAATATCGACATTTGGGATGCCAGAACGTTGCTGCAGGCCTGATATATAGCGTGCCGCGCCCTGTACCTAATGCCATTCAGGCCCGCATACCCGGCTTCATGGAAGCATAAGCGAATGAGGCGTAAGGGTAATTTGGAATGTTCCACGGGGAATCCTATGTCTTGGGGCCAAGGGGATCTGCGTTCGCAGGCCCGAAATATATAGCGCGCTATCTGCACTAGAACCAACGCCTGTAAGCCCTAGTCACGAGGCTCGAGGTCTCCTCAACGCGATCCTGGATACACCCATTGAGCGAAGGTCAAACGGCATAGGTGATCTCAACCTGAAACCTCATTCTTCCTCTCTTATAACATGCCATTTAGTCCTGAGTAAGGGCTAGTGGCTACACTAGGATACCGCAACCTAACAGCATAGAAGTACGGTAGTAGCAATATCTTCAATCGAAACAACTATCCGAGTTAGTATAGCTTGGTGTCGGAGGGGAAATAGGGCAAGCCTAGGTTAAACCCCAAGTATTTTGAAGGGGAAGGGCATAATTGACAAATCGCGAATAAAAGATGAAAAATAACCACCGTGCGTTGTTAGACAACTTTAGAAAAGGCTAAAGAATATGCCGGAAATAATCAGTTCCCGGACTAGGTGATCGGAGCATAGATGACATGAATGACATTGCAAATCCATGATATCGGCGGGCTGGCTTTGTCGGAGCGAAATAACGCTCGGGCTTTGTCAATTGGACGTAGCTGACGTTGTAGAGAGTTGCTTACCTCTCGGGGCAACTTGTCTTCTGCTGTGCTTTTGTCAGCATATCGTATTTTCGGGGACTCAGCAAATTTTGACTAATATTCGTACCCTGGAATGCCAAATAATTGGTCCGTGTGCTATGTTGTTCGAGCTGCCTCCTCTGGTACAGTACCGGTAAGGCCTGTTTTTTTTTTGTTTTCTCATGCCTCTCGGAGGGGCTGAAGAAATACCTTTTGCTCTTGGTTTTTCGCCCCTTTTCCAATGAAGGAAATTTTGGACCACCTAGCACACGTTCCAATTATTTGGGGTTCTACGATCCTGAAACATTAACCCCCGCTCGGATAACCCTCTTGTTCTGCATTAAATGATTTGGATCACTAGATTATCTCCAACTCTCCCCTTACCTAATGGGTCAAATTTGGCCTGCTCCGCCACTGATTTCTCCGATTTTCGACGTTGGTAAGTAAGGCCATGCGAAGGTTTAAGGGACCTTAGGTTTCAGGGAACACATGGTAGTTGAAAGGCATCATGTTCATTTGCTGGGGTAAATGTGATGAGATTTGTTTGTCGGAATGTTTGTTTAGGCCCCATTTTCCGCACGGGAGTTGCGCAAGGCAGGGACTGTATGGCGCGGGTATCATCCAGTGTCGATATACCGGTAAACCGAGTGGTGCGGGGTCGTTAGGGAGGTTTGCGAATCGAGGTATCTTTGCGTGATTCTCTGGCCCCGAAATCGGACGAGAGTGAGACAGGTTTGGGACGGGGACGGGGACGGTAGGGCTGGTGATGGCGGTGCGGTACGGTACGGGTAGTGTGGGGGAAGCGGTAGAAGCAGTATCGTACGGTACTGTACTCGAGTGCTGTACGGTACTGTGCTACACGGAAAGTGCAAGTGAAAGGTGGGCTCCCCCCGAGAGTTGCTCCGGGTAAGTGCCTGAATCGTCCGAGCAATAGATTTTGGGGCCTGCTCCGTTGGGTTGAATTCCAGGGGAATCCTCGGTCGGGTAATTATGTAATAATGAATAAACATTTATCGGATTATTTCACTGGGCCTTTGGTCATTGTATGGGGGAAGGGTCATTATGCTGTGCGGGAAACCGCGGCTCCATCTGTACCCGTGAAGGGGAGATGATTTGCTGATACTATCTTTTTGGCGCTGTCCGGATCTTCCTCGTTGTCGTCACACGTCCTTCGGTTCCCTCCTTCGTTTGGTTGCGGTGGCCCTACCCTTCTCGTTCCTCCATGCTCCCCCTTCCTTCACCCAGACTCGGCGAACTCGTGTGATTTTCGGGCCCTCTTATGTAGCACGCGCAACATATCATACAAGAGATTGTGGGTCGAATTGGCCCCCTCACTCTGCTCCTCCCTTTGATCCTGTCTCTTTGCTGTTTGGCCTGTGCCTCCGCCGGTCCTCTACACTTAGGCCCGCCCGTTCCCTCCTCAAGCCCCACCACAACGGCCAGTAGACGTCTCCTTAACGACACCAATAACAGGAGCTGCCAAGCCCGGAGCCGCGACGTTTGGAAGAGCCTGGAGCTTGTCTATGGTGGCTGGTAGCGGAAGGTGACCATCTTACTGCCCTTACGATCCCTATGGAGTCAATTGTTTTCGCAAATTCACCTCTTGCCGAGTACCTTGAAGGTGTGTTGAGAAATTCAAATCCGTTCTCCTCAACGCACTCTGTTCTTGAATTACTCTGCTGACTGCGCTCGCATAAACAGGGAATGGTGAGAACGAAGCCTCCTGGGGCATCGAACTGTCGAGTCCGCAGGTGGCGAGAGAGAGTCAGCCAATATTCGCTCCGCCACTGACCTCTGTCACCGGTCGTTTCAGGAAAAAAGGGTTGAAGCCCTTGAAGTTGAGCGATCCCGGTTGGAGCCGAAAGGCAAAGTTTTACGAGCTCTTTTCTGTATGTTAATTTTCTAGTGATTCGTTTCTCCGCTGCCCTTTTTAACGCCTATGGTTTCCCTTGTTGACCCCCGGCACTTGCCGAGAATTGGTGACTGATCTTTTTTGTAGAGAGCTGTCGATTCGAGATTGAGCAGGAGTGAGAATTCTAAATTCCTCGAACGCTTCCGTTATATCATTGTCGCATCGCAGCTTTTGAACGAACACGTAAACGTCTCCCATTACGATCGGAAGTCTGGCCCGGGTCCGTTTTCTCTGGATGGGGATGCGTCAGCAGATATCTTTGGCCCACAATATGCGAAGAGCAGATATTGGGCCGGTAGCGGGGGTTGTGTTTTGGTTGTGTCTCTGCTGTTAGCGTGGGTATTGAGAGGTGGCAATGGAAGAAACGGGGTTAGCAAAGGCCGGGCGATAGCGGCCTTGTTGTTATCGGTGATGGTAGCGATCTCCCTTTTTGCCCATGCAAGGCGTAGGTGGCTGCGCTCTCTACGAGCGAAAGCTATAGAGATTGCTGCTTTGTTTGTAGAGAATAGCCAGACATTTGATGTTTTGGCATCGAATGCCGTGACTCTTATCCAAGAGGTGGAGCTTGTTTCCAGAGGATATAGGCTGTGAGTTTCCATCCCTTTTATGATATTTTTTCTCTATCGAACTCAAGTTTGATACTGTGCGAATTACCCCTGACGAATCATTTCAGGAGCACACCTTTACCCCCAATAACTCGATTAGAAAGGGATAGTCAGACTAGACGATGTGCTCGATTACGCCGTTCGGTACTTTCTGCACTTAGCCTGGGAATACCACCGCATATCCGAGCTTGCATATCTCTCCGACATCTGACTCAGGAAATCGATCTGGAGAAGTACTACGATATATATGATATCCGTAGAGAAGACGTGCAAAACATTGAGGCCGGAATAGATAATGGAGAATTTGATGATATGGAGAGCCTTAAAGCATTGAAGGCGTTGGTTCATCGACTCCATACCGTTAGGAGGATATTTCTGTGCTGCTTGTTAGCTTTGGAAGCTGATGGCCGCCACGCCGACTACAACAAGTGGCGCATTACTGTCGAGCATTTGAGGACGCTTGGGAGCCTGGCTGGGGAGCTGGGTAGCGAGATCAAACGTATACTTGGAGAAGAAGAGCGTATGCATATATCCCCCTGTCTATGCTATAATCATGCGGTTGAACTAATCTGTTACAGAATTCTTTGTACCCCCAACCCCCAAATCACCTATTTCTCCCGAGAATGAGCGCTATCGCGGGCAGCTCCGAAAGCTCAATTCCCTTTCCCAGGCTCTCAGGGGGCTTCAGGCTAAGATGCACGTCCTCCGAGAGGAATCAGATCGTACTTTGAAGGAATCTACAGATCTAGTCGATTTTGGTCCCGATCTGCTCATTCACTACGACTCCATTGGAGCGGACTTGCACGCTCTTGTCAGTGAATGGGAGGATGGACGCACCTTTCTTGCGATGAGCCTTGACCGGAACGCTAGTTCTCCGCCCTCAAAATCTCCCGGATCTGTTAGTGGAACTACATTAATAGGCGACACTCCTAGGAATTCCCTATTGCTCGGGAATGGTGGCACTGGGTGGGCAGATGATGCAGGGTTCGGTTTGTTCTCGCCGACAACGGAGGATAGAGAACACCTTTCCGAAGACGAGCAAGTGTTTGAGGCTGTTGCTGAGCCTAGGCCCCGGAGTATGATGACACGGGATGAACGCATTCTCAAGGTGCAAGAGGAGAGAGTAAGAATTGCTGAACATAAGAAGAAAGCTGAGGCTGGGTTAGCACTTCAGAGGGAGTTACAAGCAGTGCTTATCAATCGCCCACCATCGAAAAGAAAGCCCGCAGCAAGCCGTAATATCAGCACTTAGACATTCGTTATCTTGGCTGGCTACTGCAGTCGCTCCGGACGTCCAACCCTTTCCCCGACTGTGCTGTCACGATTTCTTCATTCCTTCCATCTTACTAGACTGCATACCCATGGATGTTTATTCTATCATCTTGATGGGTTTGCTTTTTTTCCTTTGTCAGGCAGCGACGCGCGCTTTGCGATATTGTATTTGGAACGTAACGATTTATGGCCGGGAATGCCTACGATTTGATGAGGAAAATCAAATTATACCCCTCCCCCGCAGCACGCTGAGACTTTCCCCTTGTTTTGTTGTGGATTGCTCGGTTTGCCCCTTTGTGTTTATGCTTTTCTTTGTAGCTTCCCGTTTTCCGTATCATACTTTGCAGCTTTACAAATTTTTTTTCCTCTCTCCTACTTCAAATTGTATAATTTAGTCGATAATCCCGCCTCTAATCCCCCAAAACCCAAACAAAACAAGAAAAACATGCTAATCCGTCTCACATCCATCCTCCCTCTCCTATCGATATGGGGGCCAAAGGGAAAAAAAGAAAACGCTCGGTTTCGCAACGCACGCTCCCTCTTTCCCCTCGCGCATCAGTTGCATATCGCCATGGGTCAGTGGAAGTGCTTCCTAGGGCGTCCGTAAATGAGGGTGGGGTAGAGCTAAACCGGTTCGCAATTGGTTGATTTGTCGGGCATGATTTGTCGTGATAGCCTAGGTTAAAGTATATCTCACTCTATTGGGGGGTTAGGTGGGGTGTCACCACCAGCAATTTTAGGAAGATTCTGGGGTTGATTTTGGGCGCTGGGGTTTTGTTGTAGATATCGATGATACAGTATGGTTTTTCAGGGAAGGGGATCCCGGTGTGTCCAAAGTTACTAGACTACGGATGCGCAGAAGGCATCACGTAATGGAGCTAGCTATCGCATCCTAGGGTAGCCCCCGATCGGTCGGTGTATTATTCCATAGCGCGGGCCTTTTAGTGACCATAGTGGTTGGGGGCGGGGCAATTCCCTCGTGCGAGTATCATCTCATATTATACCGGTACCTGTCCTGTCCGGTCAAAGCTTTTAGACATCCTTCATGCCATGCCAGTCATGATACTCGTGCACAACTTACATTCCGGGTGTGACCCCATCGTGATGACTTTCTTTTTCCTTTTCCTTTCTTGTCTTCTATCGTGGAGCTGTGTTGCTCTTACCAATTCCCGGGAATCGGGGCGGAATGGTGGCTGATGCTTGTGTTTACCCCGCCCTCCGATCCCCCACCGTAGCTTAGCGGCACTGTATTAGTACTGAAACCCATTCCGTCCATTCCAAAAAAAAAAATTTCAATTTCACTTTCACTCCCGGGTACCGCATGACTGCGTAGCCCAACTGGCTCCGATTATCGTACGGCTGTGGCCGGCTTCACCAGTTGGCGGGGATGGAGGTTAGGGTTCTCGGATGATGTCTGCAGTATTGGGCGGGATATTGTAACTTAATTTGTTACTTGCGCTATGAGAGACCCCGCATTGGTGTCGTTATCACTCGCAGTATTGCCTAGGAAGCGTACTGTACTAGTAGTGCTGGTACGACGTGGTTAAGCTACTTGTAAACTTCTAGCTACTGGCGAGTACAGTACTGTATTGTGACCACCCACTCCTACAACTCCGGATTGCGGGAATTAATGTCCCGAGGGGGTGTCACTCGAAAGTGTGTATTATATATGGAATTGGATAGGTGTGATGGGGTAGTAGGATTGACGGCTCACGTTTCCCTGTCGTGAATTAGCGGAGAATCCTGGAATGGGGTAAGTTGGATGCTATTCGAGATTATACAATCCGGAGGGTACACGGGGGGGGTACGGAAGAGGATGGGGAGTCGGATCTTCTGGGATCGCTGTGTGGAGTGCGGACCGTACCGGTAGCTCGATAGATAGATGGATAGATAATGCTTTGAGACGACGGTATTTCGGCCGTCAATGCACGGTTTGGATATGACGTGCACCCTCTTAGGAAAAGTACCTGCGATAACAAATGACTTACTCAATCCCTCCACCGTACGTGTACGTTCGGTATTAGTATTAAGCGTATAAATTACCGCCTTGGATGCCCTTCCCCCCCCTCTTCGCATGTTTGGACGGACTTGGCGGGCAGTGCAGTGCAGTGCAGTGCTATCCCGTTAACCACCGTGGGGTCTGCAGGTAATTTTCGTGGGAGAAAAGGGTGTAATAATTTATAATAGTATGGCACTCCAAAGCTTGGTTATTATATAATCATGTAGTTAGATTTACACCTATAAAATAATTCTCACCGCCGTGTGGAAAAAAGTGTCGAAAGATAAAAAATTTACTTACCATTGATGAGCCGGGTGTTTCGGCCTTCTCACCGCTATCCCTCCCTCCCTCCCTATTTGGAAAGATATCACATAACTTAAATTACTTGTAGGATTTGGATAGTTGCAAATTCCGAACCTTAGTAAATGAGACAGATTGCGAATGGGTACAGTACCGGGGGGGGGTTGGAGAGCCTGGGTGGTATATAGAGGATGTCCTTCCTTTTCTTTTTCTCTCTTGGTTCTTGCCAAACTTTTTGTATAAATTTGAAAGCCCTTCGCTTTGCCATTTATTTCGCGTGGCTCGGTATCATGTGAACACGTGCATTTCCATTCGCTCATTGGCGATATTTTTTTTATTTTACTCATTCTACTTTGCCGCTCTCTTTGTTGATTATAGATGGGGGTGGAATATGCTAGTATTCATGCTCCTTGACATGAACAGTTCGCGGACATTACGCTTTGGGGTGGACCGAGTCTTAGTGAGGGTAAATTTAACAACGGTACAGTAGGATGGCCCCAATGTTCGATGACTACCGGCGGTAGGAACGAGCGCCCCAAGATTCTAGCGAACATGTACATACTAAATCATAGATCACTATCTGAGTTCCCGGTGGATGCCCGGAACCTCCCCGAGAATTCTTATGGCAGTCCCAGATCGCCTTTACTGTGCAGGCGTCTGGAAGCTTGATCAATTAAAAATTCACCGCCGGCAATTGCCATACTGTCATACCCGTCCAATCGGAGTGGGGTATCGGCAATTTCTAGTTTGGAGGAATGCCGGGCTCAGGCCCCATTATTCCAGTATGGTTGCCGAGGTATAGAGTTAGATAGAACGGCGAGTTTTCGGCGATTCGCAGTTCGCAGCACCGCCATTGCAAGTCGCATATTTGTTGATGGGAAGCAAGGATTAATAATTCCTGTCGCTGGGATGCTAACTCATTTGTGTTCTTACCAAAGACGGTTTGCTGACTGCGGGTTAGTAATAGGTTTAATGCCTTTTTTGTCTGATTGTGTCGGTGTGCACGGTATGAGGCCTTAGAGTACTGTGCTCGAGCAGGTAGTCAATTGTAACTTGTACGGGTAATATAACCTAACACTGGGTTTTGGTAATATACTCCTAGTCTAGTTAGCCTATGATATCGGCTTTCAAAGTTTCTGGAAAGAACTGGAGGGGTCGCAATCGCTATTCGAGTAGACCGAGTTCTCTCAGTATTGAAATTAGTAAACATCCAAAGTTACCGCGGTTGAGGGACGAATTCTCGAATACTAAGCCAGAGTTTAATGGAAATCGATTTTTTTTCCTTTTCCCTACTCAATACGCAGCGCCACAAACTTTAACGGAGGCAAAAAAATCATGCACCTCGGAGAAGTTCCTGCTGCGCCCAGGATTAAGTTAACGCCGGAAGTTGGGCGTTGCATTCTTAGTGTAGACCTATATGAAATTGCTCCAAAGGATTGGGGCGAATTGCTCTTTCCGGAAGCAGAACCGCGACGGCCTCTTTTTAGATATGTGCGCAAGATTCTATATCCGATACCAACGACCCGAGGGAGACTGATCGGGAGTGTAGAATATGCTTACGGTACAGTGTCGGTGAGCTGGGGAGATCTCGGGAATATAAATTTAATATCGTATGATACTGTACATGGTCGGGAAAGCTTACTCATCGGCCCTTCCATGGGCCACGTCATCAGTCAGCCCAATGTGAAAAAAATTCGCAGTGAGGGATAGCTGTTTGTGTTGGGTCATAGAAAGGCGAAGATTTGGACCCTCGCGTCCGCTCTGCAGTAAACAAGTAAATTAAGTTATCTTATCGACCGGTTAGTATTGTACTTGTACTACTGTGGGTGGCCATGTGGGAATCCCGGTTGACCAACTCCTTTGGAATTGTTCTTGTTTTGGCTTAGTGTTTTGTAGCATAACGGTTTTTTTATTTTTATTTTTTACTGGATGGCTTGGGTGATTCGGCTGGCTGGCGGAAATGTTGTTGGCGCAAGTCGGCTTGACCCTACCCAACTGGGACCGGAGAATTATGAAATAGCACGAAGGTTAGATCATATATAATCACTCATGCATATGAAAGATAGAACTCACCGGCTATCCTTGCTGACGTTTCTTCTCCCTTTAGGACTCGTTCCTCTTTTTTTTTTTTACAACGGAGATTTGGGGGGGTCACTAATGTGAGGGGTATTTCATTAAATCCCTTCACAGGTTTTCGAGCACTTGAAAGAGCAGCTAGGCTGGTATTTTGAGCATTGCGTGGTGGATATGAGTGAAAATTGGTGCGGCGATTGATAGTGTCTTTCTTTCGCGCATACTGTGAATCTTGCTGGCCATATAAGATTCAGTACCTATTCCAGAGATATGAAACGAAAGAAATGGCGATAATAAGCAATAGCTTTCTGAGGTATAAATCAAAGCGGTTTGATTGTGGCGGACATGTGAGCGCCAGCGATCTGCAATGACTGAGTCAGTGCGATGAGGCAGCTTTACGGAAACAAGTAGGGCAGCACCACCGTGAGTAAAGACCCATTTCTTCGTATCGTAACTGCAATTCGGGAGGCTGTTATGGATCATGACAGCACCCGGAGAGCCTGAGCCTGGTAATCAGGGAGGCTGTTCTCCACATCTTGTCTCAAAATCTCAATACTTCACTTTGCTTAGGATTCACGGCTATGCTGGGTCCGCTTCTCATTTCGTTTGCTCACTCTGAATTCACTATGGGAGTAGTTTAAGGATGATTTATGCTTACAACTGTGCAGCTAGGCTACACAGCAAGGTCGTGTGATATTGTTTTTAATATCGCTCTTTGGTATGAGATTGGTAGTTTTCCTTGTTTCGTGTATTAACAAACATTTCCTGACTTGGAGACCTTATCCAGATCAGCGGGCTAGGCTCTTGGGTAGGGGCAACTTTTTGGCTTACTGATCTATGATGAATACAGGGCTCGGGTTAAAAATTGATACTATCGTATCCTCCCATTTCCCTTTTATTTTGTTATAATTTTGTTGTCATAGAGCATTATTGAGGCGTCTCTGGGATAAAGTGGAGATGGTTTTCATAGTTGAGAGATTCAACACCGAGAGCGCGTTGTGTCCTGTTGCAGCATTTATTTCCACTCCCTGAACACCCAAGAGATCCGATGGGTACACGTCTGATACGGGTGCAAGTGCCATGCTGATAGCACAATATTAGTGCTATTGAGGGATTTCCTCCGGCCTTGATACTATTACAATGTCTTCACAAAATCCACCTCCAGGGAAGGCCCGGAAGGGTCTCCGGCACAGTGGCTGCAAATTTTTAAATATGTGTTCTTTATCCTTGTATTCCATGGTGTATAGGGTAGTTTCTATAGGGGAGAATCCAAGAACCAGAGTTGTGGTGGAAAAGGGTGCAAGGTGGGTCGGACAAAAGGGTATCATAGCTTTGCTCACATAAAATACATGGATAGAATTATCGCTTACTCCCTGGAGTAAGCAATTGGTGGCTGTTCTTCACCCCCCCCCCCCCAATCCAACTCTGCAACAGCGTGGTTGACAGATGGAACTATCGCTTACTCGGGAGTAAGCGATAAATGACCTCTTGGACTCCCTCCGTTGAGCTGGACAGCCGCTTAACAATGCAACGGATGAATGCAATAATGAGGTGTAAAGAATTTATGGACGGCTCTTAGAGCTCACATTGCCGGCATGCGGCATGGTCATATTGACTCCGGAGATTCACCACTTCCTAAAATCAACATGCACTTGTGTAGCTGGGTTGCAGAGGCCAACTCCGTAGAACACAGTTCAGTTTGTCAGGTTTTTACCCTCTCCAATTGACTATTTTTAGCCTGGAGGATCTCCTGGTTTGTATTGATGTTGTCGATTTTTAATTCTTCGGTCTGATATCAATTGGGTTAGCGGTATTGCTTCCAAGAACTGAAGAGGTCTTTTCCTACAAGGGGTGGGCGCAGATATCGGTTCATAGGGGTGGGGCTTTATAATTTCTCAAGCGGTGAATACAGCCGCTTCCCTTACCTTGCTAGGCCGTGTGTCCATAAGGACCCTCATATTTCTGCTCGGTCCAGAGAATGTGCATCCGCGAACTCAATAACATCCGGAACTAGTAGGGGTCGGACGACCTCATGCTATCACAGGCTCGGGATTCGGGGATTCCGCCTCAGGCGTGAGGAAGACTGGGAAGTGCGTATTAATTTGAAAAATCTCCGCCTGGAAGCGAATCTTGACCCCAAACATTATTTTCGGAACATGTGATGCAGAGTGATCACGGGAGAAACATGGAGGTAAAACGAACAATAACTGCTTGAAGGAAATATCGGTCTAGATAACCAACCTGATGAAGCCTGTAAATGAAAATTCCGATAGAAACAAGGACAAGCCCAACTTCTCTCCTCCCTACTTGCAGATATGAAAATGCTACTTGGACAAGACTTTTTTGACAACAATGGAAAACAAAACCGGAAGGAAAGATACATGTGGTAAACGGTTGATATGAGAGAGAACTAGGGAAATGGATAGGTCAATTTTGGAACGGAGAATTAAACGCAGCCGCGGGTACGGTAGAGGAACAACTAAGTCTAAAAGGCGAAGGTGAGGAAATGGGTTCTTTTTTACAAAGTTAGATATATGAAATGAAGAGAAATGGGGAAGTTCGGGGGCGTGTTACTAACCCGACATATTAGGCACCAGTATGTATGAAAGGGGCCCATCGGAGAGGGTTGCCTGGCTTAGCATCCCGAACTTTCTTCACAGCATTATAAAAAGCGGTTGAGACGCGCTGGTGGTCGTCTTCGCCGTTTCCCCCATCTTGTAAGAGCAGATTGTAGAAGTCTCTCGCAACTTCACTTGAGGCTTGGTCGTCTGTTTCCCACATGTTCGCAAATGTGTGACTGAACCCCGCAAGCTGAAATGCGCTGGCTAGGTGTATGACTTCGTCGGCTAAGTCGGTGGAGAGGTTTTTGGCTGAAGAGCAGGCGGAAAGGTATGCAATATGTGCATTTTGTGAAACCAATTTGGATATGTCTCGGGCCATGAGCTTACCAGCACTAATCCTATCCTGGTTGAACAGAACCAGGTGGCTGTCAGAGGGATTGAGGCAAGACACTCCATGGCAGGCGAAGTGGACAATTTCGTTGTACTTAATTCTCTCGAGGACCTCTGCCGGGGTTGGACCGCTCAACAGTGTGGTTTCGATTGAACTTTTGGCTGAGGAATCAAGTATATATAGAACTTCTTCGGTGACTCCCGGTAGCTCCAGCGCGCCTGGTGTTTCCGGCATCGGAACAAGAAGTAGGCGGGGATTCAGTTTTTTGAGAATTTTAGCTTTCTTAGATCGCTCGGGTGAAAACGAAGCATCGCATTCCTCAAAAAGCTGAAGTTGCTTTTGGCGTGCATAGGAGAGGGCTTTTATTGTTGGAATATATGATGAGATGGCTCGACTTATATTGTTACGGGTCGACCCTGGTGAATGGTCCCCGGCTGCATGGAAGGGTGCCATACTTAATTGACCAAACCCAATCCACCAAATCCGCTTCAAATTGTTTTCATGAACACCATCGGTGATGGCCCCGCTGCCTTCGAGGTGGTCAAAAACAGGCCCTACTGCTGCTTTCCATAACCAACGGAGGAGGTCTATCATCCCTTTGGTATCCTGACGCCGCTTAAGAAAGGATCCACCTCCAAAACTAGCTAATTGGTTCATGCGGCTTACTGTGTCGGCATAGCTCAATTTCGGAAGTTCTAATGAAGTTATAGCGGAGGTGGTGACAATTATGGCATCGCTCCTATAAATGGTGCTATTGAAGACAACAATGGGACCATTTGTTGCCATTTTCATTAGCGCGTCTCGAGGAGGGGGGAGTAGGAATCCGTCATAGCCTGGTAAACTGCGGATGTGTTTTAGAATTTGCTCCATCTCATTAACAGCCTCATAGCGCCTGGATATCGCACGCGGTTGGCGTTGTTCGGGCGTTTCATCACTTGCACAATTGATATCTATTTCCGAGTCAATCTCAACCCGGAGACGGTTAAATTGGTCGAACACGAGCGGGTGTTCGGTTTTAAGATCGGAAGCTTCAGATCTTGCGTCCATTGAAAAGCCCATTATAATTCCACGTCCAAGCTCTAGCAACTTAAGACCATGGTAGGCTTCTCTCCCAGCCTGAAGAGCCATAGAAGCAGCAATGGACGCAAGCCCGGAAATTTGAGAGAGTATGTGTTGTTGGTCATCACGCGTTAGGAATCGGAGATCAACATGTGGCATCAAGTTCACTGCATCCTCGAGTATGGAACTTGATTCGGGAATCTTTCTAGCTGAATAGAGTAAAATAGCTGCGCGGCGAGCCGCCTGAATGCGGCTCCTGGGTGGCGAAGGCACGCAATGGAATGCCTCGTGGTATAGGCTAAGGCATTTGGTAAAGTCCTCGGGGGACTTGAGCTGTAAGAATCTTGATTGTAAAGATGTAGCCAAGGTAGTGCACATGATCATACGGCGGGGGTGATCTGGAGCAGTACCAGCTAGTGCCTCTTCGCCGTGACTGATGGCTTTTTGAAGGTCTCCAAGGTCTCCTATCGGCTCAAATCTTCTAGAGAACCAGGCTCCTAGGTTACTGTGCATGGTCGCTCGGAGGGGGTGATCTAGAGGGGTGGCAGCTAGTGCGTCTTCGGCGTGCTTGATGGCTTTTTGAAGGTCTCCAAGGTCTCCTATCCGCTCAAATCTCTT
>LN891099.1:79320-90917 GCA_900010015.1 Tuber aestivum
CTCAAATCGCGTAGAGAACCGGGCTCCCAGGTTACTGTGCATGGCCGCTCGGAGGGGGTGATCTAGAGGGGTGGCAGCTAGTGCGTCTTCTCCGTGCTTGAAGGCTTTTTGAAGGTCTCCAAGGTCTCCTATCCGCTCAAATCTCGCACACAGCATATTTCCCAGGTTATTAAGTCCTGCTGCTCGATCTGGGTGATCTAGAGGGGTGGCAGCTAGTGCGTCTTCGCCGTGCTTGATGGCTTTTTGAAGGTCTCCCACGGTGCCGATCCGCTCAAACCGTTTGTATAATATCACCCCAAGGCCTGCAATTGCCTTGGTACTTTCTGGGTCACCGGCGCGGGTTCGTCGCACTATTTCCTCATTTATCTCTTCCGCTAATTCTAGATCTCTCATGCCACCAAGCCGGTCAAATCTTTCCATCAATAAGATACTCCGCACATTTAGCATATCATTGTGAGAGCGGTTCTCTGCTGCATATGTATCGATGCCCGTTTCCACCCGAATAATTGCCTCGTTGAGGTCGCTCAACTTACCTAGCCGCACATATCTTCTGTATAAATCCCCACCTGGGAATCTGTACCGGTTGTGTATGCTCTCGAGGTGATGCCGTAGAGTAAGGATACTGCTGCATGCGGTTCCATAGTTGGTCACGTTTTGGGATGTTTTCTCTATTTCCTCCACTGCCCACACCCAAGCCATGTCGAGATCTCCTTCATCTTCCGTGTGCTCAAATTTGTTCCCAAAAATTTTGCGCAGCTTGGCTGCCAAAACAGCTCTATTGGAGTGGCCGGGGGTCGTTTGGGAAATTGCACTTTCTGCTAGTACAATTGCCCGATTGAGGAGGATAATGTCGAGGGTTTTCTCGTATTGAGAAAATAGAGCATCGCTAGCTTCCATAGTATCACATAGATCTTGCTGCGACCCACACACGGCAGGATCTTGTCTCAATGTTCCACTCCTAGAATCGCCAATACCCCTTGAACAGGATTCCTCTGCCATCTCTTCTCCGTAAATCCCAGCGGGATGTGGAATCTTGGCCTGGGTTTTGTCGCTTCCGCTACTGATTAGCACTTCTTTCTTCGTGAATCTGATGTATCTCAGTGGCCGGTGGCTGTTGATGTCTGCCGGAGGACGACGGGTGCTTGCTGTGATGAGACTTGGTAACTAACGGGAGCAATTAGCACAACTCAAGACGCAGAGCGGCTTGCTATTGAAATACCTATCGTAGCTGGTAGAGAACTTAATCTCTAAAATGACTTCAGGTATGCAAGTATTCCTGATTCTGGGGTTTTTCCAAAGATAAACACCTTCCTCGTCGAGCACAGCTTCCACCTCTGTTTTGGTCCCCCGACAGCTCGGTTTAAGACCCCGTTCCTGTACTTGAAGTTGTAAAGTTCTTGTGTATGAAACACAAAGTCAGCCAATGCTTGTTGAGCAAAGTTCCCCGTCCCTAATCTTACCTGTTCTGGAGGCGTGGTGTCCCTTTCTCCCGTCGAAGCTTTGTCGCTCAATCTTCTTCCCTCTTTCGGATTTCTTTTTCCTGTGCAGGGAAATTTGAGGTTGCTGGGAAACAGTTGTGCGATACCGCGGTAGGGAGTTTGATGGGAGGTGGTGAGTGATGTGGTATGAAGAGCTCGAGCACTTTGTATTTAATAGCGAGGGTGCTGAGTTATCAGATACGGTGTGCGGAGCTCAGCCTGCTTCTTCTGAAATTGGCACAAAGGGCAGACTTGGTGAATGGGCTGTATTTTCTGCATATTGGCCTGCTATAGCACATTTATGTGTTGGGATGCATAGAAGGCACCGAGGTCTACGCCATACATCCTGTGTCTTAGTTTATCCACCCCCAGCCTGGCCTCGTTTATTGTCCCCGGCAATGTTCCGTTCTGGCTGCGGAAGCTATGACTACCCGCTGTTGAACAACGCATTCTCGCGTGCTTCCCCCGGAGCTGGGAATGTTCTCAGGGAACCCCTTACTGAATGAACTAGACCTACGGAGGCTTTCTGTGTTGGAACTGCGTGGGTATCTCGTACTTAATTAATATAAATGATTGGACATATGTTAGTGCAGGAACATCTACCGCACGGGTCCGCTAGTTTAGCTGGTGCGACGGGTTCACTCAGCCTTCCATGCGTTCAGCCTTGGGGGAGTGTGCACTACAGTGCTGTGCCCCGCCCTGAATGGCTAACGATGCGGGAATGCTGGGCGCGAGTACAGTGCGGCCAGGCGGCCCGGGGAAGGTGTGGTGCGACTGGCTGCCTCTGATATCACACTACGCGAGTATGGCAAGGAAATTTCCTCAGACCCGCTTGTGAAGATTTACCTTGTCTTTTACAGAATCATCTATAATCAAAAAAAAACCCCCTCTAGGCATTGAGGCTCAAGACCACGCCGGCTATCCGGGCGCGGATCCTATCGGCTGCCAGGTATTATCAAGTACCGCTAGGCACGAGGAAATCGAGGCTGTTTGCTCCATCAAAGGAGGCATTCTGCCGATTCCTACTTGTAGATAAAGGTCGCGGAAAGAAATACGGGTTGTTGACATCAGAAACCCAGGCTGGTTGCATTGGTGTCTACTTTTGGTTTCTTGGAAGGCCGAAACTTAATTGCTCTGAGGCTGGAAGGGATTCTGGAACGCTGGGGTAATGTAAAGTGCTAATTTGTACCAAGGCTAATTTTTCATCGCTCGCAACTGGATCCAGCATGGAACATCTTGTGTGTTGTGAGGCAACTTGTTTTCTATTATATCTACTCAAGATTGGTTGGATCCACTCGAGCTCCTTGTTTCCCATCCGCCAGTTCCACAGACCGTCTGCCCGTTAACCGACGGGACCTTGCTGGTCACCTTTTCCTATTTTGCTCCATCCCTATCCGGCAACTATACCCGAGCATGAGCGTGGACTTCACCCCGAGTACCGATAAATTGTATCTTGACGTTTTGGAGGGCTATTTGATCACCGACTCCCTACCCGTGCATAGCTATCCGAGAAACCTGGTTGGGGAGAGGTAATGCGCCTCGCTTGGATACAGCATGTATGAGAGGAGTACTTTAGGGCAACAAGCTTGAACACCTTATCTATCTAGAGGATAAAGATTTTCTTTCGTTCCCGCAGTAGAACACAAGGCTGAATGAGAGCCTCCTTTCCCGCCGAATCAAAAAGTCGACCGCAGTGAGGCTGCCTGCTAGGCTGTATCCTTCTCCCCCGAAACTTAGCTCCCATCATCCATAACTCTTTACATTCCACGTTAATTATTGAAGTCCCGGCCCCCGGTCTCTAGCATGTTCGATACGCGTCATTAGGCACCACACCACATCATGCCCCACTGTCCGCCTCGCTGTGCGCTGCATGCGGTGAATTTACTCCCCAGCCCACACTCACGAAAGCGACCACGTCCGACCGGCAGAGAAACACGCAAGCTGTTAACTCGCTACGCTGGAGAGGGCGGGGGGTGACCTGCGTGTCTGGAGAGGGTTCCCGTTATTCACCGCAATTTAATATCGTACACTAACTCCACTCATGTTCCGGTCTTGATTGCAATTCGTGGCTTTGGCATAATATAGCCGGCGTCATGACCTGGGATATCGATAGGGGGGGTTCTCAGGGTCCACAATCGTTTTGTAAACTGTACTGCCACTCTCTAGTCCGGTCCCCGGGGCACGAGCACTTGTAAAAATGTGAATCGAAGGTGTTTGCCTCGGTATTCCCTTGGTTAGCGTCCACTAGTTCAAGTTCATCCCACAGCCAGCAGTGCCTCCAATGGCGCATCTGAGACACCTGCAGATCCCACCCGTGTGCTCCCGGGAGTTGTATCTCCGATATGCTAGGGACGGTATATTGGCGCTCTCCTTTCCTTGACAGCGGTTGGGGTTGGACTAGCTGGGAGCTTGGGCTGGTTGCCGCCGATGGTGTATAGAGAATCTCTGCAGCCTTTCTGCTACTCGGAATCTAGCGTGTTGTCTGTGGGCAGAAAGTCTCAATTGGCGCTGCAGATTTAGGTGGTCTGTCTTGTTTGTTTTTCGACGGTCCGAAATGCACGAGTACCCTGCTTTCATTAACTCCGTAGACCACGGGCATTCGTGCACTAGCGCCACGCAAGTACCGGTGGACGCCGTAGGGTAGATATTTCTTCCCAAACGTTGCCCTCCTTAGCTATGTTCCTAACCGCACCCATCTCCCGGTGAGTGAACTGGCTTTACCACGTGCCTAGATTTGAGTAACCCTCTGCGAAATCCATACCATGATAGCGTCTGCAACATTATATTCCTGAAACAAAGCGCTTCGGGATTACCATGAAAACACGTCCGTATTGTGTATTGTTGCACCCCCGAAGGGATGGAGCACACGGAGTGTTATTTCTACAGGAGAGGAGCCCGGAATAAGGTATGACGCTTTCGGATGTGACTTTACATTGCCGTCTATGCAGTGAGGAGAATGCTTACGAAACAGCTTTAAGTTAGATATGGTACAGGCGGTACACTAGCTAATAGAACCTGGCTGTTTCGTGAACATGTCCGTCTCCCCAGCGGCCTTCTAGTGTTGGAGGATATATATGGGGACAGTGGTATAAATATGGGACTGGGTTAGGGCTTGGCCGGTATGGAGAAATAGTAGGAAGGGTAATCACTGCCAGAGCCTCTGATCCTCCATTGGGCATCTTCTCTAAACTGACAGTAATGACGGACATAAAAGTCCTGATGAAATAATCTCGGTCCTCCCACAGATTACTATCCCTCTCCCATCTCCTCTACACTTAGCCGTGGTAATAAAGGAAAAACATAAATTCAGAAACATCTCCCCAACCGTGATAACCCCGGAACAAGAGTAGCCAGTTCCAACCGTTCCGAGAGCTGCGCGTTCAACAAAAATCTGCTACACTTCGCCAGCAACCCCACAACTTCAGTTTGAGTATCTAGGGTATACCCCTACAATCTGACCCATGTGGCGGGGAATTTGCCCACGGCGCCCGAGGTTTTCCAGCTTATATACCGCTATTTTGATGGCAGTGATTCAGCTCTGACCATACCCAGAAATGGGCGTGTGTACTCTACCTAGGCCGCAAAAGTCAACCTACATTCTAGTGCAGCTAGCTAGGGGTTTGACAATGAATGAGCGTAGGGAATCATCATACCAAGGTGCAGTGAACTATAGTTTCTCTGACTCTAAGGTGTCCTGCTCCACATCTTTCAGCAAAGAGAAAGTATCCAGTTAGCCTTGATAAACCCCTGTTCACTGTTTTTTTTTTTTCAATCCCAGTGTAATAATAGCACCGGTAGTAGAGTTATAAGTACAATCACTACTCCCAAGGATTGAAGCTAGCTTCTCTTCCAAGCTGTGAAACGCAATACCGTTCCTGGGGTGATGCGATATTTTCTTCCAATTCCCTGAATACAGAAATTGTTTCTGAAGCCCTGTGTTCGCTCCACATGGTGGATAGAATTACCGGAATGGTTTCTATGGTCGGATGTGATAATTCTGCTGCCATTGATGGATACTGGCACCAATATCTCTTCAATCGCAACCTTCCACCGTCTCTAAGACTACCTCCCTCCTCCTTCTATATTTGTCTTCTGTTCCTAAATACCACCATTTTTAAAGGTTAAAATTCCAAGGAAATAGAGGAATAAACAGAAAAAAAAATTACGCGAAAGGAGACCTCCATCCCTATTGCTATCCTAATAAAGTCTATGATTAAAATAGCGGTGTAGTGGTAGTGTGGCTAACTTGACTACTGGCCCCTGCCTGCAAATTTGAGAATCCAAAACAAACAAGATTCTTTCAACAACGGTAGAGAAGCAAGCAGGGCGAGAGGCGACTATAGTAAATCATTCACATGATAATTTACTAAGGAGATGGATTGGCCCCCTGTGAACAGGAGGTGAAATGCTACTATAGATGGAGAGGCGGGCAGCTTAGTCTGCAAGGCGAATTTGGGGCAGCTGCATTTCTCCACAAAGTGTTAGATTCGGTAGAACGGGGGGAAGTGGACTATCTCTGGTCTGTGTTACCAAATAGAAATTATGGGTTACGGTGTGTATGAAGGGACTCATTGGAGCTTCCTGGCCCCGAGACCTAAACTTTCTTCATAGCTTTCTGAAATGGCAGTGGAAACCCAACGGTACCCATCGCCGCCGCTCCCAGAATATTGTAAAAACAAGTTATAGAAGTGTCTTGCAAATTTTACAGGGGGCACCGCCATATATTTCCCTGCGTTTGCAGAGGCATTGCTCAGCCAGCCTACCTGAAATATGGTTGCCTGGTGTATGGCTTCATCGGCTAAGTCGGCGGAGGGGGTTTGGGCTCCGGAGCGAGTGGAAGGATACGAAAGCTGTTCTATCTGGCCGAGCAGATTCAAGATATCTTGGGCCAAAGGCCCACCCGCTTTATTTCCATCCTTGTTAAACCGGAACAGGAGGTGGTCTGGGAGGACT
The DNA here is from genome assembly GCA_900010015.1 of Tuber aestivum. Classification (NCBI taxonomy): domain Eukaryota; kingdom Fungi; phylum Ascomycota; class Pezizomycetes; order Pezizales; family Tuberaceae; genus Tuber; species Tuber aestivum. The sequence goes on from LN891099.1 coordinate 85,752, forward strand.
AGATCAGGGGCTCTATGACAGGCAAGATCGACAATTCCATGGTGATGGGCTTTCATGCATGGAGACTTCGGCCAGGGTTGGGGTGTCGTTACTGCTATGTGCTCAATTGAATCTCTACCAGTTGAATCAAGTATATTATTTAACCCATTCATTAATACCCCATAGATCAGTGGAACTAGGTGTTTGCAGCATAGGAATGAGAAGTGAGCGGGAGGGCAGCATTTCCCTTCCTGGGAATTTTGGCTTCTCATGAGATTTCAATTGAAAGTGAAGTGCCATGTCGGTAGAACAACTAGAGTTGTGTTAGGAGAGCATATGAGAGGGCATTGATTTTTTCTATATATTTGTTAAGATAAGTTAGCTTAATGTCTTACTGGTTAACCTCAGATATAGGCCTCGGTCTTGTGGGAAGTTGTCATATCATGCTTAAATTCCCTACCCCAAGGCTTAAAATCAACTTCAGATCGATATCATGGACACCTTCTCTGTGGATGGTCTAGTTGCATTCAAGGAGGTCGAAAATTGAACTTCTGCTGGATTCTAGAGCCGAATGAAGTGTTTCATTTATTTCCCTTTCCTGGTTTAGCTTACTCAATTTTCTTCCATGCTGGTATTTCCAGATACAATTGCTTTTAAACTCAAACCCTGCAGTCCAGGATCTCGGTAACTTGGATACTTCGTCCTGTGAATCCAATATTTTACCACGGCAGACTTGGCTTGGTCTTCTGGATAATTTGTTGTACCGGATAGATTGTTCAAATTTTGGCAGGCTCCGGGAAGGCAGGGTGTGAGTGTACCGGTACTTGTAGGGGTGGCAATTCTGGAGAGCTTCTATTAGCAGTGTTGTTGAAGGCAACGGTGGGACCATCTGTTGTAATGAATATGGCATCCGGAAGGGATGGGAGTGGAGATCTGAGCACTTGAACTGCACGAGTATCTCACCCTTCATTACGCCTCGGGGTCTTCCCATGCGGCCTGGCCGCTCGGCATTGTTCCTCGTACCTGTGACACCTAAAGCATGACGACAATACAAGAAATGGTGAAAACTCTGGTTCATCAAGTGATTTCTTATTCAGTGGGGACAAGTAATCCTATAATACACGTGGTAGCGCAGGAACACCAAGGGTTGCATGGGTGGTGTAGTAGTACAACAAAAACTCGCCAAACTCGCCATGCAGGTAGCAAACATATCGCGCTAGGGATCCACCAGCTTTTTTACCCTGATCAATGAGAGAAAATGACAACAACACCTGAGGATAGCTGTATACCAGTGCTGGTACCTACATAAAATACTATAATAACGATACTGGTCACATCAGCTCTGAAAAAATGGGTTGGTCGCTTGAATGATATTGGCTGTATTACCACGCATTAGTGCTTAAATTCTCTTAGCTGCATTGCGAGTTTGGCGAGTTTTTGTTGTACTGCACTGTACTCGAGTAAGGGGTTGTCTCTTGCTTCCGGATGAAGAGAGCCTTGCCTAAAGCACAACATCCTAAGTGCCCAGCGGTAAAAGAATCGATTTCCGGAACATGTTGCTCCATGAAAAACGCCCCATGATCGTCGGGTACCGCAGTTGACTCTCCTTCCAAAGTGCTGCGGAAGGGCTGAGTTTGCGGTGTTTGCTTATTAGTAGCCAAGAACGTGGATTCTGTGCTCCCAACAAACTTTCTATTTGTACAGCACACCTAAGTAGCACAAAACATATGTGATGGACTCGTACCTATCATACCGGTACTACAGGAAGCGCCGTGTGTTAGTACGGCTCCAGACATTTCCTCCCCCTCCTGCAAATACCATCTCGATGACCTCATTAAATTCTCTTTCTGAGAAGAGTCTTGGGGAACAGGAGCTGTGATTTTCAGGTACATTTATGTACTTGAGTATATATTCCTTGCCCTATGATTGGTGGTGTGTACAGTGGTTTTTACGCAAGGGGAAAAGCCAAAGCATGGGTCGCCCGGATGGAAAGTGGGAATGGAATCATCAGTTAACTCCGCTCAAATTGGAAGGATCCAATTATTGCTTACTACCGAGGAAGCGATAACCTTCTTTACACCCTGCCCCTTCTTCCACATACAACAGCTTAGCAACACTGCAGGTGAGCTTAGTAATTGATTATAAAGGATTCAAGAAAAAACCCAATTCCTCATATTACAGGAAGTTGACAAGCAGTACCACTGCAAACCCCCACCAGATTATGCATTCATGGGTTACTTGTAATATGATACCAGTACGGGCGGACCTGGGGCTCCCCTGCTATGGAAGTTCTTGTGCAGAAGAACCCGAAACTTCTGTTGGACACCCCGAATTCGCCCCTCGGCTCACAATGCGGTACATATTTCGAAAACCTCAGATCTCCTGAGTTCGCGTAGGCTCCAGGATTGTTGTCACTTCTCTCATGTCTTGACATGCTTGTCGCTGTAGGCAATTGCTGCGCAGAACGCCAAACAGCTTTAACTGGGAAGCCCTCATGTGTGTTATAAACCTAGCAGAAGCCTCACTTTTGGTGTGGAGTGGGTGACCGAGGATCAGATGGGGCACTGCCAGTGAATAGTGCTTTCTGATATCACCCACAACAATATTGTTGCCGGGGAATTTTCTCTTGCCCTCTTGTGAACACTACCATAGTGACTCCACTGAATTCCCTTTAGGCGAAGAGCATTTGAACAGGGTGGAGGTGATTGACTTGGCGCTTGCAGTAATTGTTATGGAGGGTTCAGAAACTGACGAGAGGGAGGGTACATAGCAAGGGTCTCTGGTGTTCAAAAGCATGAAAGGAACCGATTTGCCACTTCCAGTTGTCAGGAGTAATCTAATTCGCTGTGGAGATATGGTAATAGTTCACTCATGAGGATGCGCTAGGTTGATCATTCACCCCACCTGGGGGTGTTCAAGCTTTTAGCATCATCCAAGTAGGTGCCAGGGAATAGGCCGGGGCTTCCGAAGAGCTCCAAAAAATAAGATGTGTTGCTATGGGAATCCCCATTGCTGAACTCCTTTGAAATTATTCTCATTTTGGCTTAATGTTTTGTAGCATACCGGTATGTTAAGTCTATTTTCTTACCGGATGGCTCGGGTGATTCGGCAAGCTGGCGGTAATGTTGTTGGTACAAGTCGGCTTGACCCTACCCGACAGGGCCTGGAGAATTATGAAACGGATGAAGGTTAGATCATATAACATCACTAATGCATATGAAAAAGAGAACTCACCGGCTCTCGATACTAGCGCTTCTCCCTCTAGACCTCTCATTCCCCCCCTTCCATAACAGAGACTGAGAGAAGCCACTACTGTGGGAAGCGCTTCTTTAAATTCTTTCCCTGCACTTTCAAGTACTTCAACTGGTGGCTCTACTTGTATTTTGAGCATTGCATGGTGGATATGAGTGAAAATTGGAGCGCCAATTGATAATTTGGTGTCTTGGTTTCTTACTCACGGTGAACCTGGCTGGCCATATAAGATACAATACCTACTGCATAGATACGTAGCGAAAGAAATGCGGAGAATAAACAATAACTTTCTAAGGGTGTGGGTCGATTGGAATAGACATGTGAGTACACATGATTTGCGGTAACTAAGCCAGTGTGACGGGGCAGCATTACGGAAACAAGTGGGGCAGCACCACCGCAAGTTAAGATCCATTTCTTCATATCGCAACGGCAATGCAGAAGGATGTTGTGAATTTTCAACCTTGGATCGGCAGAGACTATCGCGTTATCAGAAATGAACGAACGAACGGCGAAACAATGGAAGGAACAGTGGCGAAGGGAACGAAACTAAACCAATGAATGATGTGCTGTGAAACGAAACGCCAAGGTGACTCAGGGGAAAGGATCGCAGCTTACAGGGGAGAAAACTCTTCACTTCACCAACCTCTCTAACTATCGGGCATTCTCTAACCAACTAACTGTAAAGATAGGTGTATATATTAACAACATAAAAAACGACATAGTCCTAACCCCCCTATCCTTCTATGTACGTCTCCTACACACTAGCAAACAAGAAAAGCTAACAAAGAAAAGACAAGCTTCGGCTACGCAACCTCCGGCCCTCCTTCTAGCCTTTCCGCTTTCCTTCGTGCCTTCCTTCCAACGGATACGCTTCTCCACGACTCCCGCACACTCCCGCGACTGAAGTGCTTTACCGAATAGCTAAACTGCAGGGGCGGAAAACAAAATGTGCCAGAAGCCATAGCATGCCCGTAACCAAAGCGTGCTCCCAAACAAACTAGCAAATCATGGTCAGAGCATGCCGAGACGTGCCTCGCGATTTCCAACAGTGAATTGCAACAGCCTCTGGACAACCTGGTAATCAGGAGGCCTGTTCTTTACATCTTGTCTCAAAAGCTCAATACGTTACTTTACTTAGAATTCATAGCTATCCTAAGTCCACCTATTTCGTTTGCTCACTCTGAAATCACTATGAGGGTAGCTTAAAGATGATTTACTTTTAGAACTGTGGAGCTGGGGTGAAAGATAAAGATCAGGTGATGAGGTTTTTACTATCTCTCTTCAGTATGAGATTGGCAGTTTGTCCTGTTTCGTGTATTAACATACATTTCCTAACTTGAAGACCTTATCCAGATCAGCAGGCTGGGCTCTTGGGAGCTGGCAGCTTTTTGGCTTACCAATCTGACGAATACGGGATTTGGGATAAAAATTTATGCTACTACTACCATATCCTCCGATTTCCCTTTTATTTTATTTTGTTATGATTTGTGTTGTCATAGTTTGAGCATTCTTGAGATGTCTCTGGATTAAAAGTGGTGATGGTTTTCGTATTTGAGATTTATCGCCGTCCGTAGGTTGCATCCTACTGTAGCATTTCTTGCCGGTGCTTGCACCCAAGAGACAGGATAGGTGTATGTTTGATACGGGTGCAAACGCTCTGCTATTATGGGGCAATACTAGCACTGTTAAGGGATTTCCTCTAGCCTAGATACTATCACAAGGTCATCACAAAATCTACTTCGGAGGTAGGGTCTCTGGCACAGCGGCTGGGAATTTTAAATATGTGTTCTTTATCCTTGTATTTCACAGTGTGTACGGTAGTTTCTAAGGGGAAGAATCTAAGAACCAGAGTTGTGGTGGAAAAGGGTGGAAGGTGGGTCAGACAAAAGAGTAGCTTTGCTCACATGCTTAGGGCCCGTCTACCTAACAATTCCA
>LN891099.1:115095-128272 GCA_900010015.1 Tuber aestivum
ACTAGAGCATTGTTTGATAATCTGTGAAAGCTGCTGGTTTTAGCATGATTTCCAGCTTTACGCAATTTCCAAGTTTCCTCACTCTATTTTAACCTCTTTTTGTGTGGTCCAATTATTCAAGTTTTTACGGTATTAGAAATGAACGAACGAACGGTGAAACAATTGAAGGGATGGTGGGCGAAGGGAATGAAACTAAACGAATGGATGATGTGCTGTGAAACGAAACGCCAAGGTCACACGTGAAAGGATCGCAGCTCACAGGGGAGAAAACTCTTCACTTCGCCAACCTCTCTAACTATCGCGCATTCTCTAACTAACGGTAAAGATAGGAGTATATATTAATGACATGAAATACGATAAAGTCCTAACCCCCCTCTCCTTCTATGTATCATACGTCACCCACATACTAGCAAACAAGAAAAGCTAACCAAGAAAGGGCAGGGTTCGGCTACCCAACCTGCGGCCATCCATCCGGCCTTTCCACTTTCCTTCGCGCCTTCCTTCTAACGGATGCGCTTCTCCACGTCTCCCGCACACTCCCGCGACTGAAGTGCTTTTCTAAAAAGCTAAACTGTGGGGGCGGAAACCAAAATGCGCCTGAAACCAAAGCGCGCTCCCGAACAAACTAGCAAACCATAGTAAGAGCATGTCGAGTAGTGCCTCGCGATTTCCCACCATGAATTGCGACAACATCTGGAGAACCTGGTAATCAGAGGGGCTGTTCTTGACATCTTGTCTCGAAAGCGCAATATGTTGCTTCACTTAGAATTCATAGCTATCCTAAGTCCACCTATTTCGTTTGCTTGCTCTGAAATTACTATGAAGGTAACTTAAGGATGATGTACTCTTAGAACAGTGCAGCTGGGCTGAAAGATAAAGATCAGGTGATGAGGTTTTTGCTACCTCCCTTCAGTATGAGATTGGTAGTTTATCCTGTTTCGTGTATTAACATACGTTTCCTAAGTTGAAGACCTTACCCAGATCAGCAGGCTGAGCTCTTGGAAGCTGGCAGCTCTTTGGCTTACCAATCTGACGAATACTGGATTTGGGAGGAAAGTTTAAGCTACTACTACTATATCCTCTGATCTCCCTTGTATTTTATTTTGTTATTGTTCAAATGTGTATGGTATGGCACTATCTTAATAACTCTGTATGAAAATACGACGTAGTAGAGAGAGTATACCATGGGCACACTAAGTAAGGAGAAGTTTTAGTATGAAGGTAGATTGGTAGTAGTTCTTGTCCTTGATTTTCTTAAGCAAGATGGGTGGTAACTCCTATTTATACAGGTGCGCATCCTTCTTATAACTAAAAGAAAACCTAAAAGAAAACATAAATGTCAATGTATTTAACTGTCACAAACTGTGACTAAGTAAGGCAGATTTCACATAACTCAGACTTCCGAGTTATAGGTATGTTGGGATTTCACATGATGCACATTAGTACGCCATAGGTTATTATGTTTACCTGTTCATGACTCACAGTGGTGAGTCACATGATGTTATGATTTTCGCACATGACTCATATTTACAAGTCATGGGTTTCACACAGGTGACGTGAGTTGCGCACCTGACTTGCTTATCATAGTTTGATTGGTTTTAAATATGTTGCGTAGCGACTCATAGGAGTCGGCTGATAGATTTCACGTGACTCATAGTTATGTGTCACAAGGTTCACGTGACGCATAAGTATAAGTTACACCAGGTGAAGAGCTACTATATAAAGGGTCACTAGGACCCCTAGTATTAGCTCTTCACACATTCTTCTTGTTTATTTCCTACCTCTAAGTTATTATCAATAAAACCTACCTTTCCGCTCTTTAAGATTTATCTTGAGAAACCCGAGAATTGTCTTTCCTCCCAAGCGAGAAAACTATTTCTCCTCCCACATCGAACGACTAAGTCCTGAGTGAGGACTAAGAAGAAGGATAAGGAGATAGGTGCGAATAAGATAGTAGTCACAGGACTGGACTATCGGGATCGCGTAAGCACAGGCCTGAGAACTATCGCCTTACATCAAGGGAAGTATCGTTACCTGTCGCTCAGTCCTACTCGGTAGGATTCTTAACATTAGAACGTGTCTATAATACGACACTTAACGATTACACCACGGATCCTTTTAACGGAGATCACGAGGGAGACATAGACGTCCAAGACAACAGTCTAGGATTAGGAGGATTGGAAGAAGCTCTTAGCGAAGCAAGCCGCCACTCAGCAAGATCAACAAGTCCCGTCACCCCCGTACCAATCACGCCACCCCTACCAGAAGAAACTCCAGACACACCAAGACCTGAAAGAATGTCAGGACCAGCACCGCCACCAGCACCATTACCAGCGGGACCAGCCTTGTTTCCTCGTGAAGAAGTACAACAAATGATATGAGAGGAATTTCGAAACAAAGATCAGAAACCAAAAGTCAAAACACCACCACCATACAATGGGGAAAGAAGTAAACTACGAGGATTTATGGTCCGACTCCTTACATACTTCAATGCAGTAGGATGGAACCAAGAACACGATGATGACAAGATACGTTACACCTTGATGCTACTCGAAGGAGCGGCCCTACAATGGGTTACTCCTATAGTGCTCAGTCAGACAGCACTGGCAGTACCATGGACAACTTGGGACAGCTTTAAGACTATATTCGAAGCCCAGTTTATGAATATGGAACTGAGCCAATCGGCATGGAACAAATTGGAAAACATCAGACAAGGGATGAAGAATGTCACTGATTACTGGTACGAATTCAGACTTCTCCAATACGATGCCGAATGCGACGAAGCAACAGCAATGAGGTGGTTCATGAATGGTCTGAAGAGGCCCTATCAAGAAGCCTGGAGGTACAGGGAAAAAAAATTCACGACTACAGAAGCCATGGCCAACTGGACCATTCGAAAAGAAATTCAATTTGGACAACTAGACTGGATACAAAAGACTCATCCAGCCCCAACCCCGTCTAACCAGACATACACTAGAAACCAGAATAGGACCTATAGGACCACCACGCAAGGAGGCGAGGCCATGGATTTGGACGCAACAAGGAAAAGACTGTCGCTCAACCTCGGAAGAGACGAATACCTCAGAAGGCGAAACAATAATCTGTGCCTAAAATGCGGAATAGCAGGGCACATGATTAAGGATTGCAGACGACCAGCCAACCCAAATCCAGGAAGAAGACAACAAAACACCAGGCCAAACACGAGATTTCAACCCCGTAGCAATATAAGGGAAATCGATATCGAAGACGAATATGAAACAGTGGCAAAAGACGAAGGTCCCTAGCAATAGATGGTTTGCGGGACCCTCTGAAAGACCAACTCATCTCCACGGCCAACTACTACACTCTTTTAGGTCAGAAAAGGAACAATAACGACAATGATCATATCATGATCAAAACCACCATATACAATGACAAAAATCAAGCAACCAAGATATATGCAATGCTCGACTCAGGAGCAACTGTAGACTTCATAGACGAAGAAGTCTGCAAGAAACGCCAGTTAAAAACCAAGATAGCGAAGAAGGAAAGGCAGATTTACCTCGCAGATGGAAAACCCAGCGACATGGGGCCAATTACCCACATAGCGCAAGTACCTATGGACATTGGAGGTCATAGGGAAGTGGCGACCTTCCAAGTGGCGAATCTGCAACACCATGAGATAATCCTAGGGATGCCATGATTATGACAGCATAACCCCACCATTAGTTGGGAAGAAGGAAAGGTTGCGTTTACCAGTAAACGACATATGACATGGTGTCTCAACAGTTCGCCAGTAATATACTCAACCCCCGAAGAAGAAGCGATCCAAGAGAACTTAGACGCGAAGTTCAATTAAGTTCAACCAAGAAAGAATCCAAAGACCAAAGTCAAGAAGTTAAGCCAAGAAGCAAAGATACCTACCAAAGGGTCCAAGAAGGCGGCAGGACACGACCTATACGCCAACGCAGTAGTCAAGATACCGGCCAAGGAGCAGAAAGTTGTGCCAATAGGTAGAGCCATAGAGTTACCTCAAGGAACCTATGGGCGTATAGCACCACGCAGCAGTCTCGCAGTTAAACACCGACTCACTACCAATGCTGGAGTAATAGACGCCGATTATACAGGTGAATTGAAGGTGGTCATAGTCAACCAGGACAACAAAGATTATATGGTGAAAAGAGGCGATAAAATCGTGCAATTCAAGTTGATTATTGAAAAAATCAATGAAGAAGAACTCCAAGAAGTTGAGAACCTGACTGAGACCACCAGAGGAACCAAAGGGTTCGGCAGCACAGACCAGAAAAGGACACCAGAAGAGAAAACACCAAGGATCGAAATCAACAGGATATGGGCGAAAGTGTTCGGGAAATTCTACCACAAGGGAGAAACGGCCGGAATTCTCAAATGGGATTATCAAGACCAAGGAACAAGCCTAGCAAAGATCAATATCAGCACAGAGCTAGCCATAAGAAGCTGACCTCAGACAAAAGACAAAAAACTAGACCAGTTGGTACCCAAGGAATACCATCAACATTTAGACGTGTTCCAAAAAAAGGAATCAACCAAGTTACCACCCCACAGACCAGATGTCGATTTGGAAATCAATTTCGAGGAAGCCATCAAAGGACTACCTCAAAAAAGAATATACCCGCTAGGAGAAACTGAACTCGAAGAACTAAGAAAATACATTCAACAGAACCTGGAAAGAGGATGGATTCAGCCATCCTACGCTAACGGAGGATCACCCATCCTGTTTATCAAAAAAAAGAAAGGAAAACTAAGGTTATGCATTGATTACCGGGCACTCAATCACATAACAAAAAAGGATAGATATCTCCTACCTCTAATAGGAGAAGCATTGGATCGACTCTCGTCAGCTAAATACTTCACTAAAATAGACATTAAGGATGCCTATCACAATGTCAAAATCAAAAAAGAAGATGAATGGAAAACGACATTCGCGATGAAATATGGGACCTACCAATACTTGGTTACGCCATTCGGGCTAACTAATGCACCCACCGCGTTCCAACGATGGATCAACAAACTTGAAGTACTACACAAATACCTAGATATATGTTGCATCGTCTACCTGGACGATGTACTAATATACCCCAAGGATATGAAACAGCACCAAAAGGACGTCAGCAGCATATTGGCTGACATCAAAGAATCAGGAATGGGTTACAAACCCAGCAAATGTGAATTCCATAAAAAGGAAACCGAATACCTAGGATTCATTATCAATAGCGAAGGGGTCTAGATGGACCCAGTCAAAACCAAAGTCATATGGGAATGGGACTACCCAAAGAACAAAATAGATATCCAATGTTTTATGGGATTCTGCAACTTCTATCGAAGGTTTATAGAGGGCTTTAGCCGAACAGCTAAACCATTATATAACCTAACAAAAAAAGGATGTTAAATGGGAATGGAGCACCAAAGAAAGAGAAGCATTTGACGAACTTAGGACCAAGATTACAAAAGGACCAATACTAGTACATTTCGACCCAACAAAAGAGACAATGATCGAAACAGACGCTTCGAAATACGTATGCTCAGGAATACTATCTCAAAAATGTGAAGACAGTAAATGGAGACCAGTGGCTTTCCGATCCAAAATGATAACCCCAGCAGAATGCAACTATGACGTACACGACAAAGAGCTATTAGCAATAGTTCAAGCACTGAAGGAATGGAGAAGATACAAGCAAAACAATCAAGCACCGGTCAAGATACTCACGGACCACAAGAACTTGGTACCCTTCATGACAACGAAGGAGCTAAATGGACGACAGATAAGGTGGATGGAAAAACTCAGCACCAACAACTTCAAAATCGAATACCGCCCAGGAAAAGAAGGAGGAAAGCCAGATGCCTTGACGAGAAGATCAGCGGACAAATCAAAAGATCCAGAAGATGAAAGAATCAAACAGAAACAACAAATACTGTTACCAAAAGAAAAATATTCCCAATCAGAGGAGGAACACAGTGGATATGAGTCCCTGAACGAAATTAACACACGGAGAACATTGGAAGAAGATATCAAGAAAGAAAGTTCACAAGACAAGGAAATCCAAGCCATTAAGGAAAAACTGGCACCAGGAATCAAGGAAGCCAAGGGAGTAGCCTTGGGATTGTGCCAATGGAAATATGATTACCTATGGTACGAAGGGAAAATCTGAATACCAAACAAAGAAGAGTTACGCATAGAAATCATACGACACCATTACGACCCTCCATATGCCGGGCAAGGAGGAACGGCCAAAACTACCGAATTCATTAACCAAAGATATTACTGGCCCAAGATAAGAGAAGATATCAAACGATATGTCAAGAATTACAACACCTGCCAAAGAACCAAAGTGGTACGACATGCACCTTACGGATTACTCAAATCAAACGAGGCCCCAGAAAAAGCAGGGAAGTCTATATCACTAGACTTTATAACTGAATTACCCAAGTCAAACGATCATAATGCCATACTAGTGGTAGTAGATTGTCTGACCAAAATGAGTCACTTCATACCATGCAAGACGGATATAATGGCACGGTAGTTTGCACCCATATTCCTCAAAGAAATATACCGCCTACACGGATTACCCAAAGACATCATTAGCGACCAGGGATCACTATTTACTTCTGAAGTATGGAAGGAAGCAACGGAAAAATTAGGAATCGAACGACGAATGAGTACAGCCTTCCACCCCCAGACGGATGGGTAAACGGAAAGAATTAATGGCATATTGGAACAATATCTCCACGCATATGTCAACTACCAACAAGATGATTGGTATAACTGGCTACCACTAGCCAAGTTCGCATACAACAACAGGAAACAAGAAACGATCAAGACGACGCCCTTCTTTGCAAATTATGGCACACATCCAGAATACGAAACCATAGGTCATATGCTCCAAGGAAAGATAACGGATAAAAAGGATATGAGTCAACTACATGACACATTACGAAATGAAATCGTCACGGCACAATTACGACAGAAGGAAGACTACGATTGCCACAGAAAACCCGATCCAAACCTAAAATCAGGAGATATGGTTTGGTTACTACCACGCAACATCCGAACCACGTGACCGATAAAAAAACTGGATTACAAGAAAATAGGACCATTCAAGATATTGGCGAAAATAAGGAGCCACGCTTATAAACTCGACCTCCCACTGTCAATGAAAATACACAACACCTTCCACATCAGCCTCCTCGAACCCTATCAAGACAATCCTCTACCATATCAAGAGAAACCCCCACCACCGCCTATCGAAATAGACAGTGAATCAGAATACGAACTCGAAGAAGTCGTTGACTCTTGGTTACACTACGGTTGCTTGCAGTACAGAGCAAAGTGGACTGGATACTCTCCAGAACACGATAAAACCTGGTACCCAGCCAAGAATTTCGAACACACACAAAATGCAGTCCATCAATTCCACCGAAGATACCCACACAAGCCATCAATCCAGTGTCGAAGACGCACCAGAATCCGAGCAATCAATGCCGCAACTACACAGAACCGACACCTATCACTGGGAACAGCCCCAGATCAGATACCAGTAATTGCCGATAATGTCGGCCCTACAGAATACCCCGGAGCGCGATGCGTTCAAACACATTCCACCAACGAGCCCGGGATATCGGACTCCAACCCCATCCCCAACTCCGATCAAGGAGGAGCTAAGCAACGAAGACTGGACCAATCTAGTGGACCTCAACCTAAGATGGACCACCACACCCAAAAGGGAACACGTGAACCTGTCCTGGACAGGTTGCTACAACGACGAGTGCCAAGTGCACCGAAGCGAGAAAGAATGCTTGGGATATTGGCCTCAGGAGACGAACAGATAGCCATCCAAGACCTCACCCCTGGGATCACCAGCGAGATCCCCGACCCCAGAGCTAGTGGCTCTAGTACAATACATCAAACTGACTCCGAGGACAGAGTCGAGGAGGAGGGGGGCGAAAAAACAAAGACAATGGGCAAAACCCAGGAAACCGAAGCAGGTTTCCTGGCAACAAGAGATGGAAGGAGAGACGGAACCCGAGACCTCGAAGGAGATCAAGATGAAGTGGTTAGCCGAGAAGGCGGAAACCAGCAAACTGCTGGAATATCAGGTGGAAAGAAAAGAGGAGCTCAAGAAGGAGCTGGAAAGGACGAGGTGGAGCAACGACAATTTGACGAAGCAGTTGCTAGGAGAAAGAAATATGAGAAAGGCTCTCCAGAATGACTGGAGAAAAGAAGAGAAGGAAGCAAGGAAAACTCTGGCGAGGGTGGTCTGGGTGAACACGGGAGCGAATAGGTGCTATCCGCTACCCGAAGGAAGAAGATGGGGAATAGAAGATTGAAGCCCAATGGGACTCGGGCTGAGGGAGAGGAGAGCTAATGTCACAAACTGTGACTAAGTAAGGCAGATTTCATATAACTCAGACTTCTGAGTTATAGGTATGTTGGGATTTCACATGACGCACATTAGTGCGCCATAGGTTATTATGTTTACCTGTTCATGACTCACAGTTGTGAGTCACACGATGTTATGATTTTTGCACATGACTCATATTTACGAGTCATGGGTTTCACACAGGTGACGTGAGTTGCGCACTTGACTTGATTATTATAGTTTGATTGGTTTTAGGTATGTAGCGCAGCGACTCATAGGAGTCGGCTGATGGATTTCACGTGACTCGTAGTTATGAGTCACAAGGTTCGCGTGACGCATAAGTATAAGTCACGCCAGGTGAAGAGCTACTATATAAAGGGTCACTAGGACCCCTAGTATTAGCTCTTCACACATTCTTCTTGTTTATTTCCTACCTTTAAGTTATTATCAATAAAACCTACCTTTACGCTCTTTAAGATTTATCTTAAGAAACCCGAGAATTGTCTTTCCTCCCAAGCGAGAAAACTATTTCTCCTCCCACGTCGAACGACTAAGTCCTGAGTGAGGACTAAGAAGAAGGATAAGGAGATAGGTGCGAATAAGATAGTAGTCACAGGATTGGACTATCGGGATCGCGTAGGCACAGGCCTGAGAACTATCGCCTTACATCAAGGGAACTATCGTTACCTGTCGCTCGGTCCTACTCGGTAGGATTCTTAACATTAACTGTAACATAAGTAGGAAAAACATAAGTGCAAACATGTCTGACCCTGAAGAACTGCCAAGGAAATCTCATAAAACATATGTGTATCTGAAGTGGTGTGAGCAGATAAAGTATAAGAAACAAACCCGAACACCAGATAAGAAAGCACGCTATAATCCCCTAATCATATCATGAAATATCAATGAAATATATGTAACACATACTCCAGCTGTAGTAATGTTCATGGTTTAAAAATAATAATACCAGGTAGAGAAATATATGATATTATCTAGGAGAATATACATATGAGATGAGTTAGGAAATTCAACAGTTATGATTTGTGTTGTTATAGCTTGAGCATTCTTGAAATGTCTATCTGGATTAGAAATAGTGATGGTTTTCATATTTGAGATTCATCGTCATCTGTAGGTTGCATTCTGCTGTACCATTTCTTGCCGATGCTTGCACGCCTAAGAGACACGATGGGTGTATGTTCGATACGGGTGCAAACGCTTTGCTATTATAGGGAAATACTAGCACTGTTAAGGGATTTCCTCTGGGCTAGATACTATCGATATGTCATCACAAAATCTACAGTACTTCGGAGGAAGGGTCTCTGGTACAGCGGCTCCAAATATTTAAATATGTATTCTTTATCCTTGTAGTTCACAGTGTGTACGGTAGTTTCTATGGAGGAGAATCAAAGAACCAGAGTTGTGGAAAAGGATGGAAGGTGGGGGTCGGACAAAAGGTTAGTGTTGCTCACATAAAGGATATGGATAGAATGATTGCTTACTCCCGGGAGTAAGCGATATGTTTGTTCTTCACCCCCCCCTCCCCCAAATTCAACTGTAGTAACGCGGTTGACAGATGGAATTATCGCTTACTCCTGAAGAAGCGGTAAGAAACTTCTTTGACCCCCTCCGTTGAGCTACACAGCCGCTTAACAATGCAACGGATCAATGCAATAATGAGTTGTAAAGAATACCTGAATGGTTCTCAGAGCTTACATTACCGGCGCACGCCATACTCAAATTGACTCCCGAGATTTAATTGTTCCTGAAGTCAACTGGGACTTGTGTAGCTGGGCTATGGAGTTCAACACTTTAGAACTCGGTTCAGTTATTTACGGTTTTACCGTCTCCTAATTGACCATTTTCAGCCGGGAGGATCCTCTGGTTTATATTGATTGGTTCAATTTTTACATCTTCGGTATGATGCCAATTGAATTAGCGGTATTGCTTCCAAGAACCGAAGAGGTCTTGTCCTACAAGGGGTGGGCGTGGATATCAGTTCACATGGATTGGGCGATATACTTTCTCAGGTGGTGGGTGCAGCCGCTTCTCTTGGTGGGCCGTATTTACCATCACAAAGTGAAAAAGATTATCGCACACGCTGCAGTGATCAATTCTATTCGTATGTTTTAATCACCTTTCCGTTTGGGTTTCCATCCTGCTTTTTGGTATTTGGGCGTTCGGTCTAGAGAAAGCTCATCCCCAAACATCGGACATCCGGAACAAGTAGGGACCGGGCAACCGCACGCTATCACAGGCTCGGGATTCGGGAATTCCGCCTCGGGCGTGAGGAAGACTGGGAAGTGCATATTAATTTGAATAATGTCCGTCTTGAAGGAATCATGAGCCCAAACATCATTTTTCGCCACTTGTGGTGCAGAGTTATCACAGGAGAAACATGAAGTTGAAACGAACAGTAACTGCGTGAAGGAAATGTTTGTTAAGGTAACCAACATGGTGAAGCCTGTAAATGAAGATTCTAGTAGAAACAAGGACCAACCCAACTTCTCTCCTCCCGACCTGCAAATAGGAAATGCGGCCTGAACAAGTCCCGCTCAAAGACAATTGAAAACAAAACTGGAAGGAAAGGCACATGTGGTAAACAATTGATATAATAGAGAACTCGGGAAGTGGGTGGGTCCGCTCTGAAAGGGAGAATTAAAATGCAGCGACTGGTTCGGTAGAGGAACAACTATGTCAATAAGGCGGAGGTGGGGAAATGAGATCTTGTTTGCCATGTTAGATACATCACAACGAAGAGAAATGGAGAAATTCGGGGGCGCGTTACCAACCTGATATCTTAGGCACCAGTATGTATAAAGGGGGCCCATAGCAAAGGGTCGCGCCACTTAGAATCTCGAACCTTCTTCACAGCTTTGTAAAAAGCTGTAGAGACGCGCTGGTGGTCGTCTTTACCGCTTCCTCCATCTTGTAAAAGCAGGTTGTAGAAGTCTCTCGCAACTTCACTTGAGGCTTGGTCGTCTGTTTCCCACATGTTTGCAAATGTGTGGCTGAACCCCGCGAGCTGGAATGCGCTGGCTAGGTGTATGACTTCGTCGGCTAAGTCGGCCGAGGGGTTTCTGGCTGAGGAGCAGGCGGAAAGGTACGCAATCTGTGCATTTTTCGTAACCAATTTGGATATATCTCGGGCCATGAGCTTATCAGAACTGATCCCATCTTGGTTGAAGAGAACTAGGTGGCTATCCGAGGGGTTGAGACGAGACACTCCATGGCAGGCGAAGTGGACAATTTCATGGCGCTTGATTCTCTCGAGGACCTCTGCCGGGGTTGGACCGCTCAACAGGGTGGTTTCGATTAAAGTTTCGGCAGAGGAATCAAGTATATATAGAACTTCTTCATTGACTCCCGGTAGCTTCGTTGCACCTGGTGTTTCCGGCATCGGAACGAGAAGTAAGCGGGGATTGCGTTTTTTGAGAATGTTTGATTTCTTGGAGCGCTCGGCTGAAATCGAAGCATCACATTCCTCAAAAAGCTGAAGTTGCTTTTGGCGTGCATAGGAGAGGGCTTTGATTGTTGGGATATATGTTGAGATGGCTCGACTTATTGTGTTACGGGTCGATCCTGGTGAATGGTCCCCGGCCGCATGGAAAGGTGCCATACTTAATTGACCAACCCCAATCCACCAAATCCGCTTCAAATTGTTTTCATGAACAGCATCTCTGATCATGGCCCCACTGCCTTCGAGGTAGGCAAAAACAGGCCCTACTGCTGCTTTCCATAACCAACGGAGGAGGTCTATCATCCCTTTGGTATCCTGACGCCGCTTAAGAAAGGATCCACCTCCAAAACTAGCCAATTGGTTCATGCGGCTTACTGTGTCGGCATAGCTCAATTCCGTAAGTTCTAATGAAGTTATAGCGGAGGTGGTGACAATTATGGCATCGCTCCTATAAAATGTGCTATTAAAGACAACGATAGGACCATTTGTTGCCATTTTCATTAGCGCGTCGCGAGGAGGGGGGAGCAGGAATCCGTCGTAGCCGGGTAAACTGCGGATGTGTTTTAGAATTTGCTCCATCTCATTAACAGCCTCATAGCGCCTGGATATCGCACGTGTTTGGCATAGTTCAGGCGTTTCATCACTTGCACAATTGGTACCATCTAGTTCTGAGTCAATCTCAACCCGGAGACTGTTAAATTGGTCGAACACGAGCGGGTGGTCGGTTTTAAGATCGGAAGCTTCAGATCTTGCGTCGATTGAAAAGCCCATTATAATTCCACGTCCAAGCTCTAGCAACTTAAGACCATGGTAGGCTTCTCTCCCAGCCTGAAGAGCCATGGAAGAGGCATGGGACGCAAGACCGGAAATTTGAGAGAGTATGTGCTGTTGGTCATCACGCGTTAGGAATCGGAGATCAACGTATGGCATCAAGTTAACTGCATCCTCGAGTATGGAACTTGATTCGGGAAACATTCTAGCTGAATAGAGTAAAGTAGCTGCGCGGCGAGCCGCCCGAATGCGCCTCCTGGGCGGTGAAGTGCAGCATTGGAATGCCTCATGGTATAGGCTAAGGCATTTTTTGAAGTCCTCGGGGGACTTTAGCTGTAAGAATCTTGATTGTGAAGATGTAGCCAAGCTAGTACACATGATCACACGGTGGGGGTGATCTGGAGGAGTACCAGCTAGTGCGTCTTCGGCGTGCTTGATGGCTTTTTGAAGGTCTCCAAGGTCTCCTATCCGCTCAAATCTTTAGCCAACGGAGTAGTTCCAGTATATGTCTACTGCTCGATCTGGGTGATCCAGAGGTGGTGTAGCTAGTGCGTCTTCGCCGTGCTTGATGGCC